>VWYO01006643.1:32559-51015 GCA_013400275.1 Rhadina sibilatrix
GTTCCTGTCCCTGCTCTGGCACATTAAGCCACCAGAATAAGTCCATTGCACGGGCCACTTCACCTCTTCCCCTCTACCTGCAAGGAATCCCAGCTCCTGCCACTGCTTTGATGCCTTCCCTTCAGCTGCCGCCGAGCAGAAATGCTCGTATCAGCAAACAGATGGCGGCTGAGGCATGTAGCATAAAATATATTTATCAAGGCAAACAGCTGTAGCCCATTTCATTCTGAAGATTTCTATTAAAAGTTCTCTGGAGCTACAAGCTGCTCCGGCTCTGCAGCCGGAATAAAGCCGAGGGGACAAATGGCTTTTTGCAGAGCCTTTCTTTCCCCTTCCTTGGCTCTTTTTTTTTTTCCTTTTTCACTGCCTGAAGAAAGCCCAGCTCAGCTCTGTGCTTGTTTGGGGGCACATTTGGGGGTATTTTTTAGATCACTGTTGTGCCCAGCCATGTGCTCAAGGTGGGGCAAATTACCCAGAAAGGTGCCAGGAGCTCCAAGACTTGGGACAACACCGGGACATCAGATCTGCAGGGTGAATGTGGGAGTCCAGGGCATTCCCTTGGATATCCTGGACAGTCAGAAACCTGTACAGTGGGGTCTGGGATCTGNCATCTTCTGCTGTGCCGGTGGCACAAAGTCGTTCAAGGAGATTGGGTCAGAGTAGAAATGGCCTGTTTAGTACAGAATGTAGATATTGGTTTGTAATTGTAAATAATAAGTACATAATAATCTGTATAAGAGATGACAAACCTCTGTCAGGGGTGGATGATCTGTCTGATGCCCATGCTGGACTGACCTTGGCCGGGCACAGGGAAAAAGTGAAAAGATAAGAAATAGTAAACAACAAGAAAAACCTTGAAAAAAGAACATCTGAAGACTCCGGTTTATTTCAGCGTTCGGCTTGGGGCTTTCAAAAGGCAAAGGACTCTAAACCACCCAAATCTTGGGAAACCAGCCAAACCCAAGAGGTGGATCCCCTTCACTTCCAGGGGTGTCTCTGCCCAAAGCCCCCCGAGCCCCAGCCCAGGATGGATGGCTTCCCACGGCCCTTTGGCAAGCTCTAGTTTGCTGTTTTCCTTGTTTTTTTTCCCCGAAAAGGCTTTGCCACCACATTTACACATTTACAGTGAGTAAGAAGGGCCCGGTTTGGAGGAAATGCAAAGTTTTGCTCGAGAGTAAATGAATTTTCTTGGCAGACGTTCCTTGTGCGGCGTCGGAAAATTCCCGGCTTTCGCCACGAATTTCGTTGAAACGTTGACAAAAATCGTGAAATCCTCCATGCAAACGGGAATTTCCATATTTTGTATTAAATATACTCTCTCAGTCCTGCTGCAGTGGCTCACGGAGAGCTCTCTCCAGTGTGGCCCCAGCTGGGCCAAGGCATCCCCAGAAGGGGACGTGCCACCCTCTGAGGTCACCTGCCACCAAGGCCAGGACTTTGGGAATGCCCAAAGGTAGAAAACGTGACTTGGAGAGGAGATGGGCTGAACCTGGAATGATCTATGAAGTTTCCCCTCCCCTCAGACCCCCTTTTGGGTTGCTATCTCAGTCTCTGGGGGACTTCAGGTGAGGGAAACCTCAGGATAGGGAAAAGAGATCCAAAAGGGGCTCCTTACCTCAGGATTATTCCAAAGCTTTATTCTTGAAGGGTTCCCAAGGCCAAAGAGGCCGAACAAGGAAGAGCATGTGTTTATCCAGGTTCTCTGTCCAGGACTGATAAGCTGGCACTGAGCCAATTGGCCAGAGATAGCGAGGGGAAGGTAGGGTCAGACTACATGGTCATTGCATCAGGGGGTTCTTTTGGGGTAAACCATTTCCCAGAGGGTTACAACAGATCTAGAAGGGTAAAACCATGGAGCTGCCTCTGCTTCTTCTCTATGGATGTGCCACCTCTTTACATCACCCACTGCTGTCCCAAATCCCCCTTTTCCCTGCATTTCTCTGCAAAGGAACAGCTTTTCCAAAATGATCCTCCCAGGCCCCAATCATAAACAACGTTTTCTCCTCTCTCTCTTTTTTTTTTTTTTTTTAACCCCTTTTTTTCTTCTTTTTTTCTTTTTTTTTTTTTTTTTTAACCCTTTTTTTTTTTCCTTTTTGTCTCTTTTTTTTTTTTTTTTTTTTTTCTGTAAAATATTCCTGGCAGCCCCTCCTTTTGTAACCGCCTGCCGCTTCCCCAGCCAACAGCAACGCATTTCATCCCAAACTCAGCTTTCTATTTTCAGGCAAGCGAGCAGTGGGATGAGGAGTTTGCCCTAAAAATGTGCTCAGAGGAGTCAGGCTGCCATATGTGCCTGGAGATGTTCCTCACCAGCTCCCTGAGTGGGGAATCCTGGCAGGGGCTGTGGCGTTACCCGGGAGCAGGGATTTGGCCAGCTCTTGGAAAAGATAAGGTGGAAAAGGGTCAGGTGGATGGTGAGGGGGTCACAAGTTGTGAACAAGGCCTAAGAGGGAGTTTATTCCAGCTCGGCTGCTGGGTGTAATTCCCTCCTTCTCCGTGCCTCAGTTTCCCCAGTGCTGTGCCTTGCTCTGCAAATTCCGTGTGCAGGAATGGGAGGGGGGAAATGGCACATGTGGTGTTAGGAGCATGGAGAAGGCACCAGGAGTTTCCTTTCTCGCTCTGGGGTGGAAAATGTGCCTCAATGCCAGCTCTACACCTCCTCTGGCTGGTTGCTTGTGATGCCCCTTGGACCAGGCCCGTGTGGGATGGATGCAAGGAAAACCTGCCAGAGGCACTTATCCACTTGCAGAGGAGCCTAAATGATTCCTTGATTATCTCATTACTGCTCCAGTAAACAGCTCAGCTCCTTGAAGGGAGCACGGCTCCACTCCCGGTCACATTGGAGCTGTGCTGGCAGCTGAGGAGATCCTGGGGCTCCTGGAGGATCCCAGCACCAGGATGGGCCCCACACCCTCTGCCTCTGCCCTGAGCTGTGGTGGGGAGGCAAAGGGAATGGAATTGATGCCCCTTTTTGGAGTGTATTTGTCAGTCAGGGTTCATTATCAACCCAGAATTATTACAGCCCAGTAATTATGGAACCTCAGAATGGTTTGGGGTGGAAGGGGCCTTGAAGCTCATCCCATCCCACCCCTGCCATGGCAGGGACACCTCCCACTGTCCCAGGCTGCTCCCAGACCCATCCTGCTCAGCCTTGGACACTTCCAGGGCTCCAGGGGCAGCCACAGCTGCTCTGGGCACCCCGTGCCAGGGCTTTGCACCCTCACAGGGAGGAATTTCTTCCCAATATCCCATCCATCCCTGCCCTCTGTCTCTTCTGTCTTTGCTCTGGGCTCTGTGACAACTTTGGAAAGTGCTTGGAAGCAACTGTGTAAATAATGATGCCAAAAGATTCTGGGGATGGGTGAATGGATTCAGAGGGTGCTGAGGGGGGCGGGATGTGCTGAATATTTGGCCTTCTTACTTCACTCATCCCAGAGATTTTATGGCTTTCAAAGCCCTGGGGAAGACTGTCCAAACTGCCACACGTCTCCTGGATTTGGAGACTGGGACGTGGCCACAGCAGGGGAAAAGGGAGCTGCATCTCACCTCCAAAGGAGAGACATGAAGGGAGAGGCAGAGGAGAGAGATCAAAACAAGTGAGGCAGCAGCAGGAGGCAAGAGAAGAAAGGCAGCGGGAGAACAAGACCGCTCCCAAAATATCCCCCGTGTTTCCTGCGCCGCAGACCAAAGCTCGCAGTCTGGAAGGCTTTTTGCGAGGGGAAGAGGCTCTAAGCTCTGCTCAAAGCTCTGCCTCGGGGTCCCTGGGGAGCCGTCCCTGCGCTGAGCCGGGAACGGCTCCCGCTGCGCCCCGGAGCGGCCCCTGCGGGGCTGCCTTTGATCGGAAACGCTCCAAATTCTTCCTGAGATGGAGCCTGAAGAGGAAAAGCTCCACCTTGTCTCGGTTTCATTGGGTTTTTGGCTTGTGTTGGTTTTGTTGTTTTTTGGTTTTGTTTTTTTCCTTTCTTCCTGACGGGTTTGGGTTACATAGCAAACCCATTTTTAAGTGAAGGAACTGATTTTCTGGGTTAGGACCCACCTGCTTCACGTACTCCCAATGGACTGTGAGCACAGGAGCGGGAAGGGGAGTGATATTTCCTGAAAGTCACTCAAATATTGGCCACGTAGATAAGCAGTATGAATTTATTTGGTGTGGCAACAGGTCAAGCCCCTAATTTGAAGGGATCATGGCCATCTGGGAGCATCTCTTGTGCTCACCAGCACCGACTCATCCGGATGTGGGATGGAGCTGGGATGTTGGGCGGCTCTCGCTGCTCATTCCTGCTGCTGTGCTGCCATTTGGGGACAAAAGGATGTAGGGAAGAGCATAACCCAGCTCTGCACAGTGATTTCCCAGCCTCTTCCCCACCCTTCTCTGGGCTCTCGCGGGTTTCCAAGCCAGTCACACCAGCAAAGATGACCTGCAGCCAACAACCTGCCCCGTCCTCCTGAGGATCAAAATGGCACCTGGATAATGATCAGGACATTTTGTAGGGAATTTAAACTGCAAGTCACTGAGCAGAAATAACAACCCACCTGCCAGCCCTGCCTTGTACCCCCGAGGTGCCCTGAAAGGGGCTCTGAGCATCCCAAGGTTACGACCAAACACCATCAGAGCTGAGGGGTGTTAATACAACAGAGCCTAGAAATTGGGAATGAGATTAAAGAAAACATTCCTGGGTTTGAAAGGGAAGAAAAACCAAAAACCAAAATAAAAGGGCAAGTTTCCTGCATTTGTTGTTCAATAAGAGCCATGATTTCAGTGCTGCTGGACTGACAACAGCCTTGGCGGGGTCTTTCATTTGGCCTCGGCAATTAAACTCCCTTTTATTACTGCAAGAAAAACCCCCATTTGGCACCTGGCAATTCCTTGGTGTCTCACAGCCCTCTCCAAAGGCGGAGGGGTCAGTCCTTTCCCGGGGCAGAGGAGAGCAATCATTTTCTATGGACTGGCAGGGTCTGAAGGTCCTGGCAGTGCTGCTGAAGCCCCAGGGGAACGAGCCCGGCTCCTGTCCAGAGGGAGCTTTGGGCTCCATAAAGCTCATCCTTCTGAAAGGCACCTGGGTTTTATCCACACACATCCAGGGGTGGAGCATCCCCCATTCTGCTTGATAATTTATTCCCTGGGTTAATCATCCTCCCTGCTAAAAATTCAGCCTAATTTTGATCTGAATGTGTCTGGCACCAACGTCCTGCAGCGACTGCTCGCTTTCTTTCCCTGCCCAGCCTCTTCTCCCTCTGAAGCTCTTGGATGTCATTACAGCTCCCTCTTTTTTTCTGGCCCTCGAGTGATTTTCCTCCAGCATCTGCAATTTTGGCAGGCTCTTCTCTGCCCTCCTGGATTCCCATCGTGGGACCTGTCAGAGCCTCATCACACCTTAGGATAGATCTCAAAGCACCTAAATAATATCCGCACCCCCCCCAGGGCCCTTCTGCAGGATTAATTTTCCACTCCAAGATAGAAAAACACGCTTTCCAGTTCCCCGTGTAAAATAAACAAGAGGCGTTGCTCCTTCCTCAAGCAGCTGCTTGGGGCTGATTTCCCTGGACCATTTTGGGATGCTGACAGCCCCCATCGCCGCCGCCTCCCTCCCTCCTCCCCTCGCTTCCCGTGACACGGTGACGGCCGGGCGCGGGAGGAGATTAGCCCGGTGTCCGTGCCTCGGAGGAGCGCCGCTTCCCTTTTATCTCTGGGAAGCAGGCGGGCTGGACGTGAGCCCTGCAGGGATTTATCGAGGTGCCCTGGATCTGCCTCTTCCTCCTGCAGCAGCTCCTTTGCACCTGCGGAGCACCAGCCCCAGCAAGCAGCAGTGGAAGGAGGGGTGCAAAGGGCGTTTTTGTTTTGCCAAGGGCAATCCCACGGAAATTTTGTGCTGAAGTATCTCGGAGGCGGCGCCTTTGGAGTCGTCTCCTTTGCCTTCTCCCGGTCGCTGCTCTGGGACTCCTGGGTGATGCTTTGGGTTTGTACAGACACGGAAACTCTCTGGCCTGCCCAGGTGTCACCGTGGTGATTTTGGGGGCTGTTTGTGGCCACAGCAGCCCCGAGCAAAGCAAAGGCACCGGGAGGGGTGCAGGAGGAGAAGGCTGTTGGGAAAGGAATGTGAAAATGCCAATGGGCACTGTGGGGAGCTGGGCTGGGGGATGGCACACGAGGCCACTCTCCTTGGTGACAAGGAGGTGGTTCAGACCCCCAGGTGCTCTCAGGGCTGTTTGAACGCTTCCTTTGCTCCCTGGCATCCAGGGATGTGTGATGGAGGTACCGTGGGGTACGGAGGATATTCCAATCCCACCCAGAAACCTCCGTACCCCATGGATGGACCTGCAGATCGTCAGCCAACCCCTTATCCTCCTCCATGGGACCCTTTTCGAGGACACCCTTGGCTTCATCCTGATTTTTGCTGTTCCCAGCACCTTGGGGGTTGCTGCCCATCTTTGCTGTCACATTGGGACGGGACAGAGGAGGAGGGACTGTGGGGGAAAACAGGTGGGAAAAGCCATCAGGGAGACAGAGGAGCCCTTCAGCTTTATTGGAATAAAGGGAGAGAGTCCACTGGGCCACACGGGGGGTTGTGCAGCTTCCCTTTTATCCCAGCTCCCGGCCGCATGTTGCCCTCTGCCTTTCCCCATTGACCGAGGTACTGGGAAGGTGCAGCCTTCCCGAACTGCCCACCCCATATCTCCCTTAAACCTGTCATTTTACCCCAAAGTTCAGCAGTCCGGGCTTGTGCAGACCCCACTTTGTCTCTTCCAGGAGCTGAACTGTCTGGGCTCTGCAACAAACCGGCTGCTTGAGGTTGGTGGAGACATCCAGACCCATTTCAAAGCCTTTAACCCCCGAAACCTCGCCCATGGGATTGTTTGTAAGGACACGGGCACACATCCTCCCTATCAGAACCCTCCTTCCATTTTTATGGCAGTTTCCTGGGCTCCTGCCTGTGTCTGTGGTGCGTGCAGATTGTACAGCAGTGGCTCTGGGAATATTTGGGAATGTGTCCCGGGGAGCCGGGTCATCCCCTTTTCCGAGACAGGAAAGCTGAGAAAGGCAGAGATTAAAAGAGTGCAAAGCTGCTGTTTCTGGATGCTTGGCTGCATCCCCAGCCCTGTTTTCCAACGAGAACAGGCTGCTCTGAGCACTCACTAAATCAGGGCCCTGTAAATGCTCTCGGAGAAGCACTTAAAAATCACTCGGTGTTTTAAAGATCGTGTCCAGTGCTCGTGTCTGAGCCGCCTGGAAACGGCTGCCGTGCCCGACATCCCCCCGCAGCCACCCGATGTGGGAGCCTGGTCCCATCCCAGGAGATCCCCATGCTCCTCCCAAAGGAGACCCGAACAATTAACTGCAGTTTGCAAACGGGGAGACCGAGGCACGCTCTGGGTTAGCCCTGAGCTCCCATCAGTTGGCCGCGTTTCCCTCCGGGCTGGGCTGTGGTTGGAGATACAGCTCCAGGGCAGCGCTGGCTCCAGGTGCCTCCAGGTGCCTCGGCTTGGCCAGGCTGGAATGTGCCGCTCCTGTGGCTAATGCTGAGGAGGGACACGTGCTTTCTGGCTGGATGAGTGTTTTCTGCCTGGATGAATATCTTCTGGCTGATTTGGGAGTCCTTGGGAAAAAGAAAAAAAAGGGCCGCGGGTTTGCAGGCTTCGGTTTTCCCCTGAGCATCCCTCCCGTCCCGCGGGGACGGAGCGGTGCGGGCTCCCCAGACGAGCAGTCCTGCCCGTGCATATCAATCCCGTTTTTATTTCACTCCCTGCCCCTTCCCTCCCCATCTCCACGCTCAGGAGACGCTCCCACCTCCTCGGCAGGGAGCGAGGGGGCCGCGGGTTTGCAGGGTGCGACACAGGTACAGTGTTTCACAGCTGGTTGCTTTGTAATGGGATTCTTTTATTGGAAGGTGGTTTCCCGGGATCTGGCTCTGATTAGCAGGTGCAAATCCTGCCCTGCATGCTGATGGATCCGCTCTGGCCCCGGAGCCGCCGGGACCCGAGGGAGGGTGGCGACAACACGGATGGAGCGGTTCAGCCCCCGCTTGGACACCTCGGCCTGTGCCCTGCGCTGCTCCAGCCCGTCAATCCTGGGAAAATTCCCGCTTGGAGAGAGCGGGATGCAGAACCAGGGGCTGGCAGGTTGAGTTAGTGCTGGCAGAGCAGATGCGCGTTTAAACAAACCATCCGCTCTGGAGAAGAAAACAATGACTTAGTACTTCCTAATTACCATCCTAAAGTCAAGCAATTACTCCTTATTCACACGTGATTGCCAAGAATAGCTTAAAATGAATAAACATTTGAGGGGAAAAAAAAAAAAAAAAAAGCCTCTTACTAAATTTTCATTAGCCACCACAGTGAGTAAGATATTTACACACGGCGCAGCCCCCATAAACACAGACAAGACATTACTCACTAAATGAGTGAATTAGTATTGTGCTAATTGCCAGAAATTGTTATCAGGTTACTACAATTACTACGAATTCCCGGCAGGATCAACTCTTTTTTGTTATTTTTTGAGAAATACGAATCTTAGCGATGTGGTTGGTGCAGTTATAAATGATTGGGAGGCAAAAAGGGGAGAGGAGAGGAGAGGAGAGGAGAGGAGAGGAGTGCTTGAAGCCCACATGGCAGCTCATACTTTATTTCTGAGGCCGTGGGTCTGGGGTGTGTCTGGGACAGGGCTGTGGGTGTTTTGGATGGGAATTGGCAGGGGTGGAAGTGATGGAAGTGGAAAAACGCAGGAAAGCACAAGAACATGATTTCAGCCTTGTGCATCTGGCTCTTCATCATCCACGGCTGCCCAAACACCCACAGGGACACCAGACCGTGTGCCCGTGGGTGTCACTCCAGGAATCCCATCCCACCAGCCTGCCCACTCCGAATTCCCAGCCTCACCATTTCCTCACTGCCTTCACTGCCCAGGGCTGCAGGACCCCAACTCAATTGTCCCTCTGTTCTCTGCCCATCACCAGAGCTTTCTGCGAGGTGGTTGCTACAAAAAGGGAGGCAGCAGAGATTAAAAATAAAATAAATAAATAAAAACAAACAAACAAATAAAAAAACTTGGGGTACAGGGAAAAAATGACAAAAGTCATGATCCTTCAATTCATAATTCCTCGTAAACAAAAACTTGGTTCTCTGATGTTTTATTCTTCTAAAACAAATGGCATAAAGAATAAAGGTATAACGTGTTGGAGACTTTTGGTCAGCCAGAGGTGCCACAGAAGGATTTAGGCAGGACTCTGGACTCGGGCAGTGCTGGAGCTTTGCAGACTTTTCCAAGGGGGCTGGTTTAGTTCACTCCTGCACCTGCGGGGTTTGGGGAGGTGGAGCCAGCCTGGGCATGGTGTTGTGCAGACAACCCGGTCTGTGCACCTAAAACCTGTCTGCTCCCCTGGCTGGATCAGTGGGTCTAATAAAAGATTTTATCTGCCCCCATAAAGCGTCTCCTCCGGCAGCCTCAGCCCCGGCACAGCTGCGGCTTTCCCGGAGCAGGCACGCCGGGGATTGCACTTCGGGCAACACTTCTGCAAAATTGGGTGCTATAAATCCTCCTCGTTTCTTTCCCCTCGTGTGAAGCAGGGGATAATGAGCAGGACGTGTGAAGTCTTGATCAGCTGCTGCTGGTGCAGCACACCAGTGTTTTCAGATGAGAAGCAATGAGGGGGAAAAAGAAAAAAAAAAAAGTGGTTATTAGAGCAGAAGCGCATTAGAAATAAAATCTGACTTTCCATTCTGCCCCTGGAGCTCGGCATCGCTGCGAGCCATGGCATTTCCATCAGGGCTCTGCTTGTTATTCCACGGCTGGATTTTGAATACCCCGCCCTGGAGCAGCTCAGATCCCGGGGTGTTCATCTGGGGTGGGAGGAGATGGGGATCACTCACCCGGTGACATTAATTGAGGTCCTGGGGGTGTCTCACCCCGTGTAGGTCTGAGTGGGGTCTGTGGGCAGGTGTCAGGAGCTGGTGGCTTCGGACAACTCTCCCCATCACTCAGGAAAACACTTCTGCATAGGATTGGAGCCTCCTTGCAGGTCTTAATTGACGTATATTAACAAATAAAATAGCTAAAACAATGTCACAAAAGTTGGGGGGAGCAAACAGGCCCCTATTTTGAACCTCTGGGCTGATGCACAGGCAGAGTGAGGGAGAGTGTCACAGTAGGACACAAAATGAATGACACCCTGTCTTGGTTTGGAAAGACAGGTGTCTACCAGGGAAACTGGAGTTTCCCTGAGAATGGAGAATGTAACCCCCACCCGCCAAAAAGTATAATTTTGCAATCAAGGGCTTTCAGGCAAAGATTTTGGGAATAGGAATAACAATTCTTTACTAAGAATATTAACAATACAAATATAGTAGAAAAAGAAAAAAAAACCAAAACCACCCACCCAAACAAGAAAACACTCACACACTGAGATGTCCAAGGCAAAAAGGGGAAGTTCATTTACAGACCTCGACATTTATAGAATTCCAACAGTGACCATGGACTGGAGGAAGAAAATTGTCCTCTCCAACCACACTGGTCAACCCAACAATTGGAATCAACAATTGTTGGGTCAACCCAACAAGAATCCATCAATTCTCTCCTCCTTATGAGAAGAATGTAAAGATGAAAGGGCAGTTACAACAATAATAGATTGTTTATGTGAAAATCGTGAGAGACTCCATGGCAAAAAGTAAACAATCAGAAGGCTGAAGTAGAACTTTTAAAAAAGAAAACAGAGAAGAACCAGGGCAGCAGGAGAGCATTTGCAGATGTTTGCATGACCCGTGTTGGGTCACGGTGCTGCCGCTCAGTCAGGACCCTGCTGCCCCCTCAGAGCACGGACACGGGGCTGGAAAGGCCTTTGGAAATCGGGTCTGAGCAGCCAAAGTTTTCAGTCCGCTCTTGAAAATAATGAGGGAGATTTAAAAGCAAAAAGAAGGACAGAAAAGGGTTCTGCCCTCTGTGAACTCGGTGGCTCTGTGGTGCCGGCTTCACACGCTCGTGCTTGGGACTGCAGGATGGAGGAGTTGGGAGTCCTTATGGACAGGGATCCAAGCCCCTGCCATGTGCCATTGGCCTCCTCGTGCTCCCCCTCCCTGCCCTCAGCCTGCTCCTCACTGTACACACAGGCCAGAGTCCTGCTCCTTCAGCCCTGGAAACGGGCAGGATCCACTGGCAAATCAACATAACTGGTGCAGTCTCGACCCTAATGCACCCAAAATGAGCTGGAGGGATGCTGAGCTTGGAAACAGCCAGGAGACAGGGAGGGGAAATGAAGGAGCTGCAGGTGAGGAAAGGGATTTGAAGAGCTTCCTGCGGTATCACGGCTTAAATTCCTGCTGCTCCATGGCTGAATCCTCCACCCTGCCCAACTCTGCTGACCCTGCCCCCTTGGGAGAGCAGCTGGTGGCTCTGCAGGGACAATCCTGCTGGGCTGTGGCTGCTGTCCCCATGGATTCCCATCCATCCATCCATCCCACCATCCATCCCTCCATCCATCCATCCCTCCATCCCTCCCTCCCTCCATCCCTCCATCCATCCATCCCTCCATCCCTCCCTCCCTCCATCCCTCCATCCATCCATCCCTCCATCCCTCCCTCCCTCCATCCCTCCATCCATCCATCCCTCCATCCCTCCCTCCCTCCATCCCTCCATCCATCCATCCCTCCATCCCTCCCTCCCTCCATCCCTCCATCCATCCATCCCTCCATCCCTCCCTCCCTCCATCCCTCCATCCATCCATCCCTCCATCCCTCCCTCCCTCCATCCCTCCATCCATCCATCCCTCCATCCCTCCCTCCCTCCATCCCTCCATCCATCCATCCCTCCATCCCTCCCTCCCTCCATCCCTCCATCCATCCATCCCTCCATCCCTCCCTCCCTCCATCCCTCCATCCATCCATCCCTCCATCCCTCCCTCCCTCCATCCCTCCATCCATCCATCCCTCCATCCCTCCCTCCCTCCATCCCTCCATCCATCCATCCCTCCATCCATCCCTCCATCCATCCATGCTGTCCACTTGACCTGCCCGGGGCTGTGGCCCCGCCGGGAGCAGGGGAGGCTGCTGGGGTGAGGGAGCAGGATCTCTCCCCGGTTCCTAAGCGTGAGTCAGCAGCATCCCCGCCTTCAAAGCCGGCTGCTCTCGAGCAGGCATTTGCATTTCAGAGAGCTCCTGCTCAGCTCCCCCACTGGCAGCGTTTAGCTTTTGTTTAAAGCCGGGCTCCTCCGCAGCGCTGCCGGAGCGGCCGAGTGCGGGAGACAAGAGGCAGGAGCCGCTGGGTTTGATCATTCCCTCCTTTGTCTCTGACAACGCCTCCCTCGCCAAGAGGAGCCTCTCGCAAAAACCCAAAAATCCTCTGCCAAAAAACAGAGATGAAGGCTGAGGGGGCTGAGGCCGGGACGTGCTCACACCACCTCCTCAGATCCGTGTGGGTTTATCCCTTGGGGTGGGGCACCTCCCCCAGCTCGGGCTGGGAATTGTCACCCCCGAAGAGCAGGAGTACCCCAGGTCTGGGGCCACCAGCACTGGGAGGGTGTGGAGCTGCTGGAGCGAGGCCAGAGCAGCCCCTGGAGATGCTCCAGGGCTGGAGCCCCTCTGCTCTGAGCCAGGCTGGGAGAGCTGGGGGTGCTCTCCTGGAGAGGAGAAGGCTCCAGGGAGAGCTCAGAGCCCCTGCCAGGGCCTGAAGGGGCTCCAGGAGAGCTGGAGAGGGACTGGGGACAAGGGATGGAGGGACAGGACACAGGGAATGGCTCCCACTGCCAGAGGGCAGGGCTGGCTGGGAGATTGGGCAGGAATTGTTCCCTGGCAGGGTGGGCAGGGCTGGCACAGAGTGCCCAGAGCAGCTGTGGCTGCCCCTGGATCCCTGGCAGTGCCCCAGGCCAGGCTGGATGGGGCTGGGAGCACCTGGGACAGTGGAAGGTGTCCCTGCCATGGCAGGGGTGGGATGGGATGAGCTTTAAGGTCCCTTCCAATCCAAACCCTTCTGGGATTCTGTGCTTTACAAATACAAATGTAGATTGGCAAATCTAAAAGCAGATTTGCAAACAGGCATTTTACCCCAAACTCCTGGGCAGCAAAACTTCCCAGATGGCACCAGGCAGATGCAGTGGGTCACATGTTCCATCCTTCTCCATTTCCCCTCGCTAATTCCTCCCACTGGAAGCAAAACCCCAGCAAATGTGGGGAATCCGTTCAGCCACCCAACACCTGGGTGAGGACAAAACCAGCAAGCTCAAAAGAAAAGTCCAGATTAGTTTGTATTTCCTTATTCATTCCCCTATTGCTTCTGATTTTTCTTCTTTTTTAAAAAAGGAAAAGGAGGAACGTGTGGAGTTATTTCAGTGTTTTGAAGTGATTCTATTTACTGGGAGCTGAGAGGATTGATTTACACAACATGGGGAATGCAGAGAGGGTGAAGGAGATCCTGGAGCAGAGCAGCAGTGTTTGATTTCAGGGCTGCTTTGCTGTGAATTCTAATGCCAGGAGCAACTTCAACCCGTGGCCAGCTGAAAATGAAGGGCTGGGAATTGTTTTTGCTGAAATTGGGATTAGGAGTGAGGGGAAAAAAGAGCACCTCGCTGTCCAAAAGGGGTTTTGCAACCCTGTCTTGGTGAGAAATAATTAAGTTTTAGTTGCTTTTGGATTTCCTTCAAGGTGGTGGGGTTTCTGTTGTACCTTTATTTTTTATGCCATTTCTTTCAGAAGAAATGGAGTAGAGGAGGAAAACATCAGAGAACCAAGTTTTTGTTTACAAGGAGTTGTGAATCAAAGGATAATCCCAACATTCAATTCACAAATTGTTCATTTAAATGCAAACAAGCCCAAACTGCCACTTTTTTGGGATAGTTCACTTTCCAGAACATAAGAGGGAATTAAACGGGAACGACATGCACTTGAGAAGCTTCTTTGGGTTCTCTTGATCTCAAACCTCCCTTCCTGAGCTCTCGGGTTTGTTCTCCCAATAAACAAACAAAATTCCCCACATCAGCACCTTTCCAAGGGGAAACCTCACCCCAGCCCTCCACGTCGTCCTTGGTCTGCCCCAATTTGGAGTTCGGATTGATTTAGGATTCCTTCCACCCAAACTATTCCAGGATTTTGTGATCCTGCTGTCATCTCCTGGATGATCCCTCAAACTGAGAGGCCCTGCCCAGAGGTGGCTCACAAATCCCTTTTGAGCAGTGGGCTGCTCTGCAGCTCTGGGCTGGAAGGAACTCTTTCCAGCCTGAATTCTTGTCCTCCTGAAAGCCTGACCTGGTGTTTTGTGACCTTTAGGAGAGCAAGGGAAAAGGCCAAAGCTGCTGCTGCCAGGAGCAAGGCAAAGATCCACCAGGAGCCAGTGGCTTTGCCCTTCCTCTTACAGAGCCACTATTCCCTGCAGAGGCTGATTCAGACCCCCAGGACCTCAAACCCCCCCAAATTTTTCCCAGGTCCTACATCAATCATTGCACAGATGCAATATTCCAAATGAAAGCCTCAGCCTTCATTCTCCATGCCTTTATTCACCCATTTCTCATTGTCCTGTGGGAAAAGCATTGCTTTGCTGTGGGAGAGGGTGGATTGAAGAGATGTGGCAGGGAGGTCACATTCTGTCCCCTCTGTGATCCAGTGAGGCCGTTGTACATTACAACAGACACAGGCTCTGATTTTTTAGAAGGGTGAAAATGGCTGTTTTTATTTTGGGGAATTTCTTCCCTTTTATACTGTTTTACAGAGAACAACCCAATGGGTGAAACAAACTTCTTCAATCACATTGGTCAAACCAGAGGGACATCAAGAAGAAGTCCCTCGAAGGGAAAGGAATGTAAACAAAGGTTAGAGTGACAAAAACGTGTCTCTTGTTGACAGAAAACTCTCTGCTAAAAGAGTTTCAGAGAAACCCAAAACATCTCAGGCACCAAGCAGGGCTACAATCCAGCTGCACGAGGACATCAGGGCAGGATTATCCAAGCAGGAATCCCAGAGCACACACAACAAGCTGGGAATGCTGGAGCAAATGAACAATTTGCAAACCCACGGGAGGCTGGAATTTTTTTGGCTCAAAGGTACAAAACTGCAGAGTTTCAGTGCCGGGTGATTCATGAGCAGCTCCACAGAACCAGAGTCAGCTGGGCAGTGTTTGCTGGTTGGGAGGGGAACCAGTGGGCTCGGAGCAGTAAATAAGGGAAAATAAACTGATGGCAGCTTTGGGCATTTTCTGCATTGGCTGAGGTAAAGGGCTAAGAAGGGAATAAAAACACAAGTGTTGCAGGGGGGATGTCACACAGCCCTGCCAAGGGGACCTGGGAGTTTTGGGGTGCAGAGCAGAGCATGGGGAGGCAGAGGGTTCCAGCCCAGAGCTGCAGAGCAGCTCACTGCTCAAAAGGGATTTGTGAGCCACCTCTGGGCAGGGCCTCTCAGTTTGAGGGATCATCCAGGAGATGACAGCAGGATCACAAAATCCTGGAATGGTTTGGGTTGGGAGGAATCCTAAAGCACATCCCATCCCACCCCTGCCATGGCAGGGACACCTCCCACTGTCCCAGGTGCTCCCAGCCCCATCCAGCCTGGCCTTGGGCACTGCCAGGGATCCAGGGGCAGCCACAGCTGCTCTGGGCACCCTGTGCCAGGGCCTGCCCACCCTCCCAGGGAACAATTCCTGCCCAATCTCCCATCCAGCCCTGCCCTCTGGCAGTGGGAGCCATTCCCTGTGTCCTGTCCCTCCAGCCCTTGTCCCCAGTCCCTCTCCAGCTCTCCTGGAGCCCCTCCAGGCCCTGGCAGGGTCTCTGAGCTCTCCCTGGAGCCTTCTCCTCTCCAGGATGAACACCTCCAGCTCTCCAGAGCAGAGGGGCTCCAGCCCTTGAAGCCTCCTCTGGACCCTCTCCAGCAGCTCCATGTCCTGATGTTGAGAGCTCTGGATTTGGATTCAGCTCTGCAGGTGGCGTCTCACCTAAGCTGGGCCGAGGGGCACCTCCCCCTTTCCACACTGAGGGATGATCCCAGCACAGGTTTTCTCTCTGGCTGCACTCCCAGACCTCACAGCCTCCCTCAGCTCAGCCCGTGTCACCCCTGGGCTGCCAGGATGACAGAAATCCTCAGACACGTCCCAGGGGGTTTGGCTCTAAGCTCAGCCTGGCTGGAACAGCTGCTGCAGCTCAAGGACCTGTTGGAGCTGCTGAGCTGAGCCCCCTGCTTTGCCAAAGCAGCTCCCAGCCCCTGGGCAGCCCTGGAGTGTCCCCAGCTGCCCCTCACACGGTGAATTTGGGGGCTCAGCACCATGCAAGGCCCAGCACTCGGGGGGAGGGTGGGAAAAGCATCAGAGCACGAGAAAGAGCCAGGAAATAATTCAATTGACAGAAATCTGAACACTTTAACTGAGTGCTGCTAGTAACAATAGATTATGGCAGGAGCAGGGGCAGGGAAGGGCTCGGGGTATTTATGGGCCCAAGGAGCCCTGGGATCCAGGTGCCACGTTTTGCCTCTGTGCCACCTTCTCCACTGGATTTTGTCCCTGCCTGAGGATTATTTTGGAGAGAGTTATTATTATCCCTGATTTATTGCTCTGCACTAGGGGGAACTCTCACTTTCCGCCGAGACAATTACGGATCCCTCGCCGAGAGCCACTTCAAGGAGTGGCAGCCTCTGCTCGGGCTCTGATTGCAGACAGACAGGGGGACGCTGCCTTCCCCAGGCTTTGGCTGATGAGGCATCCAGCTCCTCTCCCCGTTACCTGCAGATGGGATTTTTGTCTCTATTAAACCAACAGTTTAAAGCCTCTTAATTATTGCAACAGCAGCTTGCAATTTGCTGGGGTGGAGGTTTCTTTTTCAGCTTTTCTGGGAAGTTTTCCTTTCCTTTTCCTGGCGCTTGCTGCTCTGGGAAGCAGCCCTGCAGGCACGCCAGGGGATGCATTTTGCTGCCCCTCTGTGCTGCTCTCCTCCTGCTCCCTCTGTATCTTTCACATCCCTCACTGTCACTTCCCACCCCACCTTCCCAGGCTGATACAGGCCTATCAAGACTGTAATCAGAATAAAGTCAATTAAGGACAGGATTAGGCTGAGGGGAGGTTAATAAGACTGTGACAACAGGGCATTTATTCACGGGGCTTTCCCTTCCACCCTTCACTGTCCAAGTCTATTTTCCCCAGCCCATCAAATCCAGTTACTGCTTCACCAAGCACACTGTGAGCTCTGCAAAGAAAAACTGGCTGGAAAGTTTAAAAAATCACCCCAAAAAGGGGGATCTGGACCCAACAGCTCCTCGTGAAGGCACTGCCCCTGCCCTGCCATGTGCCAGTTGGTGACACGCTGGGAAATCAAGGTTTCTGTTGCTCTGTTTTCCTCTGTTCTTCTCTGTTTTTTTCTGAAGTTTTTCTAAAGTTCCTTCAGCCTTCTGTGTTTACCTTTTGAGATGGAGTTTCTCAGGCACTTTTCATGTAAACAATGATTGTTTTGTGCTCCTTTCTGGAGGAGGAGAGAATTGATGGACTGCTGGGTGGACCAGTGTGGTTGGAGAGGACAATTTTCTTCCCCCAATCCATGGTCACTGTTGGAATTCTATAAATGTGGAGATCTGTAAATAAACTGCCCCTTTTTATTGCCTTGGATACCTCAGTGCCTGAGTGTCGTTCATTTGTGTCGTATTCCAATAGGTTTCTGCTCCCTCAAAACCCATCTCAGCTCTTTCTTTGCCCTTCTTTTTGCATCCCCTTCTGCCCTCCCTCTCCAAAAGGCTTGGAGAAGAAAAGGAAAATCGTCATTTTGAGGTCCAGCACACGTGGAGCAGCCTCCCCTCTCTGGGTGGTGGATCACAGGAAAACAGCAGCACAGTGCACCCTGAACGAACCCTGCTGGGAATTTCACCCCTCTGCCCCAAACCAGGCAGGTTTGGGGTGATTTTGCCACACAGTTCCTTGGAGATGACCATCCAAGTGCTCTCCAAGCTTTGCTTCCCCATCATGATTTCTCCATGGAGGTGTCTCCTCCCTGAGCAGCTTCTCCAGCCTCGTCAGCCACCCCTGAGGGATGAGCAGGACCCACTTGTGGCTGCTGGGAGCACACGTGGTTCCCTCTCCCTGGGTAAGGACAGAAGCACCAGCAAAAACCAGGGAGAATTTGTGGGTGAGAGCAGCTGAGGGTTTGTGGGGCTCTTGTTGGAGTTCTTGGTGTGGATAAGGAGCCCCCTAAAGCTGGAATAACCCCTGATTTACAGAGCAGCTCCAGAAGAGCTGGGAGTGGAGGGAAGCGGGATCTCTCCACAAATTCCACTCTGTTTTTGCTGTAGCCACTGTGATTTTCCTGGCTTGTTGTGCTGAGAACTGACCTGGGTTCTATGGTCCCGGCCTCCCCCAGGTGGGAATATCTGGAAATCCCTTGGGGAATGGCTCTTTATTCTGGCTCTGCAGGCCAGTGTCCCAGCCCCAGGGCCATCATGGGGGGCACGGTACAGCCATGGGGATAAAAGGATGGTGCCCAAATCCCAAAGATTGTGAAGTGTAGAAAACGTCGTAGT
>VWYO01006644.1:325-18962 GCA_013400275.1 Rhadina sibilatrix
TCCGCCCTCCCGATGGAATCCGTCCTGGAACGGCGGGAAGGCTGCCCGCGGCACCCTCTGGACCTGGTGTGGGATTGCTCCGGCGGCGGGCCAGGAGCTGAATGCACGGGAGAAGTGGAGAAACATTGTTTGTGGGGATTTCTTGCGGGGTTTGGGCCGGAAAAGGTAGAATTGCGTCGGCGGTGTTTGCGCAGGTGAAAGAAGAGCTGGGAGCGTGGGGCTGGCATGACGTGTAGCCGAGCACTGATGCGGTACTTGCTGCTCCGAGGTCTGGTTTCATTCGGAAGGGGTAGCAAGGAGTCCCTTCTGGTGAGTTGCCTCTTCTGGAAGGGAACATGGCCAGCGGACGGGAAGAGCCACAGAGACACCCTTATGAAGCTGACCTCTCCTGCTTGTCGGTTCTTTCGGAGTGAAATGCCTTTCTTGTTCCAGGGGTTTGCGTTTGGGTTTCATGAAGTGTGGATTCTGTGTTTAAAAGGGGGAAGTTGTGTTTTACTTGTATGGTCTCAGCCTCTGATCAGCTATGGTGCAACCCTTCAGGCTTTGTAATTTGTCTGTTATCCCCAGAATGTGATGACACAAACTGCATGTGATATTTGGCATTAAATAATCCTTCTATCTTACCATCTCCAAGGGACTCCTTACGACGTATTTATGTAGAAGAAGGAAAGATAAGTGAAAAGGAAAGATACCCCACATACTGTAATTACGGTTTTCAAATGAGTGAAAATGTTTAGAAGTGAGAATACCACAGGAGGGTAGAACTGTCCTGCTCAGTATTGTTTTGCATTTGTCTAATGCAAGAGTCAGAGTTTGTGATTGGCATATAAATTTTCAATTCCCTAAACCTGGGCTCTGGAAGCATGTGTGTGTTTCCATTGTGTCTCCTTTGGGCTCCCTGCAGAGTGAGGAACTTGCCTTTCAGATCCCTGCTCACATATTACACAGGATTTAAGACTTCAGAAAATCCGGAGGGAAATTGCAGTGATTACAAAACTGATACAGCCCGTTAGTGTCACTTCCATAGAGTGACTGACAGAAGGGTCCCCTACATGCGTATTTGAATCTTACATTGTAATAGGGTCAGTCCCACTGTCTTACTATGTTGCTTTGTGATACTCTCATCTTCTATCTTCAGAATGGTGTTTTGTATTACAATTGTGTTAATGTTTTGAATGCATTATAGAAATACTTGTGACTTCTACATTCTTCAATATGATATTAGTGGGAATTTTGGTAGAAGGTGACAGGTGATTTTCCCTACTCCGTTATTGGGCATTGTTAAATAACAGGTCACAGGTATCCATGTCGGTTTTTGTCATGCTGCCCTGTGCTATGGATTTGTTTAATTGAGTAAAGATGTGGAGATTCAGAGACATAATGTGGGTTTAGCAGCTTCTTGATACTCCCTTTGTCTTCTAAACAAGTGCTGTTACCCCATTTTTTGGCTTCAGGACTGTGGTTGGTTCACCTTGCTCAAGTAGCCAGATGCTCACCCAGTCAGGCAATTCCCTTCTTCAAAAAACATTTGAAAACCAGCTTTTCCTGCATCCTTGTTTTTCCCAGGGAAGTTTCATGTCAGCTTCATCCTTTCATTCTCTACTTTACCTCCTCCCCTGTGAGCAGCTCAGGGGATAGGGAATGGGGGTTGTGGTCAGTCTGTAACACATCCTCTCTGCCGCTCCTTCCTTCTTATGCTTTGCCCCTGCTCCAGTGTGGGATCACTCCTACAGGCTGAGGCTCCTTCAGGGCGTATCCATCTGCTCTAGCATGTATTCCTCCACAGACTGTAGGGTGGACATCTCCTCTTCCTTCTTCTCCAACTTGGATGCTTGCACTGCTCTTTCATGCTGTTTTTTTCACTTCCTCTGCCTGTCTGGTATTTTTGTCCTTAAATATACTTATCCACAGGCACCACCGTCTCAGCTGCTGCCTTCAGTTGTGTCCCACAGTGTGTCCAGCATTAGTGCATCACTGCCAGCACCTGGCACCTGCACCCAGAACAACCTAGAGATGCCTGTTGTTAGCACTTCAGTCACTCCAAGTAACTCCAAGCTAACTTTTAGATTAGTAAATATCATTCTACTTGGCTTTGCTCTTGTTCTCTAAGCCTGCCATGTTCTTACACCTCTTTGATACTGCTGCGTATTTTATCTTTAGGTTTGTGTTCAGCTGCAGTGCTGGGGCGAGAAACATCAACTAGATGTAAAATAGACTTTTAAGTTTTTATCTTTTCGTTACAGCAGTTTTATAGATAAGGGATCTTTTCAGCAGTCAGAATAGAGCCTTCAAAAAAAATCAGGAGTGGTAGTGTCAATTGAAAATTGGGAAGTGGTAAAACGTTGATGTGAATAAGGTTATTTATGCAAGAGAGAGTCGTAGAAGCATAGAGTGCTTTGGGTTGAAGGGACCTTANGTGCACACTGTGTTCCATCAAAAGAATGGGCTAGGAGCTCGCAGTGTCAGCTCATGTCAAGATTCTCATCCACCAACACCCCAAATCCTCCTCCCCAGAGCTGCTTTCCATTCATTCTCTGATCAGCCTGTGTTTACATTGTGCTTGGGATTGTCCCAACCCAGGCACNCTGCTGTAAGCAGGGACGCTTTCTAGACCAGGTTGTTCTGAGCACTCTCAGCAACAGGGCGTTCACAACTTCTCTGGCAACATGTGCCAGTGCCTCATGACCCTCACTGTGAAGAATTTTTTTCCTGTTATCTAAATCTGCCCTTTTCTTCTTTAAAGCCATTCCTCCTTGTTCTATCACTACCTGACCTTGTAAAAAGCCCCTTTTCCGCTCTCTCGTAGCCCCCTTTAGGTCCTGGAAGGCCTCAACGAAGACTTGCTCCAGCAGGTCCCCATCCTCTTTTGCTGGGATTCCAATAGCTGGACACAGCACTTCAGGTGAGGTGTCACCAGAACAGAATAAAGAGTGAGAATCACCTCCCTCAGCCTGCTGTGCACACTGTGTTCCATCAAAAGAATGGGCTAGGAGCTCGCAGTGTCAGCTCATGTCAAGATTCTCATCCACCAACACCCCAAATCCTCCTCCCCAGAGCTGCTTTCCATTCATTCTCTGATCAGCCTGTGTTTACATTGTGCTTGGGATTGTCCCAACCCAGGCACAGCACCTGTCACTTGGCCGTGTTGAAATTCTTGAGGTTCACACAGGTACTCTCTCAGGCCAGCCAAGGTCTTTTAGGGTATCTGGACAAGATCCTTTTTCAGTGTGAAAATTGGATAAGAAATAAGAAATCCATAAATAAGACATACAAGACTATAAGCCCAACAGAGGAATGATAAGGAAGGTGATGGTGGAAACCAAACCTGGCCACTGGTTGAGGAGGGAATATACTTCATTCCAGCAAGTTTATCTGGGTATGGACCTGCTCTTGGAAAATAGGAAAAAGGTGGGGAAATCAGATTGAAAAAATACGTAGACACAGACCTAAGAAATCAGACGTGGACACAATGACAAGAAACAAACCTGTTAATTGCACTAATTGACCAGCTGCCAAGAAACCACGGGCACTTCTCCCAGGAGTATCAGCGTGGCCTTTGTATCTGCTAGGGCTTTAGACCTGGAGGATCCCACACTCTGTGTTTGGAGGAGTGCCACAGGAAAAGACAAGCAGGGAGGGACAAAGCAAGGGGTACGAAAGAGGCTGGCTGTGAAACCCTTCTGCCTAAGTGTCACAGACTGTCCTATCTTACATCTTCTTAGTAAATATTTTTGTCTGTATAATTCCACTCTACCTCCTGTATATGTGTGCTGTGAGAATGCAACCAGCTACTCATGGGAGTTGTGTGTGAGGGTGGGCAAGGTATCAGCTGCTGGAGTGAGGGAGCTGATCTCAGAGCCAGCCACTCCCGAGGGAGAGGGTCTCAGCTCCCAGTGTCTGGGGTGGCAATGATAAGTATCCCAGAAACCAGCTTCTGTGGAGGAAATGGTGTGAGTGAGGGGCAGAGCACAGGCAGCTGCAGCAGAACTGTGCGTCACAGCCCATGCAGTGGGTGAGAGGAGGAACGGTTGTCTTCTCCAAACCTGTTGTGCATGTGTACTCACTAGCAAACTTCAAACTGGACCATGTGGTGGGAAAGGGGCCTGTATGATGGGTGTGAGGGTCTGAGATCTGGGCAGGGCTAGGAGGTGGAAAAGGAGGCCTGTGCTAGTACTTGTGGAACCTTGTGAAGCCTGGGGAGTGTCAAGTGTGTGCCTGCACCAGTGACCTTCTGCCTCTGTCCTTAGCCAGAGTGCCTTGGAGAGGCAACCAATTCTGAGATCTTGTGACAATCGGTATTTCTGGTGTGAGCAATGGTATTATGCACTTCTGGAATTTAGCTGGTGGCACTCAGGAGCTGAATGTCAAAGATCCCCATCAAATGATTTAAGTTCAGTGGGATGTATGACCTTAAATTTCTAAACAAGGAGCTCTGCTTTTGATATAAATACATAAATAAAGCTTCTTTTGCTTAACTAAAATGAGGTATCACACAGTGCTGCTTAAACTTTTATCGCAGTGACTCTGTGTGGCGGTATCTGGGCTAAACCCAATTGTCCATGTTCAGTTTCAGACTGAGAAAATAAACAGGATTATATTTAATTCTAAAATCTACATAAATTTTTAGTTTACCGCGGTTTTAAGTGAAAATATATAACTATGTTCAACTTGTGTCCTGAGAAAAAAGCTTTGAAATATCTTATCAGAGTTTGCAGATGTTCTTTAATGGACTTGTAAAAATGCTTTAATTTTTGTGACAGAGCCTTTTAAGTAGGTTGTCTTCACACTCCCTGCATTCACAACAGTTAATTTACTTGGTATATTGTACTTGATGTTTCTGAAAGAACATAGTAATCCATTTTTCTTCTTGATTTTAAAATCAAGAATTTTAAAATTTTTGTATTTTACTGTGTGAAAACTTTTACTGTCCTTGTGGAACATGAGGAGGATCTGATGGTCTGTTGGTATGTGCTAATGGATCAAGAATTATACTGTTGTAATGTTTTATTGTTAGCTGTATTTAAATCAGTAGATTTGGCCAATCTTACTCTTTTTCTTTCCTGGCAGCCGATTTATTTTGCACATTCCAAGTGAAGAGAGAGACAATGCAATCAGAGTGTGTTTTCAGATTGAACTTGCCCATTGGTTTTATTTGGATTTCTACATGCAAAACACACCAGGATTACCTCAGTGTGGGATAAGAGACTTTGCTAAAGCTGATATCCTTTTTATTACTCTGATTATTTTATGTCTCATTGTTAAAGTGCAAACTGAATATTAACAATAATTCATAGTATGATAATATCAGATCATGTGTTAATGATTAAAAGTTAGTATTGCTACGTATATGATGTTACTGAGTTCACTGCTTCCATAATTTTGTGGCACCCACAAAAGAGATGCTTCTTGGACTGCTAAAGAACTATGGAAAACAGTCAGTTTCTCATGTTTCAGGATTTTTCCTCATGGTTGCACTTTGCATGCTAGGTTGGTTTCAAGGGTAAGCTGTTGTTGCTCTTCAAACTGAACTCCACAGTTTAATTAATTTTCAAGTAAATAGTGACATAAATGTTAAAGTAGTTGAAGGTGGTATGTGTTCCCCCATGGGCAGTGGTATGTATTTTTTAGAAGTTTCTATAGGGTAGAGACTGCTTTTGTTACTTGCAAGGGCTGCTGGAATGTGTACTATCTAGTCCTTGCTAGAGAAAACTTCATGGCTTCCATCCAGCAAGTGTTTTTGTTTTAACCATTTCCCACATGTTCTTGATGAGGGATTGGAATAGTGCTTCTAACTTTGAAGATATTATCCATGGTGTCACTACACAACATATTTATCTGTTAGTTTCATAATATATATTTACTTTGAAACACTGCGGCTTCTAACAGTAAACTGTAAAAATATAGTCATTTTCTGTTGGTTGATGTTATGCTGTAATTTTATGTATGTTTTTAATTATAAATGTATTTTCAGACCAACAAAATTCTTCTAGTAATTTTAGGCAGTGCAGAAAAAATGCAGTGTAATAGATGTTATATGTTCATTATATATTTCCTTTTCTAGCCCATATTTGCCACAAATATTAGGTCTGCTGCAGTGTATTTTTAAGTATTCTGTTGTGAAGTAATCTTTATTGGTAGTATAATATATGTAATATATAATACTAATATTTTTATTGAGGACTTGCAGATTTTCTCTCAAAATTTTAGCATTATAGAGGTTGTTTATATTTTCTCTGCTAGGTGAGTTTTGATAAAGTGTATCAGAATTTAGATTTCAGCAACTATATGCTATTAAAAAGACTATTTTTTTGCATAGTAAATACTAAAGCTAGGATTCTGTGCTGTAATCTTAACAAATGATTGTGTAAAAATTTATTCCTCTTTATTTCAAGCACAAGGAACGGAATTTTTTTTGTCTTGCTCATTTCATCAAAATGAAGAAAATGTGTTTGTAAATAATACATATTAAAAATAACTGTTACAGGGTTACTTCTGTTTTCAAAATTATCTTCCTTCAAACAAGCAGCCTTATGCAATCTTTTTTCTTGGTGGTTCTTTTCTTTTCTGTTTTGTTTGGGGTTTTTTTTGCAAGGGTGTCTTTTTTGTTTGTTCAGTTTTGTTTTTTTTTTGTTTTTTGGGGTTTTTTTCATTTATTTAGATTGCTTTGTATTGGAATTGCTGAATTACTTGATGCACTCCAACTTTTAGTGTTTTGTAATGGATTATTCATAATATTTTTTTTTATTTCCAAGAGAATATGTCTTGCAAGGACTTAGGGGAAGGAGTGTTTATTCTAAATTTTGAGTGAATATCTTTTGTATTCATCATGTGCTTTGGAACTGGCTGCTTAAGTTTATCTTCCTTAACATGATGCTATACTCTTCAATCACTGCCCTTTTTTACTGCCTCAAGGTGAAGATGTACAAAAGGTTTTAGATGAATGGAAAGAATACAAAATGGGAGTGCCAACCTATGGTGCAATTATCCTTGATGAGACACTTGAAAATGTAAGTATGGAAATAGTTGTGAAGGGCTGTCTAGAGAGAGGGACTGCATATGCTGGCAGAAGTAATTCTTTGTTGTTTACATTTTTCTTCTGAAGAAATTTGCATTCATTGTCAAGATTTGCAGAGATCTGACAGTTACTTGATTTTGGTGGCAGAAATACAATATATGAGATAGTAAACACACTTCTGCTTGCTTTCCTTCTCTTTTTTTTTTTTTTTTCTTTTCTTTTTATTCTGAGTTACATGNTTTTTTTTTCTTTTCTTTTTATTCTGAGTTACATGATTCTTAAAAAACTTTGCAGTTCTTGCTAGAACACAGCAAACCTGATGGTTTCCCTCCTTGAGGCTAACATATCCTTTTGGAGACTGAGGGTATGGTGGATGGAAGACATGTAATGAAATGGTTAGAACGCCTGTTTTTTTGACTGTTGTGTTCCCTTGTATTTTGTAGGTTCTTTTGGTTCAGGGCTATTTAGCAAAATCTGGTTGGGGATTTCCAAAAGGGAAAGTAAATAAAGAGGAGGCACCTCATGACTGTGCTGCTAGAGAGGTAAGTTACATCAACTACTTAAGATAAAAAAGTGAAATTTTGCTGAAATCAGGATATATGTGTTGGATGAAAAGGCACTTTACTTAGGTAATCATGTTATTGAAGTCACATGAATAAATAGTCCATTCTTGCAGTCATCTTCTGATGTACCTTCTGGTGCCTTTATGAATTCCAAAATGGTAATCAAGGTTGAGGTGATATAATTAAAAAAAAAAAAGGGTTTATGTTTCACATTATTTTGCACTAATGTGCTAAGTGAAGTGAGTACTATTTTAAAAGTTCTCTGCTGAACTGTGAATTTATTTTTAAATACTACTTGCGATGCTTGGGAAATCTTATGTAATTTATGGCTTTTGGTGTATTAATTGCAAGGATCACCATAACTGTAAAAATGTGAAGGAATGGGAATTTAGCCTGTGTACACTGGCCTATATAAAGAGGCTAAGGAGCTGTGTTGGAGGTTGTAAAATTTTATGTAAAAATTGTGAAGAACTTTACTTTTCTATTTTTCAGTTATGCAGGAACAAGAATCAATGTACGTGGCAAGTAAAATCTGAAAAATAAAATAATCTGTGGTATTTATTGCTCCCGGAGACCTAGATATGTAGTGAAGGTGCATATTCAAAATGGCCTGTAAAAGAATATTAATGGTACATGTTCAGTGTTCATTCAACATAATACATCCAGAGTTTTTGAGAGAGAAAATTAAGGTGAGGGAAATTGGACAGAATCAGTATATGAGAAATCACAGGGTTTGGGGGGTATTTTTGTTTGTTTGTTTTAAGTATATTTATCAAGGATAAACTAGACATAGATACTTCAAGAAGCAGTTACATGAAGTAACTGCTTTACTTCAAGTTATGCCAGCAAAAGCATTAAAGAGGGAACTGTTATACTGGGAGAAAAAATATTTTGATGGTGTTATTTTGAAAAATCAATTTAGATTTCACTAATGAACAGCATCTTTTTTCCATCAAGTTAGATTGTCATTATGGAAAGACTGACAATTTATTTTATATCTGAAATAAATCTTTCAGCTTCTCTCACTGGAGTCAGCACAGATCTGAAACCATAAGCTGCATCTGTGTAAAATCTGATTAAATAGGTCTTCACTTGGCAGTGCCTACAGAGCTCAATAGTATTTCAGAAGTCGATGAGGACTAACTCCATCCATATTAATAAATTGCTTCATGAAGGTGTAATGGAAACGTTTTGACTTGCATTACAGGTCTGCCGTCTTAGAGAAGTCTAAAGCATGTAGATACTACTACTATTTCTGAGCAAACATCTATGTGTAAAGGCTTGTTTTTCCCACAGCTTTCATGGATATATCTGAAAAATAGTGATTCCTTTACTTGTGGTAATAGGTTGTGAAAGGATAACCCTGAATACACACGCACTAATTTCTTCTAAATACTTCTCAGGTTTTTGAAGAAACTGGGTTTGACATAAAAGATTATATCTGCAAAGAGGACTACATTGAGCTGCGAATTAATGATCAGTTAGCACGGCTGTACATCATTCCAGGAGTTCCCAAGAACACGAAATTCAACCCCAAAACTAGAAGGGAGATTCGGGTATGTGCTGCCTTGTTTGAATCTATAGGAACTTTGCAGAGGTTAATTTTTAAAGCCAGAAGTGTGTAAAACAATGAACCCACTAAGCACAATGAACGCCTCAAAGGCTACTTGGCAGTGGCATCTCTGCACTGTAGGGTTTTGTGTTGACTTCTTGCAGCTCACCTGATACTTGACCCATCTGTCTGACATCTCCATTCATCATGAAAAGACAATAGAGCATGCTGCTAAAATACAAGTCTCCTTTTCTCATAGGTGGTGTATGTATTAATAATTTCATACCATTCCTAGTTACAGATGCATATGTAACTATATATTCTTAAGTTTGTAATTATTAGTTGGGGACATGCAAAAGCCTGCATATCAAAAAGACAAACTAAGTTTTCTCTCTTTCATGGCTAATACTGTCCAGATTTTAAAAATAGCATATTTTAAGGAGGAGGTTGAGAAGGGGACAGAAAAAGGAAACTATTTTGGATGTATTGTGTACCATTGGGCTTTTAAAATGTATTGTCAGAGGGGAAGACAAAGGCTCATGTAGTAACTTGTTGGAATCTTTGTCTGTGGTACGTATAATCTTTGAAGTTTGAATATTTTTTCTTTTATGACAATTCAGTTTAAAACAACTATATTTCCATGCAGATTGTGTCACTGAACAGGGCATCTTCCTTTCTAAATAGGAAAGGCATTTGATTGGACAGGACTTAATTTCTAGCATTAGAGACCTGATTTTTAAAATACGACGTAAGATGAAATTTGAGGGTTTTTTTTTTTATATACAGTAAATATTGTACTTTGTAGAACAGTGACCATATGTGTGGGAATGTTGAGTTCAATGACTGAGTTTTGAAGCTTTGTCTTCATCTGATCTAATACCACCAGGCAGGCTGGTTTTGTACTCCCTGTAGAACTATATTGAAAACTTGTTTGGTTTGTAACTTATTTCCATAATTTGCATCTTGTCTGGACCTGGGGCTGTTGGAGTAGATTCTGTGACAGCAAATCTCATGTGGGTACTTCTACACTGTCTATGGTCAGAACTCCTGATTTTGTTCCTGATTCTGCAAAGTATACAGTTTTAACTATTAAAAATATAACATATAAACAGTAACACAAATCCTATCCTATCCCCATGGGTTTTTTTCTTCTATTGCAAAACCTGAAACTTTCTGTCAAACTAAACACCCTTATTACTTTTGAATGGGTATTGGTGGTCCAATGTTGATGGCAATTGAAGTTAAAAGCTATTGAAAGTTATTCAAAGCTTTACATTTATTTATGGCATTCGGTGTTCTGTGGTTTGGTTGGTTTGTTTATGAAACTTTTTCAGAATTTAGTTGCTGATTAATACCTTTCATATTTTAGGTGCAATATCATGCAATGAGTTTGTGCTGTACCATCTGCTACTGTAGTGGCAGTTGCAAGAGTTAATAAACCTTTTGTGAAAAACGCTGTTGTGGCCTGTTAATTTAAGTTCTCCATGATAATTTTTTAATTAAGAGAAATAATTGTGGCTGATAAACATTTGTAATATTCTGCTAAGGCTATAATAGAGGGTATTTTGATTTTATTTCTTATTTTTCTAGAATATTGAGTGGTTTTCCATCGACAAATTACCATGCCACAGAAATGACATGACCCCAAGGTCCAAGCTGGGTTTGGCACCTAACAAATTTTTTATGGCAATTCCCTTCATCAGGTATGTTTGAGATGAGGCAAATACTAGGCCACCGTCTTTCAGACAACTTAAAATTCTTTAGATTTGTTTTGGTAAGTAGATCTTGTTATACTTCTTCTTGCTCACAGGCCATTGAGGGAATGGATTTCCCGAAGGAATGGAGACTCCTCAGATAGCGACAATGGTTTTTCATCTGCAGGGAGCACACCCTCTAAGCCCAACTTGGAAAAAGCTAGGTAAGAACCAGGTCAGTTTAACATCTCTATATTCTTTCTTATATAACACTAGTCATACAGATATGACAATATGACAATATTATGCAATTACATTAAATACAAAACTGCTTTCTCCAAGGATTTGTGTTCCAGTAATAGGTAAATTAAAAAAAAAAGCGTAGACTTACATCATAGGATCGGAAGTAAGGTGAGAACTTAATTAATGTCATGATACAGAAATGTCAGAACTGAGATTATTTCCTCAGTCTTGTTTATGAGAGTCAAAAAAAACAGAAGCTAAAGTAAGTAGATAACTTCCAGTGCTTCAAGTTCAGTATTTTTGGCACTTCTGCACAGGAAAAGTAGGACTCTCTAAAGCAGGACTGTAAAGTACTCCAAGAAGTGGCTAGCTAGATAAAACCTGTGGGAATCAGTAGGGGAACAAGTGCTGCTGGCTTTAGATTCAGCTGAGTGAAAAGTGGTAGAGCAGACTTTAAAACCTGTAGTCCCTATGAGAGGACTTAAGTAATTTGAGCCAGGGCAACACCAACAAACAACAGGACAAACGTTAATGTGGACTTGGCCTCTTGTCTGTGGAGAATACAAATGGCAAGTGAGCATTATTAGAGTTTCCATGCTAGGTTACTTAAGATTGTCTTACAGATTTTTCTCAAAAAGCAGAAAATTCTTTTCATACTTGTCTTCTGCTCTCAGTGGGTTTAAAGGTACATTGTAAACTGTCTTTGTTTTCCTGTACTAGATCCAAAATTCGCTGTAGTCAGCAGGTGTTTACAGATGGCTTTTCAGGAGAGCAGTTGGTGAAGCCAAAACAGCCACAAAAGCCATATAATCATTCTGAGGTGTCTGAAGTTTTGAAAATAAAGGTAGGTTTTTTCTTAGGCAAGCATATGCATCTGGACTATTGTCATGGTTTAGGGCGAACTTTGGGAGGAAACTTCTGAATGGGGTCCTTCTAGAAAGCAAATTCAAGCGGTCCTTCTCCTAGCTGGTTTGGGAAAAATTTTCATAGAGAAAAGTGGAAAAAAACTGTTTATTTAACAAGTAAAGTGTTTACAAACATAAAAAATGAATAATATCAAACAATAAAACTTCTCTCTGTTCTGAAGAGAAATGGAAAAATTGAGAAAGTCCTTGCCATGGGTTGTAGCTCAGCTCGTCTAGTCTCTTACCAGTTTCTCTGGCACTGGAAAATGCCATCCTGGGCTCCAGTGGCCTGCAGGCTTGAGCTCCCAGTGTTTTTCTGGGTTTTCAGTCTAGAACAGCTTTAAACAGTTCCAAGTAACCCCACAGTCTAGGGAATTTCTCTGCTTCAGGTAGCAAAAAAAACTAAAAAGCAAAGGAGAGCTTTCTCACTGTCCATACTGCAGACAACAGTGTGAAGGATGCGGGGGAGAAGTGCAGTTTCTGATAACAAACTCTGCACTTCTTCTTTTTCCCCCCTTCGCTCTTGGAACCAGTCTTAAAGGTGCAGAACTTAATATCCACCATAAACAGAACAGACAGTAGGGGATACAAACATCATAAAGTCACCCCAGGACAACTATTTAAAACAGATGTCTTCGTTCATAAGGGTTTCTTCTCTAGGACAAAAATAGTAAATTTCATCACCACAGAATGCAAAAATAGAAACACCGAGTTGGGGAACACTCTTGGGAATTCTTTGATTTATCTCATACTAGAAGTAGTGGTATCAGGTCGTAATTGTGCTGTATCATGTACAGATAGTAATTAGTACTTGCCACTTTGGTGTTGTCTCTAGTATATCTTCAGTGCATGGAAACTCATTGACCTGAATTAATTGTGTAATAATTCTTCATAGTGCAAGAGAGAATGCATAACAGCTGATTGCCCTGTAGCTTGATGTTTGGTTAATTTCAGTGGGCTTCAGTTTTTCTGCAAAAAAAAACTGTTTACATGTTTTGAACTTACTTGGAGGGAAGTTTTGAGTTACTAAGTAGAAAATGCCAATGTAATGGTGTCCAATTCTGCCATTTAAATTCCTCGCTCTAATTATTTTGGACTTAACAGCAGAATCAGAGCCTGAGGAACAATGGCAGAAAGCAAAATCAAGACACTTCCAGCCAAAAGAAGCGAACAAATGGACTGCACAGTCAACCAGTTAAGCAAAATCATACCTTGGTAAGAAACATGCAGTGGCTGTGTCATTAATACATTCCAGTAACGCTTAACAAACATCCAGGACAATGCCCTGCTGAAACAAAGTAGAAGGCATATCTATGAAGAGTATGTTTGATCAGAGTATTTAATACGTGTTTCTAGATGTATAACATTTCTTACCTTGTGTGCATATACATCTGTAAACAAGCACACTAAATTTCAAAGTTTTCATTTTAGAAGTAATTTTATCTCTTGAAAATTTGTCAGCTGTTTCAATATACAGTCCTGCAGCTTTCCAGGTTCCTGTCACGTAAAAGCCTTCTGTGGTGTGTAGTAATAACTCACTGTAGTGCACATCTTATTTATTCATGTGGATTGTCTTACTGTAAGCATGGGGTTTTGTTATGCAACACTTAGAAAATGGTGATGCAAATGCTTATTATTTCCCTTCTCTCCATCAAACAAATGTTTAGACACAGACTTAGTTTGGATGCCAGAATCTCCCGATAGTTTTTAATCATACAGTAGACCTGTTTACAGTAATTTGTAAATTCTGATATCACTCTGTTTGCATGTTACTTTATTTTGCAGTTACTAATTTTGTTTGTCCAGTTCTTCTCAATGGGAGTAGACTCACTGGGCTGTGCTCCCTTTTATAGTAGAATATGCTTTTGAATCCCTGTTTTTTTATGACTCTTGAGTATACTTCGTTGGCTCTTGTGAAGCAGCAAGGCCCCAGTTCTCCATGCAGCTCAGCTGGCTTGTCCAGGCTTTAGTTTCTCTTGTTTACAGGCTTTAAACTAGATTCTTCCCATTTTAGCTTGTGGTTATTGCATTCTTTCTCTTATTCATGTAAACATACAGAAACCATAAACTTGTCCTAAAATCCTCACTGCAGCAAGAAATGATCAGTTATGTTTGAGTCTGGGTCTAGAAGAGTGAATTGACTGCCCAGAAATTTGAATGGATAGGAACAAACTGTAATGGTAATCTGTAAGATCTTCGTGGAGACAACTGTTAATGCGTCATGGTTACTTTGAAGGCTCTTCTCAGACTTTTCAAAATATTTCTCTTTTTCTGTTTCATTTGTGTTTTCATGATGGTCAGTCTTTCGAAGTTTAAATATTTTGTGTCCCTGTGATAATTTTCTGGTGTAATTTGAAGGCCAGGAAACTCTTTAATTTGCAGAGGGTGCAAAGAGACATATTTTTTCTGTATCAATGTACTAACAGCAGCAATACTTGGGGCTAAAACAACTCTTCCCAGGGAGTTCTAAGTTTTTGTCTTTAAAGCATGTTAATTTAATTGGCAGTAGCAGTGTGTTTGCAAATACATTCCCCTTTGTCTTTTTTGGGACGAGCTCATTGAAGAGTGGGCTTATGCATGCACAACGTTGATTCCACACTTTCATATGTAAGACTCTTCCATTTTAAAACAGTTAGAAAGTACTCAAAATTTTCCCATAAAGGTTTGCACCTTAGAAATGTTTTAGTGACTGTTAAAATGTTGCATGTGCATGCTTCTGAAAGATTTGTAGACTTAAAGCATGCTTGCTACATCAAGTGATGTGACAGAATTAATGCTGAGTATTCATACTCAGCATACAAATAATTCACACATACATTCAGCATACAAATATTCACAAATAATGAGGTGTGTCAAAGCAGATATAAACAGCATGCCTGTTAGATGATGTTTAAATATAATGCCATTTTTTATCATAAAATGTGTAATGTATGGTCATTCTCTTCACTAGAAATGTGAAAAAAGGCTTAATCCAAGAAGACTTCAAGATAACTTTGAAACAGGCAAGTGCAGTCAGAATTTTCGTCCACTGTCCTGTGCTACAGGCTGAAGGCACCCAAATAACGATGGTTGAGGGCTTTTCCTCATGCCAACCTTCCAAATCTTAAAAAAACATGTTTTTCCAAGGTAGTCTGAGGTTCTGTTTGTTTTTTAATGAAAAAGATACTGTTTCATGTTGGACTTTCTGCTGTTCTCATTAGTTTTAAAGACTGATACACCAGGTGGCTGAGTAAAAAAGTAACTAGAAGCTATTTTAGAAAAATAGCATCTGTGTCAACACAGTGCAGGTAATTGAGTGTTGTTTCAAGGCTTTGTGTCCTGCTAGTAGTAAGCTGCAGCAGAGTGCATGCAGTTCTTTACTTACTGTTCAGGAAACAGTGCCATTGTTTTTACTCTTTATTAAGAAATGGCTATTGAGAAATGAAACAGTATTATATGTGTAAAACTGGCTGTTGAAAGTGTTTCCAGATTGCAGTGAATTGAAGATTTATTTTAGCCTCTAGACAACTTATAAGTATGACTGTTTATGACCAAACATACAGACTTTGTTATAAATATTAATTGAATATATGTTTGAGGTATGGCTTTGTGTTGTTATCGATACTTTTATTGGTAACTGTCCATTTAAAATTTATTTCATACTTTTTTCTCTTTAAGCAGAAGTAGCATATGAGATGTGTTGCTCCAGCGAAGACCCACTGCCAGAACATGTAGAGGGACATTCTATGGCATGCAATGGCCATTACAAATTTGCTTTTTCATCAAGAGCTTTCTTGAGTTTCAAGTTTGACCATGATGCCATAATGAAAAGTTTTGACCTCTGACAGCAAACTTACTAGGAATAAGAATCAGATTGCCTGTTGCAATTGAGGGGGTTTCTTATCCAGCCTTACTCTTTCTCAGGAGTTTTTTTATTTTGTTTTGTTTGTTTGTTTTTAAATACAATGCAGGGACTGACTGCTGGTTTGGAAGGGGTTTGTTCCCTTTGCAGTAATGGGAGTGGCATAGTCAAGTGTTGCACTTTAAATGCAGTCTAGCCTTTGTCCACAAAAGTACCTTTCCAATGTTCAGTTCACTTGTTCCTAGCTGTGCATTAGAGGGCATTCTTTTTACTTGTGTTTTGTTTTTTGTGGTTTTTAAATTTTGTTTATTTTAACTTGCCGTGTATTTTGTAGAATGTCATTAACTTTTTTTTAACAGTTGGAGTATACCAGCTTGCTAACCTTTTAACTGTTCTGATGTAAATTATTTGGCTTATTAGTCACTATGTTGTAGGACATTGCAATATTACGCAGTGGCAATGAAACTAATTCTCAGAGGACATCTCTGTCCTAGTGATTTTGAAACCAAGTTGCACATTTTGAACCTAGCCTCAGCCTGTCATCCTTTCTCTGTACTGATTGTTTGCCCCAAATACCTTCCCTCCTTCATACTGATAGTTTTTGTTGGCTGGCAATCACTGGTACTTGAGTCAAATCTATAGCATCTTGACTTTCTTGTACCTACTCTTCCTTGGTCTTCGATATTGACACTCAAACTGGGTAAAACTCAGCCCTTCAAAGTGTCTAAATCGGCTCTTGTGCACTGCCCACAGCTGCATAAGAAGTTACAAAGCAGCTGCCTGCAAAAAAAGAGAAGCTTAAACTTGTCTTTGAGAGGTTACTTGTGTAGAATTTATACTGAATGTAAATAAGCCTCTGTAGATCTTGCTGAGGAGGAAGACAGGTGCATGGATAATAGAGGCATTGTGTGACACTGAACAGCTTAATCAGGCTTCCAATAACTATTCCAAGGGTGTTCAGTATTGTATTCTGTGCTGTTGTCCTCGGATTTCTTGTGTAGTGTTATCTGCTCTATATATATCCAGTAGTATTGAATTGCACTTGCAGTTAGCATTTAAATGATCTAGCCTCAGTCATTTTCAGCTACAGTGCTTTCTTAGGAAAAACATGAAAGATGGGATGGGGATGGAGGGGAGGAACAAAAAACCTGTAAGAGTTGAGGTGATGAGCTGTAACATCACCTTCAAGTCAGTGGGTTTTGAGCCCATGCATTGCAGTGGAGAGAAATGCACTGAAATAATTTGTCACAGCAGCTTGCGATAGCAAGCATGTCCCAGATTTAAAAATGGACTTTTCTCTAGAATAGAGGTAATTGATAACAGGTTGAATGAACTACACCCTTGTAGTGTATGTACATGCACTGAGTTTTTATGCAACTCGTTATATGTCATCCAAAACCAAAATCTTGGTCTTCCTTCAACCACCCTACTTCATATACCCTACCTAGTGTTTTCCTCAGAAATAGCTTTAGAACTTTCTCCTGGTTTATTCACCTGCCTGACACCAGGTGATTTGGAACTCTAATGCTGTAATAATTTTGGCCATGGGAGTGTTCAACTTCTGTATCAGTCAACAGGAGAAATGGACTACAGCATTTCCTCCTTCTACAGGACAAGGGTTCTGAGGTCCTTGTTTTTCAAGACGAAATTGTGAAATAGCCCAATCTAGCTTTGACTCACTTTTTTTTTTTTTTTCCTCTTAAGTGTATCCAAAGGCCATATAATGACAAAGAAGAGTAATTAAGAAGGTAAGGATAATGCTGGAGGAGGTTACGTTATTCAGCTTCAGGTGAAAACTAATCTTTAGTTACTTCTTTGTGCTATTTTAGTTGATATCCCAGCAAAAGTGCCTTTACTCATGGTGAGGCAGAAATTTGTATCATATCCTGAGGCTGCTACTGCCTGTGGAGCTAACAGGACTCTCCTAAGGCATAATTAAATAACAGGCTGTGGAAGTCTTTTTATAAATACGTTTACTTTTCAGATAAATTAGTTATAGATCATTTAGTGCTCTGTGAAATAATGGGGATGTTGATGAAACAGTGAACTTGGAGCATCTGTCATTTGTTTGGGAAGTCCTGGCAAGGAGTTCCTTGGCAAGTCCCAGGCAAGCGGAAGTCTTTAGACCAATGGAAGCATGTTCTATGAATGGGAGATGCTGGTTGCCCTCTGTTTACTGTGTCATTTTTTTCTTCTTAGTGAAAGGTTGGTTCAGTATAAGAAACATTGGTTGCTTCATTAAGCAACCCGAAGTGGAGCTTATACATATGTCATTGATTTTAGTAAACCTAGCCTTAATGTGAGTTGCAAATAAATGTGATAAATATGCAATAACTTACTTCTTTGTATAAGGGTACCATTTCCTGTAGTAGCATTGCTTTCTGCTTTCTTAGTAAGGTTTATCCTAAAACTATGTAAGTGTGGTGGCATGCGATCCACTTGGTGGGCTCCATTATGCCCTGCACCGTGAACATTTTGTTTACTGTTTTTTATGTTCTTATTTCACCATCCCTTTTTAATTGTATGTCTAAGTTTAGAAGAACTGTTTACATTATCTTCCATAAAACAGTGAAGAAATAGCAAGTGAGACACAGGCTTTAGTTCTGTGAGTTTTTACTTTACAGGAGTTAAGACACAGGGAAGTAGGAACTGTTTGCATGTCTAACTTGAGAGCTGGTGTCGAGATACTTGAAAAACAAACACTGTCAATTTGAGCATGCTGCCATGTTAGGGGGTTATTCAGATAATGAATGGTCAGTCAGTGTTCTAGGAATTAACTTGCAGAATAAACAAATATTTAGCAAAAAACCCCTACAACTGTCTG
>VWYO01006644.1:18988-30048 GCA_013400275.1 Rhadina sibilatrix
GTGCTAGGAATCTGGCACTAGTGTGCAGTTTCTAGTACATCAACTCCCTGCTTTAGCATGAGATTTATAGCATCTCTCCTCAGAATGCTTCTATACTTTGACCTTGGACTGAAAAGTGGCCTGCCCAATTAAGTGACTGAAGTGCTGCTGACTTCAGCTCCTTGACATACATCAATCATCCAGCTTTTGAAAGTAACTGTGTCTTGCATAGTTTGAAGTCTGGCAACAGTGATTGGGAAGGAGAGAGGGAAGTAGCTTTATTTATTGCACAATCAAAGTATTATTTTTTAACATAATGTAAATTCTTTAGACCAAACATGCATAAATAGTTTCTAATGAAATTTTGGGCCTAATCACTGTTCCAGGCTTCTGTGCTGTGTTCCAACCTTCCTGAACTAATTTGATGATTTGAGAATAATATTTAGTGATTTTCCTTGACCTGCCTGTGGCTGTTATAAATGTAACATTTCTTTTAAAAACAAGGCAGGCTTCAGGTCTGGCTACTTCTAACATACTTGCTCTCAGATTGTACTTTCAGATAAGAACACAGTTCTTCCAACCTTGACTTAATGTGGTGATTTGCTTTTGCACTTACGCCATTATGGTGTGAAGAGCGAAGAGTCTACATTAAGAATCCAAACTCCAATATCCTGTAGTGCAAGAGAGCACTGTTGCTCCAGGAGTTAACTGGCTGCCCAATTGTGGGGTCAGTGGGCTGCTTAATCCTCAGATACTTGGAGTTTTGTTACAAATTCTGAGCAACAGGTTTCTCTTCCAGAGGTAAAGCCAGGTGCCTTCATGTTTGAAGTTAGGAGGTTATATTCTAAATGTGGTAGGAAGCTCATAGTTAATTGAAAATGATTAGAATAGTCTCTCTTGTTGATATTGATTTCTGTAAATAAACCAATTTTAAGTCTTGCACTGTAAATGTTAAATAATCTGGTGCTTATACACAACTTCATAATTTCAAATTGTTTTTGTTATTACAATATTTCAGCTTTTGAAACAACCAAAATTATTTAAGATATGGTAAATTTATACAAACTAATTGAAGGTGCTTTTACCGTAAATTAGACTTAGAAACTCTTCCATAATAGGTTTTTGTTCATAGGCATTTATAGCAATAGTGTAGTTCAAGAATAGAAGTAGACTAAATACTAGTATTTGCACTGTTCTTAATATCATACATAAGCACTGATAGATGCAGTAGGATTTGTGCTGTGTGCGCATTTCACTTTTTCATGTAGCTTACGAACTTAAAAGGAAGTCAACAATAAACAATGACACTGGCCATATTCAAGATTATACCAGAGGAACTATTCCAGATTGGTTGCAGTACAATAAAATAAAATACTTGGGGTTTAACCGGTCTTTCCATTGAAAATGTTAGGTGCAGCAAGACTTAACTTTTTGTACAGATTCAGCTTTACAGAAACCCTTATCTTTAATTTTCTTAGCTGTGGCTGCTTCTGGTAAGTCAAAAGTGTCTTTGAGTCCTCCTTCAGTTCTTCCAGGAAAAAAAGCACTTCCTTTTAAGTAATTATTAACATTTCACAGAGTACAGAATGTTTAAATTTGGAAAGGTCTCTATGGATTTTACTGAAAACAGAGTATTTTGTCCTTTCTAAGCATTTATATTCTTGATCAGAAGAACTAGCTTCTTGTTTCCAGTATGGGTTACAGTTCAGTGCCTTTAAGAAAACGATTACAGCTCATGGAGCATTAATCATTTTAAAATAAGGCATTCTTAGCTTTTTAAGAAAACACATCCTGCAAACACAGTTCTCTGTGACACATTTCCAGTGGTGAGAAGAACTTTGCAATTTTTTTTAAGCATGTTTGATCAAAATTACTAAACTGTGGGGATGAAATTTGTATCTTACTGGCTGGGTACATAATTTTGTTATGCAGAAAAAAGTATGGAAAACTCATGATTAAGAGCTCTCAGCAAATACTTCTCACACCAATACTTGCAACAGAACTTTACTGTGTCTGCATGGCACTGCACTTACGTGGAAGTTGAACTTCATCTCTGAGGAGCAGTTTAGCTGGGTTTGCAAGGCACTTTTACCATTAAAAAGCAAAACAGACCCCCCTAGAAGAAGGTGTGGGGTTGTTAATTCAGGCAGAATGCTCAACTGGTGTTCATGTTCCAGGACCAGACATGAGTACTGCTTCCAAATGATGACACTTTTCAGGGCAGCATTGCATGCCTCACAGAAAACAGGAGCCAGTGCTTTGTGGTGTGGCTCAGGCATGAAGGGTTATGTCTTCCTCCTGTTTGTTTAAAGCTCGATCTGTTTTCCTCTGTGTGTAAGTGGCACATCAGTGCTAATTAAGTATAAAGTACATACAGCTAAAGAGTTAAAATCCTTACAGATTTTATCCAACTTCCATTATGTTCTTTTGAAGAAAGTTTGTATTAGTCTTCAATTGTATTAAGTAAAATCTGTAATATCCACTGTACTGATTGTGATTTTGTTTGTTATGAAGCACACCATTTAAGACTATGACTAAGTTGACATTTTTTTCCATATTGTTATTTTTTCCTCTGTAAAATTAAATTACTTTATAAATAAACATATTGAAGTACTGAAGTATGAATGTAAGGATTGCTGGTCATTGTGATATGTGATGCCTGTGCTGCTGGTACAGGTTATTCTTTCACTGTAGAATGTTTGTGCGTTGCCTTAAGCCAGCAGTGATTATATCTAGTGCCAGGAGACAAAGCATTAAGGTCCGTTGTAAAGGTGGATGAGGAGCTCATTCAGCACAATGGAAAAAAAAATGTATTAGGCAAACTGAAGAAAGGAAGTATGTGCTGTGCCTTTAGAATATTTATGCAATATTGAGTATATTTTCCTTTTGTTCCAATCCATATTACTTCTTATTGAAAGCACTGGACATGTGGTAGCCGTTTCACACGCACCCTTCCATTTCTATTAAGTGTTCATTGAAGATGTAGAGGGTTCATGGGAAGAAGTACTAATGTTCATGAGCCCAGCTAAAACTTGTGGCCAGATCCAAGTTCTTAACAACTTCTCATGGCTCTATTATGTGAACTTTACTGACAATGTCAAACCATCTCCCTCAGTAACTTAGCTTGGAGATGATACCTTTATGCCAAAATATCTACTCAATGTCCTACTCAATGTAAGTTGACAAGCCATGGTGGAACAACTCCCAAGGCAAAGAAACAGCATTAGAAATTTATTCAGAATATAAGAACATTTGTAAAATAAGTATTATAAATGCCTCTGTATAAATAAATGCAGTTTTAACAATTCTATATCAAATGAACACAAAATAGCTATTTTACAGCTGCTAGGAAACTAAAAGGTAGCAACACATTTAAAGCTAATTCAGTAAGGTGAAACGTTTCTAAAGTTACAATGCATGGTGCAGTATTAAAGGAGGAGAAAATTCTAATAAAACCAGTAGAACATGACATGAATGTAAACTTAGTCACATGTGCTTTGCAATAGCTAACAATACATTCAAGCTGGTGAAGATTTATATCATCATAGAATTAGAAAAAAGTATTTTTTTTCTGAGCACTCTGTGAAATACAAAGTTTCATGCACTCTGGTGACTTCATTACAGTACAATCATTAATTCATGAATGGACTCAGGTTGGCAAATCAGCTGTTTTTCTTGCTTTGCCAATTTTTCTGCAACAAGCATTAAGAGAGTTAAGTTGCTGGAACTCATGGTGCACTGCACACTCAGGTATTGGTACTTCAGATTTGCATAAAAGGAGTTTGAAGTTTTTTTGGCATTTTTTTCTGAGGGTTGGTGCCATTTTAATGGGGTACACTGGAGGTGCAGCTGATTATTACTATTGAACAGTTTTCACAGTAACATTAAACCTGTGACTACTTTCCTGTTGATCCTTTCCAGTATGCCAACAAATGATGCAGTAGCTGCTTGCTGAGGCAAATAAATCAACTGGTGGTCTGGCAAACAAACTATGGGTACTGCTGAGGCTGGATGGTACCAGTGCTGCTTTTTCACCTACAACCCTTATGGGGAAAAAATGGTAGTGGTTTATGTTTACTGATGATTTATAATTTATTCTAAAGTACTTCTAGAGCACAGTTGGCATGGAAGATTTGTGCTAAATATAGTGAAATAATCAGCAAATTGTCAGGTCTGGGAAAAACACTTGAGGTTGCAACTTTTTATGCCTCTGTGTAAGAGCATCTGATTTTTATGGAAGAAACTTCTGTGTGAGGGTGCTGAGGGCACTGGCCTAGGTTGCCCAGAGCAGTTGTGCCTGCCCCATCCCTGGAATGTTCAAGGCCAGTTTGGATGGGGCTTGGAGCAACCTAGTCCAGTGGAAGATGTCCCTGCCCACAGAAAGGGATTGAAACAAGATGATTTTTAGGGGCCTTTCCAACCCATACCATCCTGTAATTCTGTTATTCTAAATAAGGGGGAAAAAATGAGCCTAAGAGGCAGCCCAGTGCAGTATGGTTTCTGTCCTCTCCAGTGAAAGGTATTTCACATGGACATTCTGAGGTGACCTCAAATCACACAGGTGCTGCAGATGCCAGAAGACAAAAGTGTAACTGCATTTTTGCCACAGCACATGGTGGATACTTTCCTTTGTGTTTCTTCAGAACAAGTGTGCTCAGCTACCTCTGAGGCTGATGACAAACCCCCACCTTTCTGGGTGTGAGAAAATTGGACCAAAAAAGGGGAAACACCATTGAGAGCTGCTAAGCAAATCATAAAGACAGAAAAAATAAATGCACCTCCTCCGTCAAGAGACTAACTTTCAAAAATTTCTAGTCACATTGTAAATTAAGAAGTGCAGTTATTCTGAGAAAGGACTGATCGAAACCAGAAGATCACGACCTAAAAATTTTGAAATCAGCATTGTTTTAATTTGCTGTTGCAATCAATCACATGTGATGGTGGCTTTGTGGATGATGTACTAGACTCCAGAGAAGTTGGAATGACTAAGAACAACAGCAGCTACAGTAGTAAGAGATGGAAAACCAACTGCTAAAGTTCCAGATGTAACCAAGACTTAAAATAACACCATATTCTGAACACAAATTCCCACAACTATGTTGTCTGAATGCCTAACCAACAGTAAGCAAAAAAGTCCTCTAAAAGTATTTCCTTAGTACTAGTAATGGGAAGAATAAATGAGAGAAACTATTATAATTCTAAATACACTAGTAAAAAACTTTAGGTGCAACTCAACATGTAAAGCAAAAATGATAAACATCTCCTGAAATGAGATTTGCTGGAAATCAGCCTGAAAAATGCAAAGCAGAGGCATAACACAGCAGCAGACTAACACAATGAAGGGACTACAGCTTCGTGTTTTAAAACACATGAAGCTGTTTTTACGTGCTCTGTCAAAAAAAGCAAATTCTGACTGAATATAACAGGTGCTGTGGCAGACTCCTGTGTTTTGACCCCTACAGAAATCAATCTGATCCCCATGATTTGCTTAATGTTCATTAACCTAACAAGCCAAAATTTGCACTTCAGTCAGTTTGATAATACAGTAATACATGGTTTAAACAAGAGAATGTTAGCAGTAACAAAAATTAACCTAAGAAGCTGTAAGACCTCACCATTCACATTCTGTTTGTGGTTGGATATCCATACATCTACATATTTCCAGTTTTGTGCCTATATATTCAATATTAAACAGGTACATAAGTACCTTTTTTTTGGTCAAAAAAAAGCATAAGAAGAAGACATTCTACCTCTTGATCACAGTAAGCTGTAATAAGCACAACACATGTGACTAAAATGGCCCAGCTTCTTAAAGAAAACCTTGGATGTAGTGTTTATAGCAAGGAAAACCATCTTTTTTTACAAAGTAGTTGCAAACACCATGCTATATAAATACCAGGAGGTCATCTGTAATTTCTTACCCACCCTTGGCACAGACTGTCTGTGTGGCATGATGAAACCCACAGCCTTTGGCCCTCTTACTCACTGTAAAAATTACACCTTTATCATAATTCACATAGATGCAACTATGCTTTCATTTTTTTTTTTCCAATATCAACCAGAGTTTTCCTACTTGCCTGCAGTGTGAACAGCAGAACTGCAAGCAGGGTTCAAAGAAAAAGCCAGCCAGCCTATCATCCCCACCTCTGCTGGTGTAACCACAACAGCCAGTCTTGAGGGTACAGTATGGACTTATGTGCAGAGAGAGCTCAAGAACTGGGAAAACTCTCACAGATCTCCAAACTACCCAAATGAAAACCTTTTAACAAGAATTATTCTGCTATGTGACACTGTCATCCATGGGCCATCGATAAAATGGAAGAAAAGCTGCGTGAATACAGACATAACAACACAGACAATGTACATTATATCATGATAAGTCAGGCACTGCCATTTTACATTATGAAACAGTCCTTAAGGTTAACACTTTTATTATCCCCATGGCACCTTCCTGGGATGCCAGAGAAGGTGCTTTTAAGTTTTGTCAGCATTGACAATCAGAGCTTTTAACATTTGAAAGCTACCTAAAAGTCAGCCTCCAAAGGAAAGTTGTAATGGCACTAAGCATCCTTTAAAGAGATGCATTTAAAGTGAAGTTTCATTGGTGTGTGGTCTGGAGTTCTCCTCTTCCAGTAAAGCTATTCTTTGTTTGAGCATTCTTACTTGGGTTTCATGTCTCTCCACCATGGCCATCATTTGTGATTCCAGTTTCTTTAGCTTATTTTGATGCTTTTTCTTTGCTTTTTCATAAGCTGCTACCAAGTTGCTGTTAAAACACAAGACATACAAGGTAATTTAAACAAGCTTGTTCAGAGCAAGTGCTACAAAAAATCTACCCCAAAGCCCCACCTTCAGGGAACTTCAAAGGCTGGGTACTGATCCCCTTCCCAAAATTTACCAGTGCTTTAAAATGGATTAGATCCAAACCTTTTTGATCCAAACCCAGTTCAATGCTAATGTCTGTGTCTTTCGTAGGGGAAGCACACAGTAAACTGGTAAAGAAAACTAAACATGGTTCAAAGAGACAGATACAGATTGCTGTTGACGACCTCTAATACCACTGTTTATGAGTCAAGAGACCACAACATCAAATGTGATTTATAAAAACATTAATGGCCAGAATCTGCTTAGAAAGTCAAGGACTGATTTTGCATTTTTCATTTTAAAAAAGCAGAATTTACATTCAGAGGATGGCATCTTGTGCTAATTTGCTAGCTACTGAGTACCTTCTGGTGCTCCACCTTGACTAGGTTGGAAAGTTTGAGAGGGGTGCTGCTTCTCACCACAAAGGCTTTTAAATACAATTTAAGCAAAACCACATTGTGAGTGAGACGTTGCTTGCAGGAAGGGCAGCTGCAGTCCACCATATTCCTAGGCCATCCAAATAGAATACAAGAAAAATACCCTGAGTAAGCAACAGAACTTAGGTGTGATTATCCAAGAAGTTTATTGATGAAGAGGTTGGAGCCAAAGAAAAGGGAGCAGTTTAAAACAGATTAATAAACCTTTTTTCTGTGTGCTTTTTAAATTGTGCAATCACTAGTAGTAACTCAATTGAGATTAATCTATTTCCGTGCTTTCTGTTCTTAATTATGTAGTTGTCAATGGCCTACATGGGAGGTTTATACCTCCCCCTTCTTTAACTATAACCCTGGAGTGTCAACATCTGGATGGTATGTGAGGATCCTGAAACTTCTTATTACTGTAAGTGGAATATTACAGTGCTTTGCAAGAACACAGCAAAAATAAACCAATAGTGGATCCATCTGCTGGTAGATCTTTTACCTGTTTGCCCTTTTAAGGTCATTAACAAATTCTGCAGACTGCTGATGTCTGATTTCACTGCTCTTCGTGAGTCTCTCCAAAGCACTCACTAACTCCTGCACTCTTGCTTTCAGTTTCTTCTCCCTGGATCAGGAGAAAAGGAGGTAGAAAACTGTTTTCAAAACAGAAATAGCGCTTTGGCTTGGAAGTGTATCAGCAACTGTCCTGTGCTGGGTTGACATGCTGCAAATACTTTTCTTACTACTAGGATAATACAGGAGATAGTTCTTACATGAAACTTTTCCAAAAATTGGTATTTATAACTATGGGAGTTGGCCAAGCTGAAGCAACTCTAAACCTAAGGCCATGGGAAACCCCTTTCTAGTTGTGGTGAGTAGTGAAGGTTCATGGGAGTTTGCATGTTAATGAAGTTGTTCCATATAAGGTTATGTTTTTATGATTAGTCAGTTATGTTGTACAAATATGGTTATGTTCCCAGTTCAAGTTTCTGACTGGACCTTACCCTCAGACCTACCCTATATATTGTCATGTTTCCTCAGTTCTGGGTCTTTGGTAGGTTACCCCTCCCCAGAGTTCTCCTGGGTACTGTGCATGGTTTTGGGGCACCACCCCTATTTTCTTTTATCTGTTATTAAAGTGTTCTTTTTCCAGTGCCAACTGTCATTCCCGTTCCTAATTATTTTTTTGCTACCCTTGGCCCTGAAGTCAGGAGACCTAAAGGTTTGTTGCAGCTATCCTCATGCAACATATAACATTCACCATTTTAGAATTTAGGCTCAGAGACAGAGCAGACAAAAGAGTAAACAAACTTCTCTGGCAGATCATGGTGTTGTATGTATTGCATCACACTAAGAAATATGTATAAGGATACATTTTAAAAGATACATAAAATGCTAACATAGTTATCCATACTTACTTACCAACTCTGAACCAAAAGCTAATTCCATGAAGTATGACAAAATGGAAATATAGTATCTTACAATATTTTCACATTACAAGTAGCTCTATGCGGGAAAGCAAAAGTGATCAAGACAGAAGTTCTGAGCAGGAGCAAGCATTGCAGCCTGGGGATTAAGCTGGTTTAAAAAGCATTTCCCAGGTAAGCATGTGGCACGAGGCAGGTGCTTTTTCCTGGGGAGTTCCTTGCTGCAGAGCTGATGCCTGCTCAGCTCACTCCTACACACACTGTAGGGCTGTTCCAGGAGCTTTCCTCTGTGACCCAAACTCTGCACAGATAGCCCAGAGGAAAGAAAACAAGTAAAAAGAAAGAACAAAAACCAAAACAGAACAAACCAAACACCAAAGAAAGAAAACAAAATACCCTTCCAAACAAACAAACAACCCAAAACCCCTCACCAAACACAAAAAAGTGTGTTTTCAGAACTGACATGGAGCTGGGCTCAACTGGGACAGAGATTTTGCAGTATCAAATCTTACACGTGGAACTTTGTGTGTTTACATGGAGTCTGTGCTTTGCTGCCAAGAACTGCTCTCCAGTGATCCACCTCTCCTCCTGCTTTGTTGCAGTGCTGCTACATGAGTACATTTGTTTTCACCTCAGGAACAAGACAACTGCCAGCTCCTATATAAGCCCAATGGGAATGAATACCCTGAAGTTTGTGAAAGCTTCCCCAACTCGGCAGAGACCACATGGATCCTTCTGGAATCCCAGCTCAGGAGCCTGCAGTTCCCAGGAAGGCCTGGATACGGCAGCCTTTTCTCACTGGAGAGAGGGACAGCACCCAGCTCCAGCAGCAACAGAAGGGCTTTCACAAAGTCAGCCTGGGGAAATATTCCAAGTTAGCAGTCTATCCCAACAGACTCAGGCACTGGGTTACCAGCCAAATTAAAAAGGATGTAAGAGGGCCCTTGTTGATGAAGAATCATCAGTATTCTTTGTACATCCCTTCATTAAAAGAACACACTCTCTGCTTTCAAGTAATGCACCTCACAGTTGGAAGTTCACTGCCATCCATCCCAAATGTAAATCTTAATTTTTATATTCTATCTTAGCAGTCAGAAAGGGTCAGCAGAGTCTACAGCCAAAATCTGTTTTCTGCAAAGGGGAACAGGGAGAAAAGATCAAGAACACAAACAAGAAAAGAACAGTTGTGGCAGAAGGCAGACCTAATGCATTTGCGGCAGGGCACTACTAATGTGACAGACACAGAGCAGAGTAAATTTGGTACTTCTCTGCTCCAAAGGTTGCTACATCCAGAGGCCTTGGGAAGGCTGAGTAGCACCATTTCCAGCATGACAATCTAGTGTGAACAGCAAATCCAGTGAAATAAACATGCATGCTGTTGGGCAGAGAAATCTCAAAACTGTGTGAGGTTGATTTAACATCATGTGGAAGAAAAGGTATTGCTGTGGAAACACTACACACAGTCCCATGGGAAAGAGCCCTGTAGAGCCACAGTTCACTGCAGCTGAAGTCCTTCACACACCTGTTGTAACAAAAGCTACATGGAAAAGAAACACAGTGGAAAGACTTTGAGGAACTTTTCATGCATGGTAAAGTTTGGTTGCTATGGTGACTGTTACCTGATAAAACAATATCACCTTTTGTCTGTTTTTCACTCATGCCTTTCAACCAGCCCTGTTCAGCCTGAACTCAGCTAAACATCAAGCTGTATTTCTTTACATTTGGTCTATAACATCCTTGTCTTGCTGCTTGCTGTCAATGACACAGACCCAGCAGAGTGGTAAGCACCCTCTTCAAGCTACTTAGAAATCTTTCAGATGCCAGTTCTGAGCCACCTACCCAAACAGGAAACAGTGGGTAATACCTCAAATCTGTAGATGACTGAAATTTACACTGGCACCGGTAAAATACATGTATTTCTTTTGGCTTTTCATGATGTCTTGAAGTCAGTGAAATAGCACTAGATAATACGTATTCAACTTTAATCTCACAGAAAGCAATTTGTGGTTTGATTGCATGTGCTGAAGTGTCCCAAAAATCTGAAAAAAAACCAACAAACTACATAGGGATCTACTTTTACACCTGTTCCTAATTTTAAAATTTCCTATCTAAATATCTTTACTTCAAGAGACATTTCATAGAACAAGTCACGCCTGAGGAGCCACACACAACAGTAAAGGAACAGCAGCAACAGTAAAAGCAGGGCAAACACCTTGGTTTACTCTGGGAAATGAAGATGCACNATATGAACCACGTCTCTACAACGAGTACACATCAAAGCTGCAAACCAGGGGTGGGACTGCACTTGATGTGACAGACATATGGAACATTCTACTGAAGCAGGCACAGCCTGCTGCTGCCAGACAGTCTT
>VWYO01006644.1:40287-66212 GCA_013400275.1 Rhadina sibilatrix
AAAAGCTGTTCATATTACAGCCATTATTAACAAGGGTTATACAAAACTAAATCTCTACATGGATTTAGAAAAGTTTTTATGTTGAAAGGAATCTATAATCCTAGCAAAAATATGCTGTCTGGATTAAGTGTAAGCAGTGCACACAGCTGTATCACAGTTACAACCATCACAGGTAATCACTGGCTTATTCAGAACCATGCAAAAATAAAATCCATATCTTAAAACCCTGAGGGGCTTGGAAAGGTTTGTATGAGCTTGAAAGTAATTGATATATTCATCTACTTGTTTGTTAACTGAAGGTTAGAAGCACAACCAGTTTCATTCAATGTGGTTTACACAAATTTAGTTGTTAGGCAAACTTACCATTAATTGCCTTTGTCAACAGTAAAAAATGTAAACAACACTGATAAATAATGATGGGGAGATTTTGTTATAGGAGTTGAACTGGATGGTCTGATATACTCAAGTGTATACATTTAATCTATTTCTAAAGCCATTAATCTACTTAGCCTTCTTAGTAAGGCTGAAAAGTAATTTGAACAAAGTATTTTGAAATTTACATGAATAAAAGATACTTTCGGGTGTCTGTGTGGGATGGTCATGACAAGATCTTTCCTGGCTAGAAGATGAAGCTAGGCATATTCAGACCAGAAATTTAAAGGGACATTTATTTCCTAAAATAAAAAGGTGAATTTATCCACTACAACCATGAATCTGGGGAACAGATTCTTCTCATCATGCAAAGATTTTAACTTATTTTATTTTCTTAATTTTAACTTTTAACAATATCCAAGCTCAAAATAAATTTGAGGATCAATGTTTAACTCCTTTGTTTGTGCAGACAGTAAGCTTAGATTATCCCATATGAATTCAGAAGTTTGCATCCTGTCCCAGAAGACATATCATGCACCTCCCATATGTTACTTTTCTCATGTCAAAACAATGTGGCTTGGAAGTAAAGAAGCAAAAACAATGCAGGGGAAAGTTAAAAAGCTTGTGTCAGTCAATGTCTTACAGACACTCACAGAGAAGGAACAGTAGGAAATGGAAAGGCTGAAGATGGTTAAAAATTCAAACGGCAGTTGAGGATTGTGGTATGAACCCATGCAATGTGTGAGGTAGAGTGGCAGCAGCCGTTTTGGGAAAATTCATGTAGTTCAGGTTTACTTAGAGAGTCAATATGCAGCCATTTTTTTCCATGAAAATATGTTTTCCAAAGACTGCATCTGAATTTATTTGAAATGTTAGTGCCACCTTGCTATATTTACTACTTCCCCTTTCTTCCAGCTACAGGCTGCTATGAAGCATTTTTGCAATTTAACACACCTGAATCTTCGGAGTGTGAGCACAAACGGCATTTAGTAAATGAAACCCTGAAGGAGAAGACAGCAAATGTCTCTCTTCTAGGGGACTGCAGAACACTTAGAAAATCCATGCAAATTTACAAGCTTCCGGTATCAAATCCAGCAGTTATTTTGGGACTAGTTAATTGAATTTTGAGGGATATTTTGTACTTGCAGTCATACTGTAATCCTGATTTTGGGCAAAAAGTTGAATGAAAATTCAAAAGTCCTGATTCAAAATAATCAAAAACACCATAGAATTCTCAAAATCAACATTTGTATTCAATTTGGTCATGTAGGACTCTAATGTTACAAAAAGTTTTTAAAGTCACAAAAAGTCATGACTTCAGGAGAACCACAGTAAAAAAGTAGGATGTACCAGCTTTCAGAATTAAAACAAACATCAGAGCAGATAAATGTCAAGCTCTAGTTAACTGTATTTCGCTATACAAATCTGTAAGAGCATGAAGGGCTGTAACAAAGCTGGACAATGGAATTCTTAACATTTTCCACCAAGAGACCTGTTGTCTCAAAGCAATTCATGAGTAACATTATCAACACCTGTACACAAAAGAGGAAAAATTATAGGTGTAGAAAGCTGAGACTACTTATCTAGATTAAGTCTTTTGAAATGCAGAAAGGCTGTAAACCAAGAATTATTTACATCCATCAGAAGTAATCTCCTTGCTAACTGGGGCATGACAACAACTGACCTCAAAGCAAGACCATTGAATGTCAAACCATGGATGAGAATGTATTTGAAAACTTGGTTAATTATTGCTTGAAGCAAAGAATTGAATTTTACAGGAGTACTGGCAGACATCTATGTCTTATGCTCTGAACCAGTAAAAAAAAAAATAATAAACAGGGCAGCAGAGAAACAATCCTCAAACTGTCTTTCTAATTAATAATGAAGAACTACTGTTGTAAAGGTATTTCAAACTGATGAGGTGATCAGTTTTTACTGGAAATCAGAAATGGAAGGTACCAAGAGACGCGGCTGAGGTTCCAACACAGAACCAAGTTTTGGGAAGACAGCAAGAGATTTTAAGACCCAGCAATGCAGGAAATCACTAAGTAGCTTGGTCCAGCTGTATCAGCCTTTCTAAGAATATAGAAGGGAGAGATCAAATCAAAATGCTGAACAATGAAGTCTTCTGCAGTCCATCTGCTTCAAGTTAAATAAATACCATAAGGAAACCTAAATTCTCCATTTGTCTCAGAAGGATGCTTATGCTGTTCTGTATATGTTTCAAATAACTGATACAAAAAATATACTCAGAAAGCCAAAATGAGTCCTGACCTTAGGTTCAATTCTGCTGTAGCTTGACAAACAGATGAGAAGGTGTAATGCAGACCTGAGCAACAACCATGGAAGCTGGTATGTAACATATTTGATAAATCTGAGTTTTCACAATGTCTCTTTCAGAAACATAAGGTTTTCCTGCAGTTGTGAATTCCAGCAAATTACAATGAATAACAGTACTGTCAGTTTCTCTGTGCTGCAAAGGGCTGAAGGTAATTTCAGACACCTATGCAAAATATGTGTTCATTCTGTACGCACCACACAGAACCCAATCAAGAAGAAAATGTTCTTCTAGAGGCAATTCCTGCAGTGAAAACTCAGTGTGCCAGGTCCAGCCAAATGGATGCCATGTGTCAAAAACAAGTTAGATAATTGCTGTGTGAACAACAGGATTACCAGCACTCAAAAGTGTACCAGAAATTATGATATGCAACTGCTGGTGTTCCTGACTGTGAGGGAAGGCAAGGGCACTACTCACAAGGGATACTGCTCTGCAGCTTGCCCTTATCTTTAAATTAAAACAAAATTAGGAAAATAAATTTAAAAAGTTAACATTAAAAATAGAAGTAAGAATGGCGTACAAGAGATTTAATGGAAGATCTGCATGCAGAAAAGGAGAAGGAAGTGTGATATCTGAAATACACATCTAATTATCTACCAACATCTTACAGTACATCTTGCATGCTTTAGTTATGGGGAATATATTGCTGTTTGGCCACAATGTATTCAAACAAGTAACATAATTTTACATCTCCCAACCACTAGCAAGCAATCTCTTCTGAACTGCAAATAATGAATGCATTATTGCAAAACTGTATCTGTTGTCATGGAAAAGCAGCATCACTAGAAGCATAATGATCATCACCAGGCTACCACTCAGTCAGAAGCAGCACATCTGAACAAAAACCTGTAACTTTAGAAGTTTATGAAACTTCTGCAGCTAGTTGGCTAAATTAGCACTTGCTAAAATACAGAAATTAAACTTACTTAAACTGAACGAAAACCAGACGAATTCTGAATGCAGACATACACTTGTATTGCCTTTGGTATGTTCCTATGTTTTAGTTCACCTCTCAAAATCAATGCAGAAGACAGACTTAAAATGATGTAAGCTCTACACCTGGTCAGTAAAGATCACATCTTTTCTAGATCACATCCTTAGAGCTGGACATACGAACCAGGGTTTTCTCCAAAACCCTCTGTTAATGCAAGTCATTACACACCCTACTCTTTACTCAAACTCTGGACTGAGCTACAGATTGCAACACAGTGCCTAGAACAGCTCAGGACTTATGACCAGCTGCCAGAGAGCATTAGGGATGATATCTGACAGACCATTTCTCCTTCCACACCAATATTAGAAGCAGCTGAATTTGTTCTACTTCAGTTCACAAATATTCATGATGCACATTTGTAAGCTCGTAAGTAATGACTTGTCTCTTGTAAGGCACTGAATCATGGTTTTTGGTCATCCTTGAGCAATTCAGCTGCCATATCTCTAAGAGAGAGGATCTGGTTTGTCAAGAAGAGCATTTCAAGTTTAGAGACACAGATGAAGTCCTCCCAATTCAGAACACACATAGCTCATCACTGTTAATGCACTGCCTTCTGTCACTTTCTGACTACTGGATTTGCAGTCCAGATAATGTGTTTCAGCAAAGTTACCCCTTCTTACCCAGTGACCACTATCAAAGCCTCCCATGTGTGTGACTGAGCATGTTTTGTGACTTAGGGGCATTGCCAGCAGAGCAGCTCCCCTCTTGGTTATGAATAAAATACCTTCATTGCCATGAGTTCCTGCATCAAGACTGCATTTTCCAGGTCCAGCCTCTGGCTGTCTCCACGTGGTTTAACATCATAACTAAGGGGATCAATGTGGATGCTTTCCAGCTCCAGCATTGTAAGTTTCACTGCTGCCCTGTCATTTTTCAGCTGCTGGATGTAATCCTTCAGCCGCTGCTCATCCTCCTTCGTAAACTCTGTGTCACAACTACTTGCAGTTGAGCTGGTAGTACTGGAAAGAAAAAGAATGGTATTACAAAAAAAGACATTTGAAAAAAAAATCATTATTTTTACATCAAACACCCTCCCAATATTTCATCAACGCATCTGAGTCTTACTTAAAAGCTCATAAAAAGGACACAGATGTAGCATAGACCAGACGTTGCAATGTGAGGTGTGACAAGTTCAGAAAAGAAATTAATTCTCTAAGCTGCAATGTCAAATTGAATCATGTGACAACTTCTCTGCAAAGCCAGATATTTAGTGATGTGTAACCAAATTACTTTATCTGAAATGGTATCTTCTAAAAAAGGTGGGTTTTCTTAATTCAAAAAGGAAAAAAATGGCTACTTAAGACTTCTTAGCAATAACATGGCATAGCAAGTTTGCTCAGACACTGAGTCTTCATCTTCTTTGAGAAGAAGCATCTGCTAAGAAAAAAGAATGTACCCAGACTTGATCGATCTATCTATCTATCTATCTATCTATCTATCTATCTATCTATCTATCTATCTATCTATCTCTGCTGATGATCATACCAGTTATCAGCTCAGATATTTTAATGGATACTTTTAGGAGTCAACCTGAGCAAAATTCCACTGGCAGATGCCAGGGCAACTTTCAGTTCATATGAAGGTGTACTCTTCAGCCCACTGACATTCCTTCAGGGCTAGAGTGATTTAAAACTAACCCATAGAGTAGCAGGAATTCTAATAAAAAGTCATCATAAAAAAACTCGGTGTATCTCCTGAACCAATGAGAGCCCATTACTCTGCCCCATAAGTGTTTACACAGGGATTGCAGAAAGGGGTAATAATGTCATTAGAGCAATGGTGGCTGAGTGCTGCCTACCCACCTCCATGCATGCCAGTGCTGCAGGGGGCCCAGACTGACACGGCTGAAGCATTCCAGGGCTGAACATAGCTGCAATAACACTAAAAGGAAAATAAAATGCCATGTTGTTTCTATAGCCTCACTCAAATTTGCCTGCTGTCTCCTGAGGTCCTGTAATCAGCTGCTGGGTGAGGGATAAGTCATCCATTAACTGTGCCTGTCTGGAATGCTAGATGATCTCAGTTATCAGCAGGGGAATAAATTACATTCTGTATCAAATTGCACTGCTGTTGAACATTTTTGTACTAAGAAAAAAAAATCCCACCTGCTAGATGCTGTGAGAGCCAAGATGATGTCCTAAAGTATTATGTGTGTGCAAAGGGAAGCCTACCAAGATAGGCTTGATTTTTCTCTCTCCTTTGTTTCTACTTCAGCTACAGCTATATTGATTTTAAAGTGTTTCAAATAATTGTCCGTCTTCCCACAAATTCCAAGCACAGCCTTGGAGAAGACAGAGAATTGGCAGGTCTACTGCCAATTTCTCATTTCCCCCTCATGAAATATTGCATTACAGCTCTTTACTACAGTTCTATGTTAATTTCACATTATTTCCTCCTTTTCTAAGGGATAAGAGGTGACTGCCATAGTTGACGCAACTGTGAATTGGTCTTTGCTTTTGTTTTCATCCATTTCCTTCTGCAATGAAGCTTAAGAACACTCGGTACCTATATACATAGAAATCCTCTCAGGCTGAAACAATTTTTTGTTCATACTGTTTCTTGATTAGAAAATTGTGAAACACTTAGTAAATCCTGCTTTACTGAGCCTAAAGGCATCTTGCTGTATTAGATATTTATATAAAAATAATTAGGATAGACAATGTGAAAAGTACTTAATTCAGCACTGAAGCCATGTTGTAAGTTTCTTCCTCAGCACCCAATGACTGCAATTGCAGAGCTTTTCTGGATTAAATGTAAAACAGCTGTTGTTGGAGGAAGGATAGCTTTAAAAGTCTTCAAATCTTGGGGTACAGAGACATCTTCTCAGTTTTTGCTTGAAAAGGAAAAAAACCCCAGCCCTCCTGCTGCAAATGAAACCTGAGCAAAAGAAGTGCTGAAAGTTTATTGTTATGTTGAGATGGACCTCAAACTCCATGCATATTCACAGATTTTGGCTCTTGAAGACCCACGGCTATGCACATATATGTTACGAGAGTGCAGTCCAAATTGAGGAAGGCAGTCTGGGTTGTTGCCAGTGATACTCAGGCTGCTTTTACTTCAGTCTTGGCTGCCTGCCTGTCTGCAGCTGAGTTAGCTCCTCTGGTGACTTGCTAGCAAGCTGCTCCTCCTCTTTCCGGTTTTTTGTGTGTTTGATTGTTTGTGGGGTTTTTTTTTAAGAAGCTGGAGGGAGCTCAGCAAGGAATTTGTGTCTCAGCCAGCACACAAGAGGACAAGAACCTTGACCCTCCCCCTGCATTTAGAAGCACATCCCCACCCAGAAGACTGGAAGCAGGTGGAGTAGAAGGGACAGAAACAGCACTGCAGTGTTTCTGATCTCCCCAGCAACTCTGCCAGGGTATGCTGCCCCAAAAACCTCACCAAACAGCTCTCCACAGCCACAGTGCTGGTCCACTACTGCTCTCTTCAAGGGATGACAGCTGCTGAGCACTTCATCCTGAATTACTGATATTGCCCTCCCTTCTGAACAGCAATCAGGATATAGGAAAACATTTGTAGTATAATGCATGCATCCAAAAACCACAGGAAACTGTTGCAAAGGATGTGCAGTTTCTCATTTCTCAAGTGTTTAGGTAAGTAAGGACAGAGAAAGGATCACAGCTGTCATTACAGCTGGAGAGAATACAACATCTATATGCCCATTCTCACAGATGCTGTATCAGAACAAGAGAAGATGTTCTTCACACTTGCTTCATTCCTTGAGTCTTTTATGATGATATCATGCCTGGGTGATGTAAAATTAATTTTCATATACAGTTTGTGGAAAATATGTGGGCTGGTACAGCAAAATGTCAGTCTTATTTGCTGACATAAGTGTGTGAAAATAAAATACATTGAATGGACATAAAAGAGGCTTTTGGCAGTGCTTATTTGTGAGTAGTTTCTGCATAATACAAAAATTTATGCATTAAACCCCATATAAGCATCATTTTATCTGTTAAAAACCAAGTCAATAAATTAATATATTTGCAATTAAACAATGGTGTGGATAATACAGTTGATAGAACTGAGGTTAACATCGTCAAAACTGAATCCATGCACTTGCTTGAATACCTGCACACAATCTAATGATTTAAAGAATGCAGTTGATTCACAGTACACACAGCCCAAACACCTTCTTTCTAGCTGAACATCGTGGTTTGAGATCTGGGACAGCACAATGTCAGAAGGTAGTAACTTCCTGAGAAACTGAAAATACCCCAACCAGCCAAAGGACAAACAACAGCTAAAATCAGAGCCTTTAGTAAATAGCCCTGCTTCTTCTGAGACTACTTCAATCCAGCAACAAAGTGTTACACAGGTAGCACTGAGATATCTATTTGGACATTTCCAAATAACTTATTTGCATGCCTCAGCCAAGATCATCTTGTCTGTCACCAACTTATCTGAAACCTAAGATGGTTCTGATGGAGATATTGTGCAGGCCCCTGAGCCTGTCAGTGAAATTTCTAGGGCTTTGCCCTGGAAGAATCTACCAGTGGCTCCAAGAACACTTCATAGCTTAGCGTGAGCAAAAGGGCTTCCCTCCAGGGTGCTCTACAGCATCATGTTAATCTACCTCAGTTTTGCTTCTTCCATCGGCCTGTGAGCCTTGCCCACCTCTATTGTTCATATATGTCCCCAAGATTGAGAAGGTTTCTCCTTTCCCTGTTTCCCCATTGGTTGTGGTTTCACTGATGATCTGCTCTTATGTCCCCTATAGGTCACTGCCCTTTGCCCTGTCCTTGTACCACCCCTGTGTTCAGACCATTGGCTCCTGACCCCCGTACTTAATCCTGGACATTTCTTTGATCTCTGTCTTTCTGTCCCTGAAACCTTTGGCGTGAATCTGCAAAATAAACTTTGCTGAAACAAAGGAGACCCTTCCTGCCTTTCTTTGCTGAGCTAGCCGTGGGGTGTGTGTGTGGACTTGAGTGCCTTGCCTGTGTGCCCACCTGAGCGGCTTTTCCAGAAGAGATGCTTTTTGGGGAGAGGTAGCAGCAACCACATCCATCTCCACACTGCTACAAGATATATTGCTATCGTTGACTGAGTTCAGATCTTTTGTGACACTGCGTAATACTGAAAAGAATTGCCTTTGCATATAAGGGGCCAGATCTGAGCACAGCAGGGAATAAATTACACCATTTTCAGTGTTACAACTGGGCTTCTTCCTTTTTGTTTCCTTCCAAAAGTGCAATCAGTCAAACCTTGTTGGCAGTGTATGTTCTAGACTTAGCTTCTGTCCATTTAAAATAATTATGACTTCCAGTTACATTGCAAACCAATTTGTTTTCAAAAACAGAATTGGCAACATTATTGTGCTGCTGCTGCCAGTCAAATGAATTTAGATGCTCTTTCATTGCCTTTCACTTATTTTCATTTTAGTTTGGTCCCTTTTACAGTCTTTAACCACTCACCACTAGAAGTTCACCAAGCACTTACTCTCAGTAATGTGTTCAGTGATTTAACATACAGAATCTCATCTGAAATTTCAAAGTCCAAGATGGGTCAACAACTGCACTGCAAATCCATATTCTACAGGATTGCAAACAACAGGAAGAATTAGTCATTTGCCACAAGTCACAGCAAAAAATATTTTCATCTTCCTACAACCACTTTATTCATTTAGTTTCAAAGGGAAAAGGTAGCAATACATATCTGCAACTAAAAACCTGCAATACTGAAACATCAAAGGCAAGAAAAACCAGTTTTGCAGATTCAATGTATGTTTCAATTGTTTCAATTGAATACTGTAAAAATATTTTTACATATTTATACATCCCCAAGTGGTGGGTGGTTCACACAGCACTCACTGAAGATGAGAAAAGATGACCTTAAATTGTGCCAGAAGAAGTAGATTCACATAAGATACCAGGAAAAATTTTTCACTGACAGGGTGGTCAGGTATTGGAATAAGTTGCCCAGTACCATCTCTGGATGTGCTCAAGAGGTGTCTGGATGTGGCACTTGGGGATAAGGGTTAGAGGTGGTTATAGTGGTGCTGGGGTGATAGTTGGACTGGATGGCCTTGAAGGTAATTTTACAAACTTGATTATTCTGTGGTTCTGTCATATAAACATATAAAAGTGCATGCCTTTTGAACCAAGATAGGTTGTCCATCAATGGGCTGGCAAAATGTCATGCAGCTACAAGCTGAAGAGGAGATTCCCCTCTTTTGAGACAAGGTTCACAGGAAGAAAACATCTGAAAACACCCCAAACCATGTGTCACTTGAACACAACAGAAGGAAAGAAGATTTATATTTTCTGGAGAAGCTGAAGTTTAAAAAAATGTTTTCATTGATATGTATGCTTAGGCAAAGATAAATTACTTTGGGCATGGGGGAGGGGAGAGGGACACCAATCTGTAAGTGACAATTGGATGAGGGTGCCAATGTCACAAATTCCTGACTTGCTGTGTGCCCTCTGAGTAAGTGACAATAGCTTTTATCTCCAATTTCCTATATACATTAAAAAATTGTAGAAGTTACCTCATTCAACACAATATGTTGCACCACACCAGAAAAAAAAAATACTACAATGATAATAATGGCTCAAGCTAAAACATCTCTTTCACATAAGAACATTAATTTTGCATTTTCACAGTCACAACACGGTTTGTCCTGATGAAATTTTAAATCCTACGCCACTTTAAACATACTCTGCTGAAACTTTATCTCCTGAGCCAACATCTTACATGGACACACAGACACAGGTCCAGCTGACCACCAATGAACATAGACACAAACACAGACTTATCCTCTCTCTCTTACCCTCCCAAAAATTCTGCTAAAGCAAGCAAGAGCTGTAGAGGTTACATTCCTACCAAACACTTTCAGTGCAAGTCTAGGAAAGCAAATAGTGAAATAGGAACAATTCATCTTCCCTCCAGCTCTTCCCTGTCCATACTGGACATTCCCTGAACTGTTTTCAAGAAAAAAATATTACTATATTGACTACATGCCACGTATCTCACAAGGAAGAAAAGTACTGAGGTAGTTCTGACAAACTGAAAATGACCCCTTCAAACAATAGAATGGGAGACAAGCTTGGCTTGTTTCTACATTAGGTGTTACTACATGTAGACACAGACAGCACGTTCACATACAGAAATTACATGAAGCTGTTTCAAGCACTTGGCTTGCTGTATCATAGGCCATATATGGCCTGAGACACAGCAAGCCAAGTGCTTGAAACAGCTTCATGTAATTTCTTTCCAAGCCTGGTTTAAATGCTTTTACTACAAAGCGTGATCAGTGTGCTACTAGCACAGATGCTGCCACAATAATTTCTATGTAAAGACATAGCTCTCTTGCACTGAGACTGCACCAGAAAACTTCTCTGAATAAAACAATTCACCTCATATTAGGACCCTGTTCCCTCAGAATACCTTTTTGCTCACTTTTTAGCAATTCCATGCCAGTCATACAGCAGGAAATAAGATCCTTTGGAGAAGGCACCAGCAAGAAGAGGAAATGATATAGTACTAAAATAAACCCCTGAAGTGTCAAAAAATGACAGCATTTGAATAAAGAACTGGCTGGAAAAGGAAATTAAAATGAAGTTTTAGAGCAAATCTGAGAAACAAAAACAACTCTTAAAGAGAAAAATGTTCATCTATATTTATCCAGGCCAATTGCCGAATTTGTATCCATATGAAAGCACACATATTTACTACAGAGTACAATTACCCTACAGGCAGGCAAAAGCTCAAAATGAAGCTGCTGGCAGATATATTTGAACTGCAGCAATAATAGCTCATCTATGTTTCATTATTTTATAGGTCTTCAGAAAAGCTGCAATATCCAGTCTTTCCTGGAAGAATCCAATCTATTCCATGCCATGAGTGAAAAGAATAGGATAGGAAGGAAGAATTTGGAGCAGTGCAAAGAATAAGGAAGAAGAATAAAACAGAATGGCTAGAGATTTGCAACATTTAGAAAACAATTCTTGAGCACTCTGAAATGCCAGTGAAAGCCTGTTTCAGATCTCTGGTTCTATGCATGTCCATGCTGTCTGCATACAATAGATATGAGTAACAAGTAACAGCAATAAAGTCACTGTAGTAAAACAAATGTAATGGTTTTGCCCTTTTTGAGGAAGATCAAAGTTCTGAGTCACCCATTTGCAACAAACTTAAACAAAACTCTTCTTGGCTGGAGTTGCTCAAAGTCCAAAGACAATTAAACCACTGAGGCATGGTGACTTATAAATCAAAGCACAGAAGCCAAAGGACTGAGGTGAGGGGAGGTAGGTCAGCAAATACAATAGAACGTAACTTTTTGTCTGGAATCAAAGACTAGGAGATTAGGAGAGCAGAAGAGTTGCAGTTACCTGGTGTGACTGTTGGAGGAGAGGCTTTCCCATGGCTGCACGCTACAGCCTGTGACTGCATAGGCTCCCCCACAGCTCCCATCCAGCTTCATCAGCAAGGCTTTTGCTGCATTCTCAGCTGTCTTCCTGCAGTCATGAGCCCTCTTAAGCATCTGTGTGACATTTTCATCACCTGTCTGGTCCCCTAGTTTTCAAGCAAACAATGTTTCAGACAGAAATTTTCTTGCTCTCACTTTACACCATGACAATGACAATAAATTACCAATATGTGAGGTAAACGCAATTTCATTTCTTTGTGAGCATCGTGGTAACTGGGATACTGGCCTGAATACACCCCACTCCCAGTCACAAGCTCCAGTACTTGTGGCTCTAGGCAACATGTCTTAAGTGATGTAGGATTTTAGTTTGTCTGTTTGTAATGGTGTGCATTCTGCATTAACATTAGGTTTGGATGCTCAAATTATGAACACACTGGAAAAGCTGCTGCCTCAATTACAACTCTTACTCCAGCTGGTGTGGTGTAAGTGGTGTGGTGCACAGTGTAGTCATCTCCAGAGCTTCTCCTCACAGGCACCTTGATCTCAAGCCTGATGGTTTGCCAGAACACCTTCTTACAGGCTACCTGGCCAGACAGAAGAATTGCCCTGCTGCTCAGAAGCAGCCTCTCACATTTTACAGTCATGTATACTAAGCCAAAAGAAAACTAGCCCTGCTTTATTAAATTCCTATATTTTTTTAGTGGTTATACAGTTACCTGTGTAGCTACTAAGCTTCAGTAGCTACACAGGTAACTGTAGCAGGACTGAAAGTACCACTGTCACTACTCTTACAGTCTTCCAGCTGCAGTCAAGTCATTAAATTAAGACATGTTAATGTCCACACAGAAAATCTACAAATGTATTTGTAGATTAAGCTACTATATATGCATACTTTAGCAAAAACCAGCAGCTTGCTCTTAGTTGGATTTTCATTTAATCCTTGTTCAAGTCAATTAGCTGTACTTCACACTTGCTGAGTGAAGTGCATGCACTAGAAGTAACATTAAGGAGGAAGAAAGGAAGGGTGAATGTTCTGTTAAGAGAAGCTGGATACGCTCAGCTTTAAGTGATGCAACTCCCATGAATTTTCCACTCACAGATGTTGATATAAAGCTTGACTGATTTTCAAACCAAAAATCTGTTATTTTATCTGGGTGTGTTAATCAATTTTCATAATGAAGTAAAGGTACATAAACCATTCACAACTTTCTCCATGCTGTGCTGTGTAATGGCAAATTTGCACTATTTCTATCTCAGGGCTGTAACTGATAATACTACAATTAAGAGCTGTAGACAGACACCTACATAAAAATTTAAAATGCATGTCAGATGAAACCCAAAGTATTTCTCCCTTGTAAGATTTCTTTCTACCACCTACAGGAATAGAAAATTCAAGCCTAAATTCACTTTTGCTACTCACTGATTTCTGCCAGCTGGGAAAAATTCCCTGGCACATTGTGGAAAGGAATGAACAGAGTTTGGAGAAAGGTGGAAGAAAATCTCAGACATCCCCTCTACAAAGAAGCCAGTGCTCCTAAGACACTAGGCACTTGCTATGCCTTAGCACAGTATGAAGAGTTACTCTCTCTCAGAATGCTTCCCTTTTTTCTACTTGAGGATTACTATGACTGCCTTCTCCTATTAATAAAAGGAATGGAACTATTAACATTGGAATTTCATTGTGTAATCACCTCTTTCCATCAGAAGCAGGAGCCAGCAGCAATGTCAAGCTCCAAATTTATGAACTGCATTGTACCTATGATAGTGGCTTACTCCATTACTTAGTAGGTAGCATATTAAAAAACAACACCTAACCACAGGATTAACTAACCACAAAATAAGAAAAATCTAGAACATACAGCTAAACAGAAGATAGAATGTTTTAAAATTTCAGAGCAAAGGTAGAACAGGGGGTGAAGAATTACAGCTTTTTAAATTTTTTATTTGTAACTACTCAATGCTACCTTTGTATTATTTTAATCCCAGTTTTTCACAGATTAGACTGTTTCTGGGGAGTCAGTCTTACTGAATCTGGACTTGCAACTACCACAGCTCTATGGTCCTAAGCCACCTGTGCTTACAAGTATTGTTTAATTATTCTGCTCTGTACAGTTGCATACCTACAACAATCTCATTCCTGCCAGAAGAGGCATCTCCTCATGATAGCATACGCAGGTGAATTTAAATTGCTCTCTTGCATTTTCCCCCTGTTTTGGGGGTGTGCAAACTAATTTAAATCAAAAAAACCAAGAAATGACTGAAGGGCATTCTTAAATAATGGGTCATGACATGACTTACCATTGCAACCAATTCTAGTGCTAACTGACATGCCAAAACCCCCTTAAATTAAGTGATTAATTGACATCTTACCAACAGAACCAACACCTGCAGCTCTGAATTGTCCAAGAATGAGACTTTGCTCACTTTCTGCCAATGCCAACAGCAGTTCATATGCTTCTATGCACTGTTCACTGAAACAGAAAACAAAACCCACAAAAAATATTAACTGCAATTTAAAGAACAACAACACCTGCAATAGCAACAACAAAAGAAAGAGTTATCTGATTAACTGTGTGATTATCTACTACTTGTCTAGCAGCAGGGATATTAAATAACATTATACACATAGCTTCTATTACAGGCATTCAGCAGTCTCCCCACTCTTGTAACAGTGCCAGGCTGGCCACAAGTAACGTAATAAGACAAAAGACATTTTCGAGTGATCTGAAATAAAGGATGCTCCATAAGCATGTTTTTATATAGCTGACAATAGAAACAGTGATCAAGATGATCCCTTTGAGAAACTTTTCCCAGACTTCCTTATTATACAACATACAGTATTCTATACTTAACAATATAATTATACTACACAAAGTGTTATAAGCAGAAAAGATGCAAGAAAAATACTTCTTGCTCTGTCCTGGCTGTAAGATGTTCCTCCTTACAAGATAACAGCTTCCAATTATATTTATGAGTCACACAATCCCTGTTGCATTTTAATGTCTTTAAAAATACATACTAATATACTATTAGCAATTAATACTTCATTGCAATTTGCTCAAGGCTGATAGTAAAAGAACATAATCTTTAAAAGCCTCACGATTTGTTTTAAGACCAAACCTGCCTAACCCAAATTAGTTGCAGTTGAAGGTGTTAAGTGATACTGTATTTTTGTGAACAGTTTGATGCAAATTTAGATACTTATTACCAAATACCAATCCCTATCCATTAATCCACAATTCCAACATCCACATGATGCAATATAACGTCATTTTGTCATTCTCAGTTATGTGGAGTATAACACTCTCTGGTCTTGGGAAAGGTACAGAGAACCTGCATCTTAAGGTTGGATTCAGCAAGACAGTCTGAGCCTACACACAACCCCTAATTCAAATGTTTATTCAGTATTTAAGAATGAAGAGATAATTCTACATTCCTCTTAGATGCTGGTCAACGACAGTTGAAATATACTGTAGAAACTTCAGTTGGGTAGTTAGGTAGTTTAACCAAAGGGGTGTTTTTTAAGGGAGGAAACAAAAAACAAACAGTATTACCATGTCACACCAAAAACTTCACTCCCAAACAGTTCTACCAAGTCTCCCCCAGCTCCCTTTTCCTGGCTGAGCCCCTGTGTAGGTACATACCTGTACTGCAGTGCCAGCCTGAGAGCTGTGGCATTGGACTCATACTTGCCCACAAGCATGCTCATCCTCTCTGCATTGTTCTTGCACTCCTCCAGTGTTATTGTCAGCAAGTCATTCTGGGATTTCAAGTGTTCAATACGGCTGCAAAAAACCAAGTCATTTGCAACCCTCAAGCTTAATTTGCAGTCACTGTCCTGGAAATTCCAGGACAATCATACTTTGAAACAACGAAAATTTCTTGGTCTACACAAGTATTTTTTAATGAAGATAGCAAAATCCATCAGCTCTGTATTGCTTATCAAAAGCCAAGAGGAGAGAAATTTCTCTTAGGTTGTCCTTTTCTCCACCCCACAAAATATAGTCATAATCCCATGCAGCAGCAAGTAGAACACTGTAGCCTTCTTATGCAGCCACAAGACTGCATAGGACAGTTTCATATTAACCTTTTGCTCAATTTTTCTGCCTTCATTCTCACTTTCTGCTGCTACAATTGCAATTTGTTTTAAATAGCATATTCATTAGTGTGATTGTGTGTGCATGCAGCCATCATGCAGTTGTGTAAATGCCTCCTTTCTTCTGAAAATCCAGAGTAACTGTTCCACCTGAAGTCATGTTCAGGTTGTGATTAGAGACGGAACTTCCAAAATATGAATGAGGTTTCAGTGGGGCAATGAAACCTTCAAATGTTCTGGCAAAAGTCAAACAGAAGCTTAATTGTAATACCCTCCTCAATGTGGTTAACCCTGAACACGAAAATGAAGATTCAGAGTATCAGTATTACTGTTTACTCTCGCTGCTGACAACTGAACCACGCATCAATATACTATGCCTAACTGTAAAAATTTTATATATGCCAAAACCATAGAGACAAACAATTTGAAACCTTGCACAGATATCTAATGGAGATCCAGGCCATCCAGGACTCTAAAATCACTGAATTCTTGACAAAGAAGAACGAGAAGGGCTAGCGTACCATTTGTTCAGTTACCAGAATAAAGCCCTGATTTTCTAAATGCTAGAACTGTCACTTTCTGTATCTCAACATCTTCTATAATGATACATGCTGTCAAAGCATAATAGTGTAGTGTACAGAAAAAAAGAAAAAAAAAAGAAAAAAGAAAACAAGAATCATGTTTTGCAGCGTTACAAAAACATGAGCTATAAATAAAAAATGATATTGTACTGATCAGACTAAATTTGAGCTAGCTGTGGAGAAGACAGAATTTGCATAAAGACAAGCTGAGACACGATTCTCATATTCCTGATCCACAGTTTCAATTTTATGTGCCAAAAAAGACATAAAACACTGGTTTTGATAGAGTTTGCTGAAGGATAACACCAGCAGTATTTTAACTACAACCAGAAAGCTACAATCTCTCTTCCACAGAAAGAAACCTATTTGCTGGTATATATGCCACAGCTCCACACGAGTACTTTTACTGAGACAGTTAAACACTATTATTCTGTTTCTTCAGGACAAAACAAAGCAAGCTAATTCCAGAATGATGCAGACTAAGTTATTCCCATAACCCCTTGTTTCAAGAAGTAATGTGTCTTATGAAAAAAGAAGCCATGACTACTTGGTCAGCCACCGAGAGGGATGCTCCAAAGTGCAGACAGGGGACAGTGCTGTGCTGATCTAATAATGCACAAATAAACTCATACTCATGGAAAGAATCCTCAGCACATGATTCAATCTCCTCTTCAGCAACCACATGCCACGTATCTGCAGCTGCCACAGCTGAGCTGGAAATTAACTACGAAATGTTCAAAAAGGGTAAAATAAGCAGTCAACTTTAATGAAGCTAACAGAGGACAACGTGTGAGCACATCTAACTTCCCAGCTCACCTGTTCAATCTTTCCGTCTCCACTTCAAACTCTCGGATTTTGCTCTCAGAGATAGCAGATCCATGTGAATAGAGAGTTTGGAAGATTTCCTGGATGTTTGAGCAGTCTTGGAGTGAATGTGCCAAATGTTCAGCCACGGTACTAGACACCTGCACAAGGCAGTTAATAGATCACTGTGAATAGATACCCACTGGACTTCTCCCAGATACTTTCTGCATGGAGAACTGCATTTGCTTGCATGCACTCATTTCAACGCATTCATTATTCAGTTTTTGTTATGAATTTTACATTGAATAGAACATTTACAAGATTCCACTTTTAGAGGCAATTTTTTTCTAAAATTCTGCTAACCAAGGGTGAAGTCCACTACTTCATTATACATTTAAAAAGCCTACTATGCAACTTATTTATTTTCTTGAGAGCTTAGCAAAGGGTTAGAGCTAAGTTATTCATTAAAACAAATATTAACACACAGTAACAACAGTGTTATTGATTTACACTGCCATTTCAAAAGCAGAATCCAGTTCACTGTTGGTTGAAAGTTGTGAAATGAAACTGGAATCTTCTTGAAGAATATTCTGGTGGAACTGTCTTCAAAATTTTCCTCTTGAAGTCACTCATAAGAATGATTTATAGCCATTAGTTACAAGAAAATGAGATCTTAATACTGGGTGAAATATTCTGTGTTGAAATATTTTGCTCAAACTAGCTTTTAAAGTATTTTCAGATATTTCACATATTAATTGTATTAAGAAAACAATGCTTTTATTGGAACATGGATCATGCATCCACACAGTTCTTAGTCCTTACCCCTATGCTGCTGATCTCTGATCCTAAGACAGGTCTATCAGATGATGAAGACTCTGATCTTGTCTTTGACAACTTCACTCTTTCAGCAATCTATAAATCAGAATGCTGCACAGGTTACACAGCAGCCCACACCCCATAAAGATCACACAAACCCCACCTGTTCTCTAGTTACACTTGCAAAGCTGAGGCAAACTTCTAGAGAACTGAGCCCTGCATTGTAACTGAGAGAACTACAATCAACAATGTGTAATTCCTTTCCACAGCTCAAGTTCGCGGACCTGTTCGGGACTCCCCATAACATCTCCCAGTTAATCCCACACTTGCACAGCACAAAATGAAGCCTGCTTTTCCCAGGTCATGAGAAGGGTTACAAACACACAAACCCCACCTTGGCGATGGGAATGTCATTGCTGCTGCTGCTGGTGCTCAGCTCTCCTGTGCTGGGGTTGATGGGGCGGTTGGCAGGAGTGAGGCGGCTTGGGCTGGACAGGCCCATGGCCTGCATGCTCTGCAAACGAGTCTGCAGCTCCCGAACCTGCAATAAAACATAACATTCTGATTTTTCCACTTTTATGCTTTACATAGTCTGGATATTTTCTCATTGTCTAGCCAAGTCTAATTGCTTCTGGCTTCAGCACAAGAAGCTATATTTTTGTACTGTGGTGGCCGTAGAGTTTTCATGTAGGCAGCAGGTGAGTGGAGATTATTTTAAAATCCCACTGCTATCAGTTTTTTAAACTATGTGCAATGTGGAAATATGCAAACATACCACTGTAGAATAATTACACAAAGTTTCAGCTGTACTACAGGTATAGAAATTATTCTCTCTGGGGTAAAGCTAATACTCCAGCCTAAGATAATGATGGCTAAACAAATCAAATGACAATCATACTGTCAATGGAAAACTCTAGTGCTGAAAAAAATTCTTGACATAAATAAATCACATGATGACTTGGTCATATTTAAAGGTTAAAGAAATTCAAACATTAATCATGTTAAAACTACACTCAACTAAAGCTACCATTTAGTGAATAATGTACAGACAAAAATAAAAAAATACCAGCAAGGTACTCAATGAACAGTCTGCAAAAGCTCTCTGTAAACATAGCCTGCAAACACTGCATGGTCCTCATAACACATCAGATACTTGTAGAATAGATATCACTGATTTTCAGTTTAAGATTAAAAAAAAAAAAAAAGGGTCTGCAGGAGCCAAACTACAGCTGTGCTAAAGATTATAGTGTTTACCTTGGAACAATTCTGAACAGACAAGGAGTGGTCAGCTTAACACAACAGTTATGACCCAAGATAAAGTAGCAGAGCTCATTTTTCCCACAGATCTCAAACAGAGTGTGAGATGGGAGAAGGTAAAGAAATCATCTAAGGAGGAGATTCCCCCTGAACACAGTTTTCCTTAAATACATGGGTTTCTATGAGATTTTGTTGGAACAGCCCCTCTACAGAACAGAACTTGTGAAATTTTATTGGAAGTCCAGTCAAGCAAAGTTCTGCCCATTTGATATCCCCACTTGTATGCATGAAATGAAACTGTGATTTCTACTGTCTAAAGAAAAGTGGGCTTTTATACTAAATGCGCTTACGCGAAGACTAAGCAAGCTGAAGTCCCTTAGTCAAAAAATCCCAAAATTAAAGTAGCATCAAAGCTTGGACTTTTTTAGGTGTAGGTCCATCAGTGTTTTATCAATCTCTGCTTGAAGCAGCAGCAGTAGTCATGTGTTTTCTGCACAAGAGATGCTTCAACCTACTGCAGAGGAAAGAGTTCAAGTTGGAATGCTGTCCAGTCACCAAAGCAGTATTTTATGCCTCCTACAATCCTCTACAGCCTATTCCTATTTCCTGGAGTGTCCCTGCCTCTCCCTCTGTCGTATGCAAACTGAAGGACAGACTGCCTGCACACTTAAAGTCAAAAGATTTTTTTATGTATTTACAAATTACAAAAAAACCCTAACCAAAACAACCCGTGTGTTTTCCATCACATGGTGTTTTTAAAAAGCCATAGGTGGCAACAATAAAACATAAAGTAACACTGCACTTCTAAGTTCCCTGTTCAGTCGGAGAGGAGCGCTACACCTTAAACAAAATTATTCCAAATAAATAAAGTGTACAAAACCTCAAAACAAATCCCTCAATGTTAAAAGTAACTTGCTGAAAAATTGATATGGGTGCTCAACCCAGAATTATGCATCTTAACTGCGATTTTCTCATTAAGTTAACTGAGCAGAGTGTATGAAGTGCACATCCACAGCAAGTATCTTCTACATATTTGCAGCTGAGGCCTCCTTTGTTCATACAGACATATTTAGCTTCAACATGGGTACAGCTGCACTAATGTAAACCTTAAGGACAGAAGTGCTTTACTGGTGCAAACCAATAATTTCAGCTTACTGGAATGCATAAACCTGAAATAAACCACACATGCATATTTTTGCTTGCAGATGTCAGTGCAAATAGGATTTGTACTGTGGCACTGACACTGAAAGAAAAAAAAAAAAGGCAACCCCCAAACTTCATTAAATAAAAATTGCTATTTATTACTATTTCTTTCAACCCAGGCTGTTCCAAACTAAATTCTCCAAGTGCTTAAGTGCTTAAGTTACAGCACTGTTTAAAAGTAAACAAATTGGAAGACTATTTGGATGTATTCTTTATAAAATTAAACCCCAGCCTCCATGTCCAACTTAAAAATTGCTAAAATATTTGCCTATGCTCTGAAGCCTGTTCTGGAAGATTGCAGCCCAAAAAGCAAGTAGAATTTTCAATTTAAGTGCAACCAGGAAAGAGAATGGTGAAGTTGCTTAAATGCCAAGTGTTGGTAGACTGTGAAGTTTAGAACTACCTTATGCAAAGATTGTATCACAAAAACATTTAATGCAGATTTTGTGTTTTCTTATTGGGAAGTGACTTTGGCCAGGATTACAAAGCTAATTATTCATACAAGTCTGTAAAACAACACTGGTAACAGAAAGAGAAAGGAACACAGCTAAGAGTTTAGTCAGGTAAAGCTTTGCTCAGGAAAGCACTTTTAGAAGAAAACTCAGAGCACAGCACAGGTATTAATCTGATATATTGCCTTAATATTGCATCATAGAAGCAACCACGAAAAGAAGCTCTCTGCTTATCTGTCCTCCTTGATGTATTTACTAAGTCAGGCCTTCATTTATGAAATTACATGCTGAACTGACTGCTATAAATAACTGCACTAATTATAGCAACACTGAGTGCTGTGCACTAATTCTGAGCAGGATAACAGGGCAAGTTTGTCTGACCTGTAAAATCACCCATCTCACAATTCACACATTTACCAAGCATCTCATGGGTTGCCCACCTACCACACTGCCCAAAAACACATTAGGTAACTATTTATGATCACCAAAACCTCCATTGTAAATGGAGGAGTTGCCAGCATCTCTTCAGAAAGTACTTTTCCATGCTGGTAGCTATTCTACAGAAAAAAATAAAGAATGACCAAAGAAGAGAAAAAATACTCTAAATCCAAATCACAGTTCAGAAGAGCCATTTTCCTTTCTGGTTTGGTGAGAGCACAGGTTATGAAAAGACTGGTTTCAGAAGTGGGATTAAAAACTGTCTGACTCCCTGTGTCAAGTCTTCAGCATCATTACCAATGTAATATAAATTATTCTGAAAGTTAACTCACAGAATGAAGGTAAACTGCAGTACTGCACATGACATACAATAAACACCTGGAAATAGGAGAGAGAGGAAGGAACATCTTACAGCAAATTGATGACAAAACTGACAAAATTAAATGGGTAAAGACAAGTATAGAAACAAACTCCAAAAAATTACATTATAAAACAGGAAGAGTGTGGATTTCTGAGTTTGGGAGGAGGAATAATCAGGAAGGATTTAAAGAAAAATTTCTTGAGTCCTTTTATCGTACTAGTTTAAAACTAGAAACATGCAGAAGGGTATAAAAATTGCCATAAACTCCTGAAGCACCAAAATCAGGCAGAAACTGTCTGGCAAGCAGATCTTATTATATATGGTCAGATTAAAAAAAGGAGCTGAGAAGGACTGGGAAAGGGAGATATCCAGGGGAATATCTGTGAAATCCAGAAAAAAAAAAAAAAAAAAAAAAAAAAAAAAAAAAAAAAAAAAAAAAAAAAAAAAAAAAGGAAAGCTCTTCTGAATGATTGGAGGAAGTCCAAGAAATTACAGAAGTAAAGAAGTGTTGGAACCCTGGAAAGAGCAGGAGCAGGTGCATTAAGTGAGACACAAGGCAACAAAGCCGTTAGGTTTCAGAGCAACGGATAGTCTAGATACCAAATAAAAGTTATGTGCAAACAGATGTTCTCAAATTATTAATATAAACATAAGTAACCTGAAATGTCACTTATTAGTACTTGATGTATTGCAATTGAGACAGTTGTTGACCTGCATTTCTAATTTTTTCTCCTTTGAATGCTGAGAATTGGAGTAGGAAATAGTGAAAAATTAAGGGTAATTTCTTATCAACTTAAGAACTAAATAAAAAAAAAAGCAAGGGTAGAAAAGAAAAGGGGCTGACACTATACCAATGTTCAATTTATGAAAGACTTAATAAGCTACTAACAGGTGTCACAGACATGTTTGCCCAAATGCATCATGGGCTACAGAAAAATACTTCAGTGGAATATTTTCATTATTTGTAACCATGACTCTGAGAAGCATGTTTTTAGTCTTCTTATTTACACATGCATAGTGACAACTACATGATTCATTAACATATCCTAAATAAAAAGCACAGCTACAAACTGCCTGTTTTTGTCACTGATTTCCACATTCAAAGGACACCTGCTGCTTTTGTTTCTAAACAGTTTCAAATGAGGGACAATTGATTCTTTTTATTCTACCCTACTCATGACCTGTTTCATCATACAGTACCTTTGAACCTGTCAAGTAATAGGACTTTTTCCTCCCAGCATTTTAATGCTGCTTCATTTCCTTTCCCCTATTATACAGAGGTGGAAGATGAAGTACAACAAACCACAGAGAGTGAACTTCTCCCACTTTCTAATTTATTCATGCATACTGCAGATCTGTGGAGGAGGAGATGCCAAATCAAACATCAGTGTAATCATTTGAGCTGCTCTGGGTGGTGAGGGTCCTTCCCAGCAAAAAAAAAATAAAAAATCCCTTACCTTTCAATCAGTCCTAGTGTTGATTATTTACAGGCAGATAATTTTCAGCCTCTCCTATATCATGAGCACTAGAGCAAACAGAGTCTGAGTTCCTATGTATTTATTGTCTGTTGTGATCGACTGAGTATGGTAAAGAAGTCTTTCTTGGTATCTATAAGGTCAATTAAACATTGAGTATTTGCATGCAAGCTTGGAAACAGAAGTAAAACTCTACTTTGTTGATACCCGAGAGGAGATGCTGCTGCATAAGCAAATACCATGCAAGTGAAGGATGCAGAGAATGGAAATAGCTTTGGGCTGGTACTTCAGGTTTCTGGTGCTCACCAAAAGGGAGACAAAGCAGACAGAACAGCTCCAGGGTCACTTTAAGCTGTGCAAACAGATAATAATCTCTAAGGGCCCATAATGTATCAGTGTTCTCCAGCAATGTAGAACAATAAGTTTTGATCCCAACAGGAATGACTACAAAATTGATTTCAGCAGATCCTGCCAGATTTGTGTCATCTGAGAACAGTGTGGGCCCAAGAACACCTCCACAGCCAAGGATCTGAGTCCTGCTGTGGCAGAGGTAGGTCCACTCTCCACAAGAACCACATATTTTGGGAGAGCCCTCTGCTCAAATCAAAGCTCTCTGGAGCAGGAAATGTGGGCAGTTGATATATCACACATGAAACGTTAATTTTCTACTACTCCAAAGATTATGTTTTCATTAGGGTCTTAGTTGATGTTGTCTGGGGTTTTTTTTCTGTTCTCCTCTGTCTTTTTAAGTTTTTCTAAAGTTCTATTTCAGCCTTCTGTGTTTACCTTTTGCAATGGAGTCTCTCATGATTTTCACATAAACAACCTATTGTTGTTGTAACTGTCTTTCCATGTTCACATATTCTTCTCATAAAGAGGAGACTGTTGATGGACTGTTGGGTTGACCAGTGTAGTTGGAGAGGAAGATTTTCTTCCTCCAATCCATGGTCACTGTTGGAATTCTATAAATGTTAAGGTCTGTAAATAAACCTGCCCTTTTTGCCTTGGACATCTCAGTGTGTGAGTGTCATTTCTTTTGTGTCATGTGTGATAGTTGAAGACAGCTAATGAAGTGGTTTTGTTCTGGTCAGTTTGGTGATTTCAGCTGAGTTTGGAGCAGGTACAGAACAACCTTCACAATGAGAAGCATGAGATTAACTGAACAAGCTGGCATATGGCTCATGCAGAGACCAGACTTAACAGACTTCCAGAGCTGGAACAAACCTTTCATTTCAGACTTACTTCTTCAGAACAGCTTCAAGAAGCCTGAATGCTGCCCATACCCAGTGCTTTTTATGCCAACCAGCTCCTTAAGACTGTGCTGAGGTACCATTCATCCAGCAACTTTCATGGGCAGTAATTAAAAATCCCACAATTTTTACTTTGTAGTCAGGATGGAGTTCATATGCTGTTGCACTGCTGCTCATCTGAATCCCCTGCTGAATACAAGGGCTTTTGTGCAAGAATATAAATATTAACTTTTTCTTCTACTACTCAAGCCTGTTACTCTGTATAGCAGTTGTAAATAGTGCTGACCTGATTACAGCCTTATTCTCGTGTAACAATAATGTCAATCCCACCGACTCGTAAAGAAGTTCCCCACCATTTTATCTGTATTGCTGGATTCAGGATTATGGTCAGCTATGCGTAAGCAGTTTCTAGGGCACTGACTGGCCTGGACCTAAATAGATTTTATTTTTAATGCACTAAAATAATACAGAGATAAAATAACCTCTGCATTATGAAGTTAGCTGTTACACTGCAGATAACTTACAGAAGTAAGCAATTACCTCACTTGTTAATGATCTGTGAGAAACAAACTCTGAATGTATGTTGTTTCTTAGCTACTGTTCCAGAGAGCAACTCAATTTGTTAACTGAGCACAGTAAATAAATTAATTAAATTAAATCAAATCAAATCTCCAACAAGCCTGAGAAAAATGTATTGAAAGCACTCTGCTTGATTACAGGATTGGTCTGAAGGAACAGATCTATTGATCTGGTCAACTTCAAGCTTGTTCACTTCACCCAATTTAATTTGAGGACAACAATCAAATTTTAGTTCGATCTCCTTTCCCACTCTCCAGGGAAATAATTTGAAGTGACTCTTGAGTTCAGGTGGCATATAGAAAATATTTCACAGGTCAAAGAAAACATTTATTTTGTTGCCATAATGGACATGAAGCTACATTAAAAATGCAAATGCAGTCTCCAGTGCAACAACTACATAGTGCACAGACAGGGTCACACATAAACTAACCTCTCTGGTGGGGCAATAAATCAGTTGTCCTGAATGATAAGAATGATATTAATTACCAGATTTCACTGAAGTCCTCTGTAGTTGCAAACAACTGAAACAAGACAATGA
>VWYO01006647.1:148-26649 GCA_013400275.1 Rhadina sibilatrix
GGAGCGGCTCCGGAACGGCTCCGGGACAGCTCCAGGAACGGCTCCGGGAGCAGCTCTGGAACGGCTCTGGGAGTGGTTCTGGAACAGCTCCGGGAGCGGCTCTGGAACAGCTCTGGGAGCAGCTCTTTCCCGGCCTGCTCGGGAAGGCTCCGAGCCCAGGCTGGACCAGGCTCAGCCGGGATTCGGGAGGGTTTGTGCCACTGCCCAGTGCTGGGGGCACAGCTGGGGCTCAGATCCTGGTGCTGAAAAGCTTTGGGGGTGTCCCTGCCCTTCCCCACCTCCAGCAGAGGATGAAAATTCCGGGAGTGGGGAAAGAGGAGATTTACTTGGGGAGGGTGACTTGTCCAGAGAAGGGCTGGGATTTGGGATCCCTCTGCTTTGGGGCAGCTCAGGTTTGGAGCTGCAGGGGGTGAGGCCCTCCCAGGGCCCAAGGAAGGCTCTGGATGTGGATATTCCCTGTCCTGGCTCCCAGTGCTGCCGGCTGATGGAGCAGGGAACAGGACAGGGTGGGGACACAACGGGCTCAGAGACACAGAGTGGAAAAATTGTCGGGAAAGGGAGGATTTATCCCCAAAGGTGACAAAAATCCAGGGGGAGGGCAGGAAACACAGCCCCCCATGGGCTGAGGGGCACCAAAGAGCCCACGAGGGGGGATCTGCCCTTGGAATGGGAATGCCGAGTGTCCCCATGGAATGGGAATGCCGAGTGTTCCTATGGAATGGGAATGCCGAGTGTCCCCATGGAATGGGAATGCCAAGTGTCCCCTTGGAATGGGAATGCCAACTGTCCCCATGGAATGGGAATGCTGAGTGTCCCCAAGGAATGAGAATGCTGAGTGTCCCCAAGGAATGGGAATGCCGAGTGCCCCCAAGGAATGGGAATGCTGAGTGTCCCAAAGGAATGGGAATGCCGAATGTCCCAAAGGAATGGGAATGCTGAGTGTCCCCAAGGAATGGGAATGCTGAGTGTCCCAAAGGAGTGGGAATGCTGAGTTCCCCAAGGAATGGGAATGCCGAGTGTCCCCATGGAATGGGAATGCTGAGTGTCCCCAAGGAATGGGAATGCTGAGTGTCCCCAAGGAATGGGAATGCTGAGTGTCCCCAAGGAATGGGAATGCTGAGTGTCCCCAAGGAATGGGAATGCTGAGTGTCCCCAAGGAATGGGAATGCTGAGTGTCCCCAAGGAATGGGAATGCTGAGTGTCCCCAAGGAATGGGAATGCTGAGTGTCCCCAAGGAATGGGAATGCTGAGTGTCCCCAAGGAATGGGAATGCTGAGTGTCCCCAAGGAATGGGAATGCTGAGTGTCCCCAAGGAATGGGAATGCTGAGTGTCCCCAAGGAATGGGAATGCTGAGTGTCCCCAAGGAATGGGAATGCTGAGTGTCCCCATGGAATGGGAATGCTGAGTGTCCTGGTGGCCGGAGCTCTCCATCCCCGCTCCAGCCGCGCTGTTTCCATGCGTTATTTGAGCATTCATCTTCCTCAAGCACCACTTCAGTGCCGGGACGGGCTCTGCCTGGCAGAAAAGGCCCGAGAGCCTCCCTCCCCCCGTCCCTCACTTTCCCCCGGGCCTGGATTATCCCAAATAAACACTCACTGCGGGTAATGGTTAACGCGAATGGCTCGAGGGGCTGATAGTCCCGGGGATACAGGAGATAAGGGCAGGGTTTGAAGGGCAGCGCTCGTGGCCGCTGTCACGGCCAGCACGGGGCCAGGAACAGCCAGTGCCACCTTCCCCAGCATTGACCCTGCTGCAGCTCTCCATTGTGCTTTCTGTCGGCAGCCAGGATTTGTCCCCGCAGGTGGCAGCCCGGGGGTGGCTTTGCCAGGGCCAGCAGCAGCCAGGAGCGTGTCCTGATGCCACAATCCCCTGCTCCGGAGCCACCGCGGGGCCGCCCGGCGCGGCGCCTCCTGCAGCTGTGCTCTCCTGATCTGCCAGGGGAGATGCTGGGACAGCAAAGCCCAAAGTTAAAGCCACCCTCAAAGTCACTGCCGGGCTGGGGGGGCATCTCCAGGGGCACCTGCCAGATCCCAGGGGAGCTGGGCTGGGTGTTCTCCCCCCATCCCAGCAGACCTTGGTCACAGGGAGGCACGGAGCAGGACCTTCGCTGTCTTGTGGGACTCTCCAGCTTCTCCCTCTGGAATCACCCTGAGCCTCCCGCAGGGAGTTTCCCATCCCCACCCTCCTTCCATGTGTTTTCCAGCTCCTGGACACGGTGTGGTGGCATCAGCCATCGCTTCCTTCTGAATGCCAAGATTAAAACCGAGGAGTCTCCCGTTGGTGCTGTCACCTCCTGCTGGTGGCCTGTGAGGCCATATGCCCCCCTCCAGGCTTTCCTCGGGATTTTATCCCTCCCTCTGCCTCCTGCTTCCCTTCCTGTCCTTGACCAGCTGGATCCCGGCGTTCCTGGAGCTTTAACAGCCCGGCAGGAGCAGTCCCTGCACTGACCCAGCTTTTACAGACATTGCTTCAAACACAAGGCCAGGACGGGGACAGTGCTGGGGGGACACTGCAGGGAGTGAGGGCCCTGGGGTGGGAAAGGGAGGAAGGACTTTTTGGGATCCTGCTCTGCTGAGACCCCACTGAGGGGTGGGTCTGACCTTCCATCTCCGCTCTGAGCCCTGTCCCGGATCTGCCACGGCTCAGAGGCTGTTCCATGAGGAGCTGGCCCAGTGAGACCTCAGCCAGGTCTGGCATCTCTCCTGATGAGTGACAGTGGTGTCCCCAGGGACTGGCTAGGGTCACAGAATGTTCAGGTGTCTCATCCCTGTCTTGTCCCTCTCCTGGCTCTGCTCCAGCTCCCTCCTGGCTGCCCCATTTCCCTCCTCAGGATAAGGAATGGGAGCACATAAAGGTGAGGGGATCAAAACCAAGGGTTATGTCCCTTCCCTTCCCTTCCCTTCCCTTCCCTTCCCACGGGACAGGGGACACTGGGACAGGGACAGGGGACACTGGGACAGGGACAGGGACCACTCCAGACTCACAGCGTTCATGGATCCTTCCCTGCCTGGGCACCCATTTCCCCAACAAAAAAACCCCTCAATTTCCCCTTTTCCTTAAGGCTGGAAAAGCAGAGGGTGAAGGCAAAAAAAGCTCTTGGAGCAGGAAGGACCAGAAGCCAGACCAGCTCTGCAGGTGATAAAATTTTATTACAAAATAGGAGATGGATCAATACTCCTGGGGGAGTTTGGTGGGGGAGAGGGGTTCTGTAACAAACACAGCATCCCAGGAAAAAAAAATCTTCCCCCCCACACGTTTTCCAGGTCCCAATTTCTTCCCCATTGTGTTCATCTTGGATAATAAAGGATCACCTGGAAGAACCCACGAAGTCACACAGCACTTTTGGCCTATTTACAGCGATTTTCTCCCCGTTATCATGGAGAGGTGAGGCACCCACATTCCAGCGTTTGATCCTTTCCTTGCAAAGCTTTTCCAAAACGTCCCAGGGGACCAGTGGTGGAGGGACCTTCATTTATCACCAGTGTCACCTGGCTCCATCAGCACCACTCCCCTTTCCCTGGATTTCTCCCCAAAAACAGCTGCCCTCAGCCACCAACACAAACCCAGGGCTGGCCACTCTGTCCATAGGAAAACACAGGAATAAAAGCCAAGGATTTGCCATGATTTTCATTTGTAAAAACAAAAAATTGTTGCATAGAGAAGCATTTGCCTGTGAGGAGTTTGCACACAGAGCAGTGGGTGGGTGCTAAAACACTTCTGCCCCTTATCAAATAATAAAAAAAATATATATTTATATATTTACACACAGAGAGTCCAGGGGAGGACAAGCAGAGGCTGTAGGGAAAAAGATTCCCAAGATTAGCAGGAAAATGATGTCCAATTCCCCTCGGATTTCAAGCTGCCTGTTGGTAGGTTTGGCTTTGTACCAGTTTTTAGCAAACAGGTTTTGGGCTCCATCAGCATCACAGGGTGGGGAAGGAGGGGAATTAGGGATGGGAAGAGGAGGTTTCCTTCTCCAAAGGCAATGGGGGGTGAAGAGACCCCTCTGAGAGGGCCATGGGTGGGGCTGATGGTGACACACATGGGGACCCTGTGCCTTGTGGTTTTGCTCTGCACTGGGGAGGTTCAACAACAAGAGATGCCCCAAAACACCACCTTGGAGCGTGGAGGTTGGTGCTGAGGGCTGGAAAACTGTTCCCACTGCTGGGAAACCCACCCCACAATCCCATGGCCCTTCCCTCCTCCATTCCCACCCTCCCTGGTGGCACAGGAGGCTCCTGGCCGAAGAGCCACAGGGAGGAGACCCCGCAGAGCTGGACCATCGTCCATCCCAAAGCCTACAGCACACCAAGGACCCCAAATCCTCTCCTGTCAAATAGACCGATGGGTTGGCTCTGTCTATCCAAGGAAAAGGCCAAGCAGGAACCCAGCAGTGTCTTTGGCAACAGCAGAGAGGAGTGGTCTCCAAATTCCAACCGGACCATGCCGTGGTCCAGCGTGGCCTTTCATCCCACACGTCAATCCATGCGTCACCCGAATTTATCCAAGGAAAAACAAGAGAGGAGGAGGAGGAGGGTGTGGAACCAATCAATATTCTGCTGGGCACAGCAGGCCCATTATTTGGTTGTGATTTATTTACAACTCTCACAGCTGGTCTTGGAACTGGCTCTTGTTGTGCCCAAATTTAACCCCTGGAAGGCTTTGGAGAACAGGGATTTGCATCCCACAGGATGGGGGGAAGGAGCTTAGGGAGCCAGAGGTGATGAACCTGTGAGGTAGTCATGTGATTCCACTCTGAACAGCAGGATTTATTGGAATTTGGTTCCAAGATGCTTTTTTCCCTTTTTTCTTTTTCTTCCCATCTGATGGAATGGCAACAGCACAGGCCCGGTGGGACCAGCAGCCACCGAGTCCTTGTGGGAGGATTTTGGAGAAGGGCACCACCAGACCTTCAGCAGTGTCCCTTTTGCTGTCCCCTGGGTGGCTTCAAACCCACCCTGGTCCTCCCAGAGACACCTGAAGTCCAAATTCCTCTTGGAAGCAGAAATGCTAAGGACACAACCATAAAAGCCTGGCCAGGCAGGGCAGTCCCGAGCTGGCTGCCAGGAATGGGCTCAGTGACACTTCTGTCACCTGCTCTTGTGCTGCCCCTTGTTTGAAGGGTGAGTTGGTCACAGGTCTTCTTCTATGCCCCCACAGAGACTGGGATTGTCACCCCAACAGCCCTGGGCACGGCTCCTGTTCTGGCACGGCACCGGTGTCACACCACGGTCACACCATGGGGACAGTGTCACATCCATGGTCACAGCATGGGGACAGTGTCACATCCATGGTCACACCATGGGGACACTGTCACACCATGGTCACACCATGGGGACAGTGTCACATCCATGGTCACACCATGGGGACACTGTCACACCATGGTCACACCATGGGGACAGTGTCACATCCACGGCCATGCCATGGGACAGGTGTCACACCATGGTCACACCATGGGGGACAGTGTCACATCCATGGTCACACCATGGAGGACAGGTGTCACATCCATGGTCACAGTGTCACACCATGGTCACACCACAGGGACAGTGTCACACCACGGTCACATCATGGGGACAGTGTCACATCCACGGCCATGCCATGGGACAGGTGTCATAGCCACGGTCACACCATGGCACTGGTGTCACACCCATGGTCACACCATGGGGGACAGGTGCCATATCCATGGTCACACCATGGTACCAGTGCCACACCCATGGTCACACCATGGGACAAGGTGCCACGTCCATGGTCACACAGTGTCACATCCATGGCTATGCCATGGGACTGTCCAAGAGTCTCCACGTGAGAGCTGTCACAGCCAAGCTGTCACATCCTCCTGGGCCTCACCGAAGAGGCAAAACCCATCCCAAAAGGCCTCGAGGCACGAAGCTGCTCCTGAGTGACAAACAAACAGCAGGACTGCCAGAAGAAAGCCCTTGGGAATCCGAGCTCCATCGCCCCGGTGCCACCAGGAGCCTTGCCAGGAGATCAGTCTGCAATCAGGGCTCGTTTGAAACGAGCTGGGTGGGTCTCAGTCTCTTGTCAAAGCAGACAGAGTCGGGGCCGAGCCGGCCGGGGCTCTCCCAACGGCGGCGCGGGGCCCTTCCTATGTACAGATCCTCCCCCGGGAGAAGGGAAGAGTTGGAGCTGCTCTCGGAGAAGCGGGGAGGGAGGCGGCTCCTAATTCTGGTGCCTCTTCATGTGCAGGGCCAGGTGGTCGGAGCGGGAGAAGCAGCGGCCGCAGGCCAGGCACTTGAAGGGCTTGGCCCCCGTGTGCTTGCGGTAGTGCCGGGTCAGCTCGTCCGAGCGGGCGAAGCGCCAGTCGCAGCCTTCCCACGTGCACTTGTAGGGCTTCTCACCTGCCCGGGGGGACAGCCACAGGTCACGGAAGGCTCCCAGCCTCCCAAAAACAGCCCCCGGCCCCTGGAGATGCCCACCTCCCGTGGCGCTGCCAGGCTCCCCGGTGCGCGCAGCCCAGGGCTGCCCGGGGGCTCAGCGTGGGCTGAGCTGCACCATGCGGGTCTTGTCCATCTTCACCCCCTGCCCAGCCTCCCAAAAACACCCCCTGGCCTAAAGGCTAAAGGCTGAAACAACTTGTGAATTAGGTTGGGGTGTTTTTTTTTAAATAAAAAGCCAAAAATTCTTTTGGCTTCCAAAAAGGAAGGAGCGAGGCCCCAGGAGGAAGACAGGGCTCTAAATCTTGATTTCAATCTGAAAAATCTGATTTTTTTTTTGACATCACCATCCCAGAAACGCCTCCAAGCCTTTGGGAGACACTCAAGTTCCTTGGCACTGCCAGGGATCCCCAGAGCACACAGCCCAGAGCCACCGAGGGACTGAGCTGCACCAACCAGGTCCTGTCCCTCCTCACCCCCTTCCACTTTGCCTTCTGGTGCTCTTCAAGTTCCTGTTGGATTTCGGAGCATTTCTAAATGCTAAAGGCTTAAACAACTTGTGAATTAGGTTGGTCTTTCTTAAATAAAAAGCCAAAATTTCCCAAGGAAGGTGGGAGCCACCAGGAGAAAGACAGGGCTCTAAATCTAAATTTCAATCCGAAAAATCAGAATTTTTTTGAAACCACCATCCAATGCCGGTGGCTTCCTCATCCCTGGAAGTGCTCAAGGCCAGGTCGGATGGAGTTTGGAGCAACCTGGTCTAGTGGAAGGCATCCTTAAAGGATCAGACAGCTTTTAAAGGCCCTTCCCAAAGCCAGACCATTCCAGGATTCCATGAGCTAACGCTCCACACCTCCAGGTTCCCCCAGCAGCAGCTCTGTACACAAGGTATTGTGTTTCCCTCAGAGCATTCAGGTGATGTCATCCCCATTACCTTTCTCCCCCCTCCCTCCCAGGCACACCCATTCCCAACCGAAATCCATCCAACCAGGCACCTTCCCAGCCAGCTGGGAACCGGGCTGGAAAAGCCCGCGGCCGCTTCCAGCCCGGCCACGGGGCTGAACCCTGGCTGCAGCCCTGTCCCCACGCAGGGCGTGGTGCTCTCAAATATTAGTGCTGCTCTTAACAGCCTGAACAAGCAGGCAGAGTTCAGGGAATGTGCTGACATTCCCGACCTCAAATATTTACCCTTTCCGGGGCCAATTGACGGGCGCAGCGGGAGCGCACGTCCGCACCAGCACGCGTGCACAGGCATGTGTGCCCTGCCCTGCCGTGCTTCCAGGGATTCCTGCCTCCCCAGGCTTCCAGGCAGACCTTCCCGTGCTTCCAGGGAGCCCTTCCTCACACAGGCTACTCCGTGGGACCAGGGAATCCTGGAACAGCTTGGCTTGGGATGGACCTTAAAGCCCTTCATGTTCTACCCTGCCTCGACCAGGTCTCACCACCTTCCAGGGATTCCTACATCAACTTCTAGGGATTCCCTCCTCCCCATGCTTCCCAGGGAGCCCTTCCTCACACAGGCTGCTCCACAGAGCAAGGGAATCCTGGAACAGCTCAGCTTGGGATGGACCTTAAAGTCCTTCATGTTCTACCCTGCCCTGACCAGGTTCCGCCAACTTCCAGGGATTCCTACATCAACTTCTAGGGATTCCTTCATCAACCTCTAGGGATTCCTACATCAACCTCTAGGGATTCCCTCCTCCCCATGCCTCCCCGGGAGCCCTTCCTCACACAGGCTGCTCCACAGAGCAAGGGAATCCTGGAATGCCTTGGCTTGGAAGGGACCTTAAAGGCCATCTTCCTCAGACCAGGTTCCACTAGACTGCATTCCACCTTATTCCACTGGATCCAAGTCCTATCCAACCTGGCCTTGACTAATTCCAGGGCTGGGAATGCCACGTTTGGCCAGGGAAGTGAAATCAGCCACAGCAAGGTCTCCAGTGCCTTGCCTGCAGTGGATAAAACACAAAACCATGGATAAATGAGCCTGGAGGAGGCAGAGCAGCACGAGGAGCACATCCTGCTCCTCCAAAAACCCCTGGAGGCTGCTCCACGGGAAGGGAGGGGGATTTTACAGCTCTGGTAAACACAGCACTGCAGAGGATTTACAAGGAGTTGGTGGGGGTTTCGTGGGACTTGGGACATGCCAAGACAAAGGCTGGGTTTTCCCAAAGGCAGGATTTGCCCCTGGCAGCCCAGACATTGTCCCCTCCAGGTCACCTGGCTGGGTCAACCCCGCTGAAGCCCTCTGCTTTCAAACAATGCCAGGTTGATCTCCAGGACAGAAGCCCAAGGTTTTCCATTGTCCCAGGTTTTCCATTGTCCCGGGAGCTGGCTGCCTCTCCCGGGAGAGCACGGCAGGGCGGGCTCAGACAAAGGAGCCGAGGTGGCATTCCCAGCCCCGGGGGTTTATGTTTAACCTCACAATGGCACCCAGGAAATGAATGGTGGCTCCAGGAGAGGAAAACACCCGGCCCATGGCAACGGGAAACCACAAGGAAAGAGCTCCCAGATCATGGACTTCTCAGGCAGGGAATGGGAGAAGGGACATTTTTAACCCTTCGGGTGACAGAGCTGAGGCAGGATTTGGGGTGAGCCCTTGCTCTGGCAGCTCTGGTGATGACCTCAGCAAGGCTAAGGCCTCCAAAGCAAAGCAGGAGGTTCAAAAACATTGGATGGAGAGATCCTGCCTCTGGATTGGATTCCCTGCTTTTTGCTCACCACCACCAGTTCCCCTGAGCCCTCAGCTCACACCCTCCCTCACCTCTCCACCCTTCCCTCTAACAGCAGGGGAAGGGGAAGGAGGCAAAGCCACTTGGATTTCCTGCCTGAGTACTGGGAAACCTGGAAAAGCTGCTGAGTTTGGCTGGATTTCAAACCCACCCAAGTTTTCCTGGGCACATCTTTAGATGTGGTAGGTAAGGAGGCACCCAACTCACGGGTCCTGTCCTGGGCACAGAGCTCCCAACAGAAGGGACGAGAGATCTTTAATCTAGTTTAATTTAAAAGCCCTGATTCCAGACTGTGATAAATCCCTATCAGCACCCAGCTCTGGGACAACATCCTTCCTGTTCCTTTTTTTCCACCCCTTCCGTGATGATTTCCAGCCCCCTCCTCCCCAGCCCCTGCCAAAGAAACATCGTGGCTCACGCACAAAGCGAAATTCTTTGTTTGAAGGGCTGATAAGGGGAGGGAGGAACAGAGCCAAGAGCAAGAACCAATTCCCAGCCGCAGAACGGGGCTTGGTCGTTGTTCATAAAAAAGAGAAGTGAACTCTGGGCCCGGCTTAATTGCTCTCAGTAAAGATCAGCCCTCCTATAAAAGAGATTTATGAGGGCACTGATGGTTCCTGGACTACCTGGGGATCTGATAACATTTCAGGTATAATAAATGCCTTAATGAGGGCGCCGGGGCCTGAATGCAGAGTGTCAGGGAGCTGGGATCTGCCCAGGGGAGCTGTGCTGGGAGCTGCCCCGAGCTGGGCTCCCTGCTTGCACCGTGGCACCCTCGGGAATGAGGGCACAGCCCACCCTGCCTGGATTGGGAGCCCTTCTCTGGGTGGGTTCAGAGGGAATGGGACCCAGTGAGACACCAGGGGTTCCTCCCTCTCCTTGGGAGCCACGGGGGTGGGCGAGGGGGGCTGACATTCCCCCCAAGACACCCCCAATCAAGAGATGCCCCAGTCTCCTCAGAGATCCTAAATGTGCAACACAGACCTTACACAAGCTTCCTGTGGGATCAGCCCCAAGTAGGATTTGGGACATCTCAAGGGAAGAGCTCAGAGCGACAACAAATCAAAGAATCAAAGAACAGGTCAGGCTGGGAGAGACCTTGAAGCTCATCCTGCACCACGGTAACTTCCACTGCCCCAGGCTGCTCCAGCCTGGCCTTGGGCACTGCCAGGGATCCTGGGGCAGCCACAGCTGCTCTGGGCACCCTGTGCCAGCCCTGCCCACCCTGCCAGGGAACAATTCCTGCCCAAGATTCCACCTAACCTTGCCCTTTTTAGGGGGGGTGGTACCTGAGGCTGGCAGCATTTCCTGGAGCTGCTCTTACCTGTGTGAGTCCTCTGATGTGCCTTCAGGTGGGAGCTCTTGGTGTAAACCTTTGAGCAACCTGCAAGGACAGAAAAATAAAAAAAAGCACAATTTCCTTGTGAGAAAAGGGCCCTTACTCAAACAAACTCTGATAATTGAGGCAGGGGGGACAGGGCTGGGCCATGCAAATAAGCCTGGCTGGGGCTCAGCATTAACTAAAGAGCGTTTGCTCTTGGGCAGGCAGACTTGAACACCTTCTCCTGCCACCCTTGGGAATTGTGCTGGGAATTGGGGCAGGGAGAGCCAAGCACAGAGGTTCAAACCCCCCCTCCCTTCCACCACTGGGATGAAAAGGCTCAATTCCCCCACATTTCTGGCTCTGTGCTGCCCTTTGTCTCCCTGGGTTCCAGTCATAGCTGATATCACTTTGCAAGGCTGGGTTTTGTAACAGTCCTGGCCCAGCAGACGGGGTACAAATGTTCCAGGAAGCAGGAAACAGCCAGGGACATTCACAGCTTGGCTTCCAGGTCCCAGAACAGAGCCAGGGGGAAGTGTTTTCACAAGATCAGCATGAACAGGTTTCATCAAAAACAGGGTTTGACAGAGACACTCTGACTGGGGAGAGGTTCCAACAGCAGGTGTCTCAAGATGAGTCAGGTTTAGTTCCTCCAAAGTTTCAGCTCAAGGAAGCTCAAGGAAGCCTCTGCTGCCCTTTCTGGCCCTGCCACTTTGTGTTTTGATGAGGACATTCAAATATGAATTTGAATTTTTATGAGCTACACGTGCATGAGCAGCACGGGGACATTTTTCACCCCAGTGTTTCCACCCAGCCCAAAGGAGCCTCCTGCCCAGGATCAGCCCTTGGCCCTGTCCTGCCTAGATGGGCCAGGAGCTGCTTTTCCCCACCTTGGCAGGAAGGACAAGGAGTGGTGGCCCTGCTCAGTTTTGCTTCTGATGCTCTGAGGCTTTGGCAACCCCTCACATTTGGGAGAGAGATCATGGAATCATGGAATGGTTTGGGTGGGAAGGGACCCCAAAGCTCTTCCCAGCCCTGGCAGGGACACCTCCCCCTGCCCCAGGCTGCTCCAGCCTGGCCTTGGGCACTGCCAGGGATCCAGGGGCAGCCACAGCTGCTCTGGGCACCCTGTGCCAGCCCTGCCCACCCTGCCAGGGAACAATTCCTGCCCAATCTCCCAGCCAGCCCTGCCCTGGGCACTGGGAGCCATTCCCTGTGTCCTGTCCCTCCAGCCCTTGTCCCCAGTCCCTCTGCAGCTCTCCTGGAGCCCCTTCAGGCCCTGGAAGGTTCTTGATGGGGCTTTACAAACAGGTCTCCCATGTTCATCTGGTTCCAGGTGTGAAGTCTCCAAGGCCCCTTCACTTGCTCACACAGACCAGGTGGGTGAGAATTCCTTGCCATTATTCCTGACTGGAGTCACCTCCAGCTGAACCTTCAAGGGAGGGATCACACGGATCCCTGCTCCATCTCTGCATGGACAGACCCGGGATTAATTCAGCACAGATTGGGTTTGGGGTTTTTTTGCACCACAGACCAAAATCTTGCTAAAAACAGCTTTGCCTTGGTGCAAATCCTGCAGGATGAGCCTCTGAGCAGCCAGATACGAGGAACCTGTCTCAGATCTAATTCCACCTTTCATGTCCTGACCATGACCAGCAGAAGGTAAAAAATTCAGCACAAGCTGAAAGTGGCTCAGAAAGTCCCTGCTCCACAGGATGCCAGAGGATGGGAAGGTGTAAGCACAGCGGGATTCTCTCAGCCAGCCCAGCTCTTATGCAGTTCCTGGAATCATGGCTGATTCTGAGACAGGATCTGGGGCAGACAGAGCCTCTGGGCTGACCTCCAGCCACTCCCATGCCATGGAAAGCCTGTAAATCTCACAGCAGGCAGTTAGGAAGTGACTTTCCTCATTTACACACCCCCATGGGAAAAGTGTTTGCTAATCCACAACTGGTCAGCCCTGGGATCAGCCCAGGAAGGGGGAGGTGTGCCCCAGCTCTGGGAGTGGCCATTTCCAAGCCCTCAGATGGCTCCCACTGGCATCTCTCAGTGGGATTTGCTTCCCTGGTGTGTGCCATGGAATCCCAGACTGGGCTGGGTTGGAAGGAAAGCTCCTCCCATTCCACCCCTGCCATGGGCAGGGACAACTTCCACTGTCCCAGGGTGCCCCAAGTCCTGTCCAGTCTGTCCTTGGACACTTCCAGGGATCCAGGGACAGCCACAGCTGCTCTGGGCTGATCCCCAGCTTGAGGGCTTGGAGCAAAGTGGGACAGTGGAAGGTGTCCCTGCCCGTGGCAGGAGGTGGGATGACATGGCCCTTAAATGTCCCTTCCATCCCAAACCACTCCATGATTGCCCTTCCACAGCTCCTGCTGCAGCACACGGAGCCATGGAAGGATGGCACAGGGATATTCAGCTCACTGCCTCTTTGGAAGATCAGAACTTTCAGAGAGAGTCCAGCAGTGCTCTTGGTGGGAATTCCTTGCTGGTGTTCCACCCACTGTGAGAGGGAGGGAAGGGAAGGGTCAGTGGGAATGGCAGAGTGGCTTCATGTGGCTGCTTGGCGTTGGGAAAGACCAGAGTGAAGCAGCAGCTTGGGGGCAGATTCCCAGGAGCAGATTCCCAGGAGCATCCCTGGTTTTGCAGAAGCTCTCTACCTTGCTGAGACACTTTTGCCAGAGCGAAAAGGGAAAGGGAAGGGGACAAAACAGGAACCACATGGTGCTGGTGGAATCAACCTCTTCTACTCCCTCCCACTTCCCCGGGGCTCCATCCACAGCTTCACCCCAAAAAACGATCTCAGATCATCCTCCCTGGAGGCTCCCACCTATCCTGGGGGTGCCAGGAGACCCCCAGCGATGAGCACACCTGGGTAGTCACAGTGGTGGATCCTCCTCTTCTCCAGCTCGGGGTTGTTACGCCGGTTGTACTTGGGGGGCTGCATCACAATGTGCCCCTGGGAGAGGCCCCCGACGCCGTTGGGGACTGGGGAGATCTGGGACGACTGGACCAGCTTCAGTCCAAAGGTGGCCTCGTAGGAGGGCGGGGGAGAGATGGTGTTGATGAGCTCGGGTTGGTTCTCGGGGCTGCCAGGCTGCGAGTTGGGGGGCGAGGGGGGCAGAGTCACCCCTGGCGCGGGGTAGAAGTGCCCAGGGATGTTCCCGAAGCTCCCCTGTCCCTGGGCCAGGTGCGGGTACTGCTTGAGGGGCTGCACGGGTCTGTGTGCCACGCTGCCCACGGCGCCCGTGGACATGGTGACCCCGCTGAGGCAGCTGACGGCCGCGGTGCCGCCGGAGGAGGAGGAGGAGGAGGAGGAGGCCAGGCCGGGGATGTCGGCGCCGGCAGCGCCCAGGGGCAGCGGGAAGAGCTGGGGCTGCCCCGGGTGGGCGGGCAGCGGGATCTCCGCCGGCACCTCCTGCTTGATGAAGATGTTGTTGACCGCCACCGACTGGGGCATGCTGAACACGCTGGTGAAGTCGGGCAGGGTCTGCGTGGGGCCGGAGGAGGACGAGCAGGGCTGGGAGAAGCCGGCGCCGGGCTCGGTTTTGACCTGCGGGAAGGGGGCCACGGGCTTGGGGGGCCGGTAGAGCCCCGTGCGCAGGTGGGTGGTGTCGGGCAGGATGACGTTGATGTTCACGCTGTAGGGTGTGGAGCTGGGCTTCTCCGTGGAGAAGAACTCGTCCACCACCGAGGCGCTCTCCCGGCGGTACTTCTTGTCCGGGAGCAGCGGCACCGGCGAGGCCTCGCCCGACAGGTACTTGTCCATCTCCGAGCGCGCCTGCGGAGCGAAGACGGACACGGGAGCTGGGGAAGGTCACCCTGGCACCCAGGCCAACGCGCCGAAGGGGATTTGAGCCAGCAGGAAATGGAGGGAGCAGCAGGAACGGCCCAGGAACCTGAGCTGAGGTGATTTAGCTCCGGGTCTGACTCAGCCAGGCTCGCCAGGGCTGAATCAGCATCCTCTGCCCTACTTCCTCCCCTCCCTATCTCCCTGATAACACCGGGATAGGATGCAGGTAGGACAGAAAGGAAACCCGATAAAGGGAAGCAAGCTCTGGGGACAAAGTTTTGGCCACACAAATAGCAGGAGTGAGCACCAGGAATGGGAGGAACCCAGCCAGGATCACACCTCAGGATCTGCAGCCCACCTTGGGCACGCTGGCTCTTGGTCTCCTTTAAACCCAGCAGCCTGAGGAGTGTTTTATTCTGGGAAAGTCTCTTTAATGAACTGAGGAATTCTAGGACAATATCTCTAATTAACTGGCAATAATTTGGGCCTAGAAATCTAAGTGATATTGCCACAAATTCAGTGTGCTCTGAGGCTAAAATGGGAACTTGCCTTCCTGCCTCACCTGGGCAATGACTCAGCCCTGGGCTAACCTTTGGGTTAGTTCTGGTTTTACTGAGATGTTTTTACAAGCCTGGTTCCTCCAGGCTCCCAGAAACCTCTGGCTCTGGTTCCTGCCTGCTGGGGCATCCCACTGGATCCAGGCCCAACAATCCAGCACCCTGATGGAGCAATCCTCAACGAAATTCATCCTCTGCTGCTGGATGACTCAGGTTCTGCTCGTTGTGGTTGCAGATCCGAGCACTAAAGCTCTTGTGCAGAGCTCCAGCCCTTAATTACGTGGTTCTCCAAGTGTCAAAGCCCTCATTCCTATGGAGAGCAGCTGGAAAACCACCAGGTTTCCCTGGCAGAGCCTGGAGTGCACTCCAGGAGCGGGAGCTGAGCTCAGCCCACGCCCTGAGCTGAGGTTTCCAGCCCTGAACTGTGTCACCACAGTGCCATGGGCCAAAGTCAGCCCTGCTGCCACCTCAGGGCTCTTAACAAAGCTGGGCAGGAGCCAAGAGATTTCCGAGCCCTTTCCAGGGAAAGGATCATGGAGCTTCCAGCTCATTCAAAGAGCCTTTGCACCTCTGGGAGCCCTGCTGGCAACATATGGCTGAGCTGGCTGTCACCCAGGCACGGGGACAGCCACCAAGCCACCCTCTGCCACTCGGGAAGGAGCTCAGGGAGGCCAGGCTGGGACTGGGCTGTGCACACAGGGAATCCTGCACAGCCTGGGAATTGTGATGTGTGGGAAAGACCTCTGAGGCCATCGACTCCAGCCCTGACATGTCTGTCCTCGCCAAACGTGGAGGAGCTGGAAGTTGCTGTCCTGGTCAAAGGAGGCTCAAACAGCCCCTCTGGAGAAGGAACCCTCCCTCAGGCAGAGCCTCAAGTGACTTGTGGGGCCATGGAATATGAAAGGATCATCCAGTCCAGCCCTGCACAGACCCCCCAACAATCCCACCCTGACTGCCCAAAGGCTCCTGGGGCTCTGGCAGCCTCGGGGCCGTGCCCATTCCCTGGGGAGCCTGGGCAGTGCCAGCACCCTCTGGATGAGGAACCTTTCTCTGATATCTACTCTAACCCTGCCTGGCACAGTCCAGCCCTTCCCTGGCTCCTGTCCCTGTGGCCTGCCCTCCCTCTTTACCCCAGGGCATCAGCAGGAGGCAGGGAAGGGGCTGGGAGAGCTGCACCTCCATTCTCCAGCCCCAGGCCATGGCCAGCAGGTTCCCTCCCTCGGGAGAAGCAGGCAGAGCCTTGGAGCCCAGCCCTGGGCACTCCTGGCAGCCGGGCAGGCACAGCCAGGTTCCCTTGGGATCCCCACGCTCGGGATGCCACACATTCCTGAGCAATGAACGGCCCCACTTGGCAGGAGCTGGGCAAGGTGCTGGGTGCCTTTTCCTTCCACACTTCCCTTATCTCTGGCATTTCACTTTTTCACCTCCAGTTCCCAAGGGAAGGTCCTTCTGCCACAGGGACCAGGCAGGAATACAAATGGGGAAGGGTGTGGAGCTCAGAGGGCCTGTCCAGGCTGAAGGATTCCATGGAGGGCCCTTGCTGGGTGTCATCCAACCTCCCCTCCTCCAGAACCACCCCTCCCTGCAGAACTCTGTTCCAGACACTAAAAAACCCACAGTAATTCCCCTTCAGAGAGGGGTGGTGAGGGACAGCAGTGGCTGTCACCGGACAGAGGGGCACCAGCCCTGCCCCATGGCTCTGTGTGTGTGTGTGTGTGTGTGTGTGTGCAGGACCTGGACAACAACAATCCCACCCCATGGGATGCTCCACGGTGCCCCAGTTCTGCAGGAATCACAAGCACCAGCGTCCTCCCCACAGGGAGAAATGGGAACTTTTTGTTTGTGGCCCAGAAACAGCTGGAAACCACTGCCTGGCCTGGTGCTGCATCTCTGACCCCAAAGCACCTCCCCACCCCTGCCCCACCCAAATCCAGCGGCTCAGGGAGCTGGGAAGGGGCTCAGCCTGGAGCAAAGGAGGCTCAGGGGGCCCTTGTGGCTCTGCACAGCTCCTGCCAGGAGGGGACAGCCGGGGGGGTCGGGCTCTGCTCCCAGGGCACAGGGACAGGAGGGGAGGGAACAGCCCCAGGCTGGGCCAGGGGAGGGGCAGGGTGGATTTTGGGGAAATCTTCCCCAAAAAGGGTTGCCCAGCCCTGGCTGGAGGCCCCATTGCTGGAGGGATTTAACAGCCATGTGGATGTGGCACGTGGGGACAGTGGTGGCCTTGGCACTGCTGGGAGAATGTTGGGCTTGATGGTCCTGGAGGGCTTTTCCAAATTAAACATTTCCGTGATCCTACAAAGTCCTCAGCTCAGGATCAGCACAACTGAGGTGGCCAAGTGCCACCCAAGCGCTCAGGTGCCCCTGGCTGTCACTGCTGGGGTCCAGCCCATGGGGACACACAGGCCAAGGAGGTGACAGTGACAGACAGGGGACTGGCAGAGGGGGAGAGACGTGTCCCAGCTGGAAGTGGGGATGGAAGGAGGCAGTGGGAATGGGGAGTGGGAATGGGGGAATGTCCCAGCTCGGTCTCCTGGGGACTCCTGCTGCCCCTCTTCCCAGCAGGAGCAGGAGGATGCAGGGGAGGGGATGAGGGAAGCCACTCACCTCCAGGATGAGCGGTGGCATCCGCTGGTCCATCCTCATGGGGTGCAGCTGTGGGAGGCAGGGCTGGGTTAGTGGGGTGTCCACCCCAAAGACCCCCCCAAACTCCCCTGGCCAAGGAGGGCAGCACCCCCCAGAGCCCCCCACAGCCTCCCAGAGCCCCCCCAGGGTCTCCAGGTGTCCCCTTGCCAGTGGTGTCTCCTCCCACCCCACCCCACGGAAGCAGCTGGTGGCTGCCCACCATGGGTTGATGGTTGCCCACCATGGGTTGATGGTTGCCCACCATGGTTGGAGCCTGTCCAAGGAGGAACAGGGGAAGAAAGAAGAGACAAATGGGAAGTACAGAGCTCTCCTGAGGACAGCGTGCTCACAGAGCTCCTGCACCTCTCCCTTCTCCTGCCCCCACCCCTCCCAGATTCACACCCAGGGCTGAGGGCTCTTCCCAGATCCTTTCTCCAAGGTCAGTGTTCCCAACAGGCCTCAGTCCTCCAGCACCAAGGAGAGGGGAAGAGATCTGGGATTCCTCCAAATCCCAAACCAGTATTTACCAGCCTCCCCTGGGCTCATTCTCATTCCACATCCTTCTCCTTCTCACCTCCAGGAGAATGTCAGATCCCAAAGCTGGAGACCCCACACCCAGCCTGTCCCCCACCCATGGGGCAGCAATGACCTGGAATGATCAGGCCACCCCTTCCCTGCCAGCCACAGGCAGGGAATGAACCATTCCCTGGCTCTTGTTGGGAAGGACTGAACTCGTCCTGCAAACAGGGAGGAGATCCCAGCAGTGCAGGAGGTGTGAGCTGCTGGGGAAAGGCCTCAGAGCCTTGCAGGTGAGGAGCCACCAGGTTCTCAGAGGGATCAGGGGCCCCTTTCCCTCCCAGTCACTGGCCAGGCCACCCCTGCCAGCCCTGGGGACCGGGATGAGGGCAGGAGGCACCAGACAACACTGACACAACACAGACATCAGGCTGCAGCAGCCACCATGGGTCATGGATCAGCAGCTCAGGGAGAAGGGGAAACACCAACAAACCTTCTGGGAGTGCAGAGGGGCCGGGGTCATTCACAGAACCCCACAATGGTCTGAGCTGGAAGGGACCTCAAAGCTCACCCCAGGGTGCTGCAATGCCCAGCCCGGCCTTGGGCACCTCCAGGGCTCCAGGGGCAGCCACAGCTGCTCTGGGCACCCTGTGCCAGCCCTGCCCGCCCTCCCAGCCAGGAATTCCTTCCCAATATCCCACCTCATCCCACCCTCTTTGACTTGCAGCCACCTTTACATGTCCAGGAAGGGAAAGCCAATGAGAAATTCCTCTCACACAGCCAAAGCACTGAATCCCAGAGGGATTTTCCCCCCAAAGTCACCCGAGTTTGACCCTGGAGAAGCATCTCCTCAACTGCCAGAGCAAGAAAACCAAAATAAAAACGAGGAGAAGGCACAAAGCAGCACTTTGTCCACTCCAGTAAGGCCACTGGACACCAGTTTGTGTCACTGGGCCAGCAGTGTTACACCCAGCACACCCAGAGCTGGTGACCAAAACCCCCTGGAGGATGAGATAACCTCAGTGCCAGCCCCTGGGAGAGCTGGAGGATGTGAAGCCCCCAGCCCCAGCAAACCCCAGCTCGATGACAAAAGCAATGCCACCCCACCTCTCCAGAGGGGATTTTCCAGGGGCAGGATTTTCCAGTGGTTCACAGGGGGGGACATGAGCCCCTCCACTCCTGCCAGTGCCCATAAATCCTGCAGGAGCCTGGGATTTATCCCTGGATCAGATGTCCCAGGCTGGGGGAGCTGTTATCAGCACAGAGATCGATTCAAGCAGAGTCCAACACAAACATTTCTTGGCAGGCCCCAGGTAAACCCGGATTAAGCACCAGCAGGGAGAGCTGGGCCGGGGCTGGCTGGGACGTGGCTGTCCCCTGATCAAACACCTCCTAATCTGCAGGTGATAAATGACAAACAGCCCGGGGAACATCAGGGGTTGTCACCAGCCGGGCAGAGCCAGGGGACTGCGAGGGAGATCGGTGTTTGCTAAACAGGCAACAGCTCTGGAGGTGGCACGGGGAGGGGCTGGGGGGCAGCAGGGGTATTTCACCAGCCCTGTGCTCCCTCCTGCCTGGCCAGAGCTCCCATTCCTCCTCCCAGAGCAGAGATTGCTCCTCAGCTGGATCCCAGGCTCCTGCTCACACCCAGCCCTCAGTGTGCTGCTGTCACTGCTGCAAAGAGCTTTGGGGACAGGGGGCAAGAAAAATGTCACCTGTGCCCGTGCCAGGTGGCCAAGAGCATCCAGCCCTGGGGCCCAGCATCACAGGGATGTGGAAATGATGGAATAAATCCAGAGGGGGCCACAGAGCTGCTCCCAGGGCTGCAGCCAGGCTGGGAGAGCTGGGGGTGCTCAGCTGGAGAGGAGAAGCTCCAGGGAGAGCTCAGAGCCCCTGCCAGGGCCTGAAGGGGCTCCAGGAGAGCTGCAGAGGGACTGGGGACAAGGGACAGAGGGACAGGACACAGGGAATGGCTCCCAGTGCCCAGGGCAGGGCTGGATGGGAGATTGGGCAGGAATTGTTCCCTGGCAGGGTGGGCAGGGCTGGCACAGGGTGCCCAGAGCAGCTGTGGCTGCCCCTGGATCCCTGGCAGTGCCCAAGGCCGGGCTGGAGCAGCCTGGGGCAGTGGGAGGTGTCGGGGCTGGGTGATCTCTGATGTCCCCCCAGCACAACCCCCCCTGAGTCGATGATTCCCTGCCCTGGGGGTTCAGGGCACGGGGGAGCAGCAGGACAGGGGAAGGGGAAGGGGCTGCCCAGGGACCCCGGGAGCAGGGGTGTGGCACAACGGCCGTGCCACAGCCCAGCCCGGGCTCCTTCTCCTCCCTGCACCTGCACGAAACTCCAGCCTCCAAGGGAATCAGCAAACAATGGGCAGGATAATCATCAATCAACCCCCCTGGCACGGCCCCAGCAGTGCCCCTTTGCAGGCTGGCTTTATAAATAGCCTGTATTTATATCCAGATTTGGTTCAATATCAGCATTTATTGTCTCCTGGTTAAATATTGACCTGGGTAAATATTTGTTCCTCTGATCATTTGGGTTTGATACCGACCTGGATCGACGTTATTTTCTGTTTGTTCCTCAAGTCTCCTGGAACTCTCTGTAAAACGGGATTAGCAAAGAAAGCCCCGGGACTCTTCCTTTCAAGTGCCCAACTTGTTTGGCTGCTGTGAACAACAAAGCCGTGCCCCAGACAGAGTCTGAGCTCCTGTGGGAATGTGCTGGGCCCAGGAAGGCCCTGGATGGGCTCCTCTGCTCCCTCAGTCCCACAGGAGCTGCTCCAGGGTGAGGGGCTGCCCTGGGAGCATCCATGGATTGTCTGGGCTGGAAAACACCTCTGAGGTGATCAAGTCCAAGGTTTACATCGTCCACTCCAGACATTTCCCCTTTTCCTGCCTCAGCTCCCTGCCAGACAAAGGATGTGAGACCCCACCCTGCCCAAGCCTGGGGGTTCAGAGCAACTCCAGGAGGAGGTGCTGCCCCCAAATCATTCCTGGAATTTCATTCGTTCCCCAGGATTGTGCCCATGGATGGCCCAGCAGATGGGGAGGGTTATCCCAGTGCTCTTTCCTGCCCTTGTGTTGGAACCCCCTGAGCAGTTAATGACTTCCCAGGAGCCAGGGAAGCTGGGAATCTCCATCCAGGCAGCCCCACTCCCAGAGCTGCTGGCTGTGTTTGCAATTCCTTCCCTCCAGCAGCAGATAAAGGCTCCCTCAAAGGCAATCCAGCTCAGGTATTTATCACCTGAGGATCATGCCACAATCCCAAAGGCCAAGGGAGCCAGGGAAAACACCCTCATCCAACTCCAAGGTCAAGGGGCTGGAAGAGGAGCAGCTGGGAACAGCCAGGCTCCAGCAGCAAGCAGAAACCTTTCCAAAAACAAAGCCATAAATGGATTGAAAAATAACAAAAAACCTTGGAGACAACACAGAGCCCGGGGAGGGAAGGGAAGGGAACGACACAGGAGGACATCCAGGTGTGAGGTGGGGGGTCCCATGTGGACTTTGGGGTTGATCCACATTTTTGGGATCTGCAGAAACAAGCCCTGGATGGAGCTGGAAGGAAGGTGGGAATCAGGGATGGCCTCTCCCCTCTCCCATGGCCCCACCCAGCGTGAGGACAACTCTGACAGCGTGGGAAGGGAGGACGTGAGGATTTGAGGGAGTTGGACCTTCACAGCTTTCAGGATGTTCCCTTTCCATGATTTCTGAGCTGCTCCTGCTCAGCAAAGGCTGAGGTGAAGCCCCTGAAAGGCCCCATCAAAGGCAATGGAGGTTTTCCATCAAAGGCAATGGAAGTTTTCCATCAGAACTCGTGGAGGTCGATCTGGGCTGATTCCTGCTGTGAGCTGCCACAGCTCCTTGGATGTTTTTCTTTTTTTGGAAAAATAAAATTATTCAATGTCATTTCAACTCCTGGGAGATGAAGAGGCCTGGAGCTGCTCCAGCCTCAGCCAAAACACGGTGGAACTCAAGGAACCCTGGGTTACACGGGCACAGATCAGAGCTGGGTTTGGAATTAGCCAGGAGCAGGGGGCCCTGCAGCTCCACTGCTCCTTCTGGACTCAGCTCCATCCCAGAACTGCCTCTCCCTGACTCCTGGATGTCACAATCCCCAGGATTACCTGGACAAATGTACCCATCTGTTCCTGGCCCCAGGACACTGGGATTGTCTTTGAGCCTCCCAGTTCCCCAGTTACACATCCCTGCCCCAAGGCCTGAGGTGCTGTGGGAGAGGCTTTGGAGCTCACAGGGACCCTCCCCAGCTGCTGGGATTCACTCTGCCTCCCCCAGCCCCTGTGGCAGCTCACACTCCTCTCCAAGGCTGACAATGGAATGAGTCACTGGCTGCTTGCTGGGGCTTGTGGAGCCCTCCTGGCATCCCAATCCCAGCAAAGAGCCTGCAAATCCTGTTCTTCCCAGGAAAACCAGCGGGGCAGACCCAGGCCAAGGTCAGGTTTCAGATGCAGACAGCAAACCCCCCCATCCCTGCAGCCCCAACTTCCTCCCAGAGCAGTTGGGAGAACAAAACAAACCCTGAGGCAGCTGGAAAAGTTGGGTTGGGCCAACTCTTGCTCCAAGCCTGAACATCCCCAGGCCAGGAAGGTCCTGGCAAAGCAGGGACAGAGGGGGACCCTGGAGCAGGTCCACTCCTGCCATGAGTCCTGTGCTGGGCATTTCATGGAATCATGGAATGGTTTGGGTCAGAAGGGACCTGAACCATCACCTCATTCCACCTCCTGCCATCAGCAGGCACCTCTGTGCTCCTGGGGGCAGAAATCTGGAGTTTCCTCCTGATCCAGGGCCTTCCACCCAAAGCCTCCCTTGCCACATTTTCCCTGTGTGTAAAGGAATCCCCAATTGCTGTTAATTAAGGGAGGCTGATTATGTCACGGGCCAATGCCAGCTCCCAGGTGAAGGCTCCGAGCCCTGGAGAAGCTCCACTGGGAATTGGGAGCCTGGGCATTGCCAGCCCTGGGAAACACAAGGACTGGGACACTCCTGGGATCCCCGAGGGGATGGCAAAGCCCAAACGGATGGATTGGAGTTCCTCCCTCCCATGCCACAGAACCCCAAAACCCCCAAATATTGGAGGCTGCCCAGAATGAAACGTTCAGAAATGTTTTGGATGAGCAGCTGGGGAGGTGCCCTGATTTTCCCAACAAATTTGGGGCTTTCCCACAGTTTAGAGAAAATCAAACCTGCCCATTGTGAGGAATTTCAATATAGCCAAGCATTCCTGTGTTTAGCTCCCTGAAATATCCCCGAGGAGCAGAAAACTTTTTATAGAGACAACATTAAAATATTTGGGGTAAATAAACACACAACAAAAAAACCCCATGGTTGGATGGGCTGGAGAGCATCCACATCCTCTGGCCTCTCCAGGATGGGTGCAGATCCATGAGATAAATCACCTCAGGTGGGAGGGATCTGGTAAGGGATGGAGAATATCCCATTTTTTTGGGGATGAACCTGTGTCTTCAGAGCAGCTACACTGGGATTCATTCCTTGCCCTTCCCTTCTCCTGCTTGCACTGAGAATCCTACACTGAGCGAGGTCCTGAAATGCATTTTAACACTTGCAACTCCTGCTCTGGGTGGGAACTTGAAGGTCCCTCCCCATCACGCTGAGAAAACAACAAATTTTCCAAGAATTCTCTCGCAGCATTTCTGAGCTCAATGAAAGATTCTTTGTTTGAGTTTCAGGCCGAGCTTGAACGGGGCTGAAGCTCTTTGATGTGGTAAACAGCCCACGGGGGTTTTTTTGGAGGGTTTTCGTGCTAGCTCAAGTTGGGAGAACATCTGAATTGTAAACACGAGCTCTCCAATCCGCGGAGCCCGGCGGGACTCCGCGACTGCGGGAATTCGCCAACGGAGCACGAGGAAAGCAAACACTGTAATCAAGCTCACAAGACGCTCGTAAGTGCGATTATTTGCAGTGGATGGGTTGGATAAAAGAACTCAGTGGAGCAGGGAAGGAGAACAAACCAGCGCCGGGAGGTGACCGAACAGGTTTGAGAGGGGCAGAACTGGCGGGCGGTGATGCCCGGGGCAGGACTGCGCTCCCCAAAGCCCCGGCAGCCAGCTCAGGTGGCGGGGTTTGCTGCCCAGGAGCAGCCGCAGAGGGAAACCCGCTGCGTCCCGCTCATTCCTTCCTTTTCAGCTTTCCAAAAAAAGGGGAAAAGAAACAAAAAAAAACCCACAAAAAAAAACAAAAAAAAAAAAAAACCACACCAAAAAAACCCCACAAAAACAGAAAAAAACAACCAAAACCATCCCAAAACACAACAACAAAAAAATCACCAAAAAGAAAAAAACAACCCACAACCGCCCCCCCCCAAAAAACAAAAAAAACCCACAAAAAAAAACAAAAAAAAAAAAAAACCACACCAAAAAAACCCCACAAAAACAGAAAAAAACAACCAAAACCATCCCAAAACACAACAACAAAAAAATCACCAAAAAGAAAAAAACAACCCACAACCGCCCCCCCCCAAAAAACAAAAAAAACCCAAACAAACAGAAACACACCAAAAAACTAAACTAAAAACCCAGAAGCCCCCACCTAGCGGGCGCTTTTCCAGCTAATCCACGCGGAGGGCAGGTCGCAGGGAGGAGGACGAGCACGGCACACTCGGGATCCTTGTCCCCATCCCTCGCTCCCCTCGCCAAAGTTCCCCGGGCAGAACAATCAGCCTTTGTCCCACCGGCACAAAGCCGCGCAGCTCCGCGGCTCAAAGTTCGGCCCAGCAATTCTTCCACGGGGCTGTTCCACCCTGCTCCTCCTTCCCTGCTGCTCCTTCCACCCTGCTCCTCCTTCCACCCTGCTGCTCCTTCCATCCTGCTCCTTCCATCCTGCTGCGAATCTGCCGGGTTTGCACCCACCGCCGGGGTTCTGGGCATCCAGAAAATCCAAATAACGAACATTGTGCATCAAACCCCCCGAATCTGCCGGGTTTGGGCTCACTGGTTTTATCCAGAGCTTCCTGGAGCTGCTCTGCCCTGGCACCCACCCCCGGCACACGGCTGGGGATTCTCCCAAGGGTCTTCCTGCAAAACCAGAGGGATAAATGGATCCTGTCTGGGAATCTGTCCCATCTCCCTGTGGTCCTGCAAACACCTGCCTGCAGGCACAGAGCCCGTCCCCAAAACATTGGGATGAGCTGATCCCAAAGCAAATCAGAGGGAAGGATCCTCTTCCTTCTGCAAGGCTGCACCAGCGCCCAGAGCCATCCTCGTGCCATGGGGATCTGCTGCTCCCATTCCTCCTTGTCAAGATTTAACCTCCCCTCTCTCCCACCCCATTCCTGCACACCCTGCAGCCTTTGGAAATGGATTTTGCACACTTCCATGGAATTTCTGAACCTTTCTCCGAAGCCAGGAGGATCCCCAAGGGAGGGGATTCTCCCCAAGCATCTCATTCCAGGTCCAGAGCAAAATCCCAGAGCGGCCATCTCCTCCTTCCCTGCAGAGAAACCAAATTTGTTCCCTTCCTGCAGCTCCTGAGATCCCAAGGAAATGAATCATCCCTGGGAGCTGGGCTGGGCACCCCAACATCTCTCCTAAAAAAACGAAGGAGCTTTATTGATGGGAGGCAGGACCCTCCTGGCCCTGAGCAGGACCCATCAGCCCGGATCCAGCTGGGCTGTGCAAGGCACTGGAGCACCAAGGAGCAGGAAAAGCCATCCCTGCTCCGAGGGGCAGCCACCCTCAAGCCACCACAGCCACATCCGTGACAAGGACGTGACAAAGGAGGTGCGGGATGTGGCACAGCTCCTGAAACAGCTCCTGAAAGCTGGAGCATTCCTAAAAACGCTGGATCCAGCTTCTCCTGTGATCCAGAAGCAAAACCCCTGCCAAGATAAAGCCAGAGGAGCACCACAGCACTCCCACCCTGCTCCACACTGTGGGAAGGGGCTGGGAGGTGCTGTTTGCACACCGAGGAGGGGAAGTGCCAGGAGAAGCTCTGGGACTTTCAGCACTTTCCTGAGCCCATCGGATGTGTCCAAGCACCTCCCAGACGCTGGAGATGTTCTGCTCCTCCTGAGCCCCCAGCCCAGCCCAGAGGGAGCCAAGGACAGGGTGGGGAAGCGCCTGTGGGGCAGGAATTGAGATCAGGGGACACAAAGGGAGCCCTTTGCTGCTGTTCCTCAGCCCGCAGCCAAGGAAAATCCCTTTCCACGCTCCTCAGGATCTCCCTCGTTCCCCAGGGCAGCCTCAGCCCCACCGGGAGCTCCCCAGCCCCACCGCAAGTGCCCTGGGGCCTGGCACAGGCAGGAAGGGGTTAAACCGAGGGGTCTGTCCTTCTCTCTTCCCGGGAGCTCCTGCCCTCTCTCCTCAACCAGACACCGGAATTCCCGGCTGGAGGCAGGAGAGGAGGGATTGCCTTCCCAAAGCCTCCGGGCCAGCGCGGGCAGAGCTGCAGGGAAACCTGGAGCAGCCAATTCCTGCCCCGTCCTCTCCTTCCCGGCCCTGCGGGATCCCGGGATGTTTCCCCAGCCCCGGCTGCCCGGGAATGCCGTGGCAACCAGGTGGGAGCAAGGAAAAAAATAGTAAAATAAAATAAAAT
>VWYO01006650.1:0-27504 GCA_013400275.1 Rhadina sibilatrix
CTTGAAGTTAAATCTATGCCAAAAGAGGATGGAGAGAGGGGTTAAAGTCCCATGAACATTCAGAGAAAGAAAGGAAGAGTACAAGACAAAGAAAGAATCAGCATGAGACATAGGCATTCATGAGAGAAAAAAGTCCCAAGCACTACCAGGCAATTGAAATCTCTAACAAAGATGATAAATGCCAGGCACTGAGGACATTTGGGTACTTGGGCAATCCTGCTGTGTATCTACTTGGAAAATTAATGTCTTTGATTCTCTGGACATTTAAATGTTAAACCATAAATTCCTCACGCCCAAAAAGCAAAGGTCTGCTAGTGTTGAGAAGCTGTTTCTCATGCTTGGCTTCTGTCAAAAAAAAAACCACAAAACATTTCCTTTCCTTGGGGATGTAATCTGTGAGTAGCAAGGTTGAGGAATGTTTAACTGAGTCCTACCTGTGAATCTCTTATACTCTTGGTTTGTGTGGGAGTCTCACAATCACGTCAGCTCCATTTTTAGGGTTTCTATATCTTGTGCATGTCATGCTGTTGCTCAATAATTGTCAGTGTGGAGTTTTGTCAGGAAATAATACTGTTTATTCTCTGAGAGATTCTGAATGTTGTTCTTCATATTTTATAAGCCACTCTGACTCACTAGTAACCTAAGGGACAAAGGCAAAGGAATAACATAAGGGAAAAATAAAGACAGTTGTTTGGCATCACATTTACTTAGCAGACTGAATTATTCTTGGAAAGTTAAAGCTACATTCTTTATTTTGTGAACCCAGTAAAAGTTTTTCTTCAGGGCTGTTCAGAAAAACAGAAAAGGAGATTTTCAAATGTATAACTAAATTCCCCTCTGTAACAGGGTGTAGTTCAATGCCAAACACAAACAACAGAGCAGATGTTGGAAAAGCATTGTAGAGTCTTGAAAGTATTTATACACACTGAACTATACTAGGCCATAAACTACCAGCTATAAAGCCTAGTGCGGCATGACAGGTGTAATGTGAGGACAAGGACTGAACAGCTTCTGTGGTCTTCCAGATAAGGCTTCCCACAGTCATGCTTTTCATAACATTCAGGCAGGGGCAAGTAGGTAACAATCTTTCTTCACACACCAGATGGGAGTGAAGTCCTACCAGGAGGTTAATACACTCAAACCTTAGGGTGCATCTTTGAGCCTTGGTGAAAGTCACATGCCACAGCTGTGACTAAGCAGAAGTAGCACAGCCAAATCTCCCTGCTCAACTCTAGTCTCCTTGATGTATGCAAACTGTGGTTTTGCTTGATATGGCATCTCTTTCAGAAGTACTCTCACTAGGACTTCTTAATGATACTGTTTCTCACATGCTTCACTGGAGAATTAGCTTCTCCTTAGTTACCACACTTAAGATTAAACATGGTCAGATGTTGTATCAAGTTATCCTGTGGAACTTAAGTGGCTTAATATTTCATGTTAATCTCCTGCTGAGTCCCAAACTCTTTTGACTCTTAGCATTTTTCCAGAAGCGTCTCCCATCTTTGCTCAAAGACAGCTCAAGCAAGACACCAATTCTTATATGGCTTTGCTCCAACATGGCTAGAAACACATATTCCCCTCCTTTAGCCTGAAATTCTGATCTAGCATTTAACTATTAGTTCCCTGTTACCTTTCTTTTCTACACCCAAAGCTCCCGTCTAGTACTTGTGCTCCAATGGCACTTCAGACATGAGAGGGAGGAACGACGCGGAGTGGGGGAACAAATGAAATCTCTTAAATGCTTTCCAACTTTATCTCTGCAGGGGCTATTGGAGAAGATTATCTGAATTAATTCTTAAATTTATGTTCCTTTTGGAAATAAGCAGACATAGAGAAAGGCAATTCAGTTAAGTTTTGCTTTCTTTTCTAAGGGAATGATCTATTTTATAATGAAATATGGTCGTATTTTCTGAATGAGGACAGATGAAAAACAAGCCACCTGAGCTTAGTCTTTCAAAAATTCATATTTGCAGCTAATTCAAACAGCATTTCCTAATATCACCACAAAGTAAAGGTCCAGTTTCCACATTTCAAGACAGGTTTTGCCTCTCTCTCCTCATCCCCCAATTCCCACACCATTTGCTCTTTTCTGAAATATTTCCTGTGGTCATGAATGAATGTGGTATTTCTATATTGAATTTTCAGCATGGCATTTCTAGCCTTCATTTATCAATTGTATATATCTCCAAAGGCAACATTACATCCGTCTGCTTTGGCAACAACCATGTTTTGAAATTTCAGTACTTATTTTATCCATTTTCATCACCAAACTGTAATCCAGGCTGTAATCCCACACCCTGCAGGTAAGGCCACCATTCCCTATCCACACTTGCACAGCCTTACCCTGAACAGTACCATTTTTCTTCAAATGGCCTGCTGAATAATCCTGATTGCTCCTTTTGTATAGCAGGGTTTTGTGCATGGTTTTGCAGACATTTTGTCTGACATAATGTCAGCTGTACTTTTCAGGGAGTTTGTATTCTCCTTCAGGTATTATGAAAGATATGGAATAAGCTCAACAGAAAATTTTTTAGAACATGCTGTAAGAACACATATTTATCATAACTTCCCTTAAAAAGTACTTATGTCAGCTAGCCAGTTCTCAGTGCCTGCATATTTCAGTGTCAAATAGCATGTGCTTCTGTATCAAAAAGGCAATGGTATAAGATCAGTATCATTACAGAGAATCATATACCTCCACAGCTGCCTTCATCAATCAGACTTATTATCTGAAGGAATAAAATAAATCCGATTTGACAAGGTGTAGTTGGCATAAAGATATTTTGACTGACATTAATTATATTCCTACACTTTATTTCTCTATTAATTGAGTCCTATATCAATTTTTCCATTATTTTCCTCAGGAGTGATGCTAGTTCCACTGGTCTACACCTTTCTGTGTCATCTGGTTTACCTACTAACAGGCAACTTCTAGTCTCCATATATTTAATCAATTTTCCAAGTATTTTATTATGTTTTTATATATTATCAATAAAATATTTGCTTTTTCAGTGACAGAAGGGAAGTTGCATCTTTCTTTCCTTTGAAATCATGAAAGCAAATTATATAGATACTGATTGATTTACCTTCAGTTTTTATCAGTATTAGGCAGTATTCCATGCTGCTTCTTTCAAGTACAGGAGACAGGAACAACTGGAATACTTTTACCACTTCTGCTCATCAACATCTTCACCACCTTTATGTCAGATCTTGTTGGCCTTTATGCCCCAAACCGTCTTGGTCCACCTAGGCATGAAATTTCTTCTGATGACCCTGGCCTTCCTTAAAAACTCTTTCCTCACTTAAAAATACCCATAATACAGTTTTGCACATCTTCCTCCCTCTCCCATTCATTTTGTATTTTGTATTTGCCTTTATCTGCAGGCCCACTGTCATTAGGAAAGATACACAATTCATCCTGGAATCACAGCTTTGAGGGCCAGCAAATACCTTTTTCTGAGATCACAACACACTTACTAAGAGCCTTGTCCCCAGTCTTGTGTTGAGCTCCTATTTTGGATGTTTCTTAAGTTTTCTTTGTTCTTTCCTGTATTATTCATTAGCAGGATTCTATGCAAAATGATTGCATGTGCTTTTCTCTGTTTTTCTCCCCTCACTCCTCAACAATTTTCACTCACCCTTGATACATGCACAGCTGCAGCACCTCTGCTTTTTACATCTGTTTTGACAGTGCCTTGCTGTGTCTCTGTTTCCACTCCCAGACTCAGCGTTAGCCCTACATATGATTCCAGTCCCTTGCTCAAGCTGTTGTTTTATTCACATTCTCTGCCACCCCAGGGAGATGCTGTGATGCAGGGAGACATTATTTCTACATGCAGCAGATCCCAAGCATGGTGTGCTGCTCTGTGCTTCTCACAGAAAACAATAAGGCTGGGAACCTACTGTCCTTGCAAGTGCTTCACAGCTGATGTGAGAAAGCTATTCCAAAATTGCCTTTGAGGAAGCTCAATTTCAGGATGGCTCAATTTCATTTTACTGGCATTGATGCGATTGCTCTATGAAATGAATGAAAATTATTTTAGGAGCTTTCCATGTTTTTCCCAAAGTTTAAAAATGAGGTGTGGAATATTGCTGTTTCAGAAAGAGGAGGTTTGGGAGACACTGTGCAAGAACTTGACAAATGGCACCTAAAGATAGCCTGTGAAGATATAAATATCTCATTTGGAGGTTTTCTCTTTAAAAGATTCCCAACACTGACTTACAGACATATCTCCCAAGGTTTTGATTGCTGCTGTGGAGACACATTGTGGTGATGAAATCAATATAAAATATGTACGCATAATTTTGAAATCTAGATTTCAAAATTACCATAGAAAATCCATGTTCTCAGAGGATTCTGCATTGAGCCCTATAACTCATCTGAACTCTTGGATGACTTTGAGTCTGGCTCTCAGTTTTGCAAGGTCTATGGACAACATTCATGAAAGTTCATGGCCAAATACATAATGGAAGGACAGCAGACTGCCATATCAGGTTATTTGAGAGATCATATAAATAATTAAAAATCAAAAATATGTATTTCTTATTTTCTTGGAAATTTCACACTTTCTGAAAGCCTTTGTTCACCTCTAAGATTCATGCCCCCAAGACCCTGTTTCTAGCAAGTGGTTTTGACTAATTTCTTATCCCTAGACCTTGTAATCTCTGCATACACAAGCTTGCCTACTTCTGGTAACAGCCAACTGTGATTAATCTCAGCACAGCTCTTACAGACTGCATGGTAAAGGATCTTCCTGGTAAGAAAAAGCAATACTTCTGCTTCCAAAGGGAAAAGATAAACACCAGAGACATGCAGGGTAGTCACTAAAGATAAATGCCACATCTCTCTTACAGGTTGGTATCAGAAAACACCAGGGACCATAGCTTGTTGCAAGAGCCCACCAGAGAGCTGAGACCACCAGAGCATGTAGAGCTGGAACATGAATGAAAGTAAAATGGCAACCCTAGCAGAGACTTGCAAATGCCCACTGTATTTAATCCTCTGATGTTACAGGTGAAGCTTGTCCTAAAAGGTGACATTCAGCTCTGTATAAACCACCTTCCCAGATGTTACAGGGAACTTGCAGGATGCCCTGCTCACATGATGATGATGATGCCTTGAGATGGAGCATCACACAGCAACAACTGACCTGCTTGGGCTGAGCTAGCTGCAGAAACAGGCACAGATGTGGTTGTGCCAGTGACCCACTTGCCCTAAGGAAACCTCAGCAAATCCTAGTTACCCTATATGTCTGATATGCCAGTGCAAGCACTTTTCTTCCAGATGCCAAGGGATCTCCCACCGCACACAAGGACAAGGAGCATGTTGCCTGCAGATGACTTTGAAGATCTCTGTGCAAGGTAGTACTGCATAGGCTGTGCTTCACCTGGAGGGCTTCCAAAGAGACCAAGGAATGTGAAGGGCCAGAATAACAGGTGTTGTTCAACAAAGACCTCTGGCAGATGGTACTTCAGACTGCCTTGCAGCAGCTCAGGGACACCCATCCTCATCTGGAATATATAGAAGAAATTCCAAAGACCCTGGTTAAGTGTTTGCAAAAGCAAATAGCAGTATCAAAAGCTGGGTCTGCTGCAAAACCAGCAATGAAATCCACTTCTGCCACAGGAGTCATGTTATGGTGAAACCACACCCAGCACCTCAGACATATCTGTAGAGTTCAGCCTGTTAGGGGAATTCTACAGATTCTCAGACCTCTTTGCCTCTGATTAGAAGAATCTCTTCAGCAAGACTCTCTCAGGTCATTTGTCAAATATATTTAATTCTAGTTAGATCCTGTGGCAGAACTGAGTGAAAAGGTGACCCCATCCCTTGCAGATCTCAGCTTTATTTTAGCTGAGAAGCTGTCTCAGCCTCTCTCACGGGCTAGCTGCTATTTCTAACTGTCCAGTGCTGCATTATGTCAAAGGTCATTATTTATTCAGAAGTACTAGAGAGAGAGATAGCATCCCAGTTCTGTAACAGGGATCAATAGGCGCCTTTTCCATAATGAGGGCAATTTTTTTCTTTTTAAGGTCTAATTTCTGAGCACTTAGGGAATCATTTCTAATGCTGAACCATTAGGGATTGTTAAAAACATCAAAGCACTACTAAATGATCTATTAAAAATACTATTGTTGCTACTGCTATTATGCTAATCTATGTATGATCTTGTTATTCTACATAGTAACAAACTCCCAAAGCTACAGAAAGGTAACATTAAGACCAGAAAAATAGATTTTCATGGAAAATTAGACACAGTTTTAATTTCTTTATCTTAACTTTGCAAGCCAGTGGATTCTTTCTCTTAATTGTCTGGAAAACAAGAAAGTTACATCTAACATAATCAATTACACACTGCTGCAGATCTCACTTTCCTCTCAAAAAAAGCACCATGAAAATCTGCCACCTTGATTGTTGGCAAGTAAAGCAATAAATCTATTACTACTAACAGTAGTACTCAGCAGCAGCAGCTAGTAAAAAATACCTTGTATTGGTGGAAAGAGGCTAGAGAGGGAAAAGTAGAGCTTACTCTGGAAAGACAAAATAAACAAAATCCCCCCCAAAAGTCCAAAGGGGGAGGAACAAATCTTGCATTTTTGGAACTTGGTGCAAGACTCTCTGACAACCCTGGGGAAACTGAGCCATCCCTGGATCTCCCTGAATATCATAAGGGTTCTTAAAAACAAATGAACATGATCAGAGGACTGACCAGCATCAGAAACACAAAAGTGTGTGTATACTTTTACTATCTTTTCTTCATAGAGAATATTAAAGAGAGCAATTAAAGAAAAAATTGCATCAGATTAGGTTGTGTATCTAATGGAGAGAAGAGGTGGCAAGTACAAAGTCAAGGGAGGAAGTGTTTACCCTCTGTTAATGCAATCTTTTCTATTTCTTAGATATTTTCCAGTGGAATATAAATTAAAAAGCCCAATGTATATCATGCACGATGATAACAATGGTTTTCTTAATGCCCAGAGGAAGCTCAGATGCTCCTTAGACAGGCTACTATCTATACTCACAAGAGAGAGAGAGACTGCCAAGAAATAATGTGAAAGCAGAAAATCCAGAGAACAAAATTTCTCTTTCACCAGGCAGAGCTGGCAGCAGAACCCAGGAACAAGGCAGCAAATAGGAGAAGCTGAGGCTGGTATGTGCTTTTTCGGGTCTGTGAAAGGATTCTGCATATAACTGAGACTGAATCAAAGCTGTCCAGTCATTATTGCTCCCTTCAGTATACAAACTTGCAAGCCAAAGAGGGTAAGACTGGTTTTGTCTCCAATGCACTACAAAAATAAGAAGAGACTCGAACATGCATGAGATAGCATTTTGAGGGGGTGCAAGGAGGAGGAGGAGAGAAAGAGGCACTGATTTGTAATAGAAAGCTGCCTGTGGCATCACTTGAACATTGAGAAGATTGGCTCCCCTGGGAACTGCATTCAGAAGGGGCCAGCATGGAGGGGCAATATTCTACACCATGCAATAGCAACATCAACTAGAACTGCTCTCAGGAGAGAAAGAACAAAGCCAGGGTTGCTCTCAAGAGAACAAGTAAACACATAAAATTGCAGATTCTTCTGGAACTGCAAACCTTTCCAGATTAAAAAGGGAAAAATTCCCCATGTCTGTGGGGAATCTGTATGCAGATGCCCAGGAAGCAGGGCCACGCACAACAGCAGGGTGCAGGAGAGCTGGGCTTTTGGGGAGCAGCCCAGAACAAGGCTGCTGGTCTGAGAGATATGCTGTCCTCATGTAGGCAGACATGCAAGGCTATTGCCTGGCCTTCCACAACAGCTTGCAGGGAGTAGTGGCTGTCCCAAACACAGGGACACAACAAGCTGCCTGCTGTTACCTCCCAGCTACAAAGACAGCCTAAACAGGTAGCTCAGATCCTGCATGGTGCTGTAGTCAAGGTGAAATCAACCCTACACCTGAAATCTCCCTCTGCACCCCTAGACCTCTTCCTCTCCAGAGTAAAGGGCAGCAGGGACAAATAAAGTGACTGTTTCCTTCCTGGCCCCAGAATGGCAGCCTGGTCCTGGTCCACCCAAGTCTGGGATTAAGCCTGCAAAAAGACACTTAAATTGGGAATTAATAGCTGAGATTGTTTTCGCTATTACCTGGGATGCAATCTGTGATTCATTTACTAAAGGAAGAGTTACTGTCAGGGAGATGGTCATTAGAGACCAAATTTCAACGCTGCACTCTCTGTTTCTCAACACACAACAATAACTTTGCATTACTGTATTTTTGTATTTAATTGCAGAACTTGTTTTATTTCAGTACTAATTATACTATTTTTTAATTTATCTTACAATGGAATGTAATAATTTTCTATAATATTCCTCCCACTACTTAACCTACTTAACAAATTTCAACTCCCTGCAACATAATGCATATAAAACTGATTTTAATTCCAAAAGCAGTGAAAGATTTTTATTGAAGACATTTTAAATACTCTTCACATACTGAAAATCCATAATGCATGGTCTGAGATGAAATGACATCCAGAATATGGTCTGAGATGAATATGACACTCCAGACTGAGCAGTTTGGCATTTAAATTCTTAAAATGCATTATCAAGGGATATAATAACTTAAAAAATCTAGAGAGGCTTTTGTTTCTAATGTAATATTTGATCCAATTTTTCACTTAAAAATAAGTTTGTCAGGTGCATTATATATTCTCATGTATTAATCAGCCAAACATCCAGTGATTTCTAATGTTAAAAAATATATTGCACCTGCAATATGCAGGTTTATAAGGGATAAAAAAATTGAAGTGCTTTGCTTATTACAGCTGAGGATAAATGCTGCTGTACTCTGTAGCTGACATGTCAACACTGGAATTCTAACAGCATATAATAGTTTGAAAATTATCTACTGTGATGGATGAAATGTGTGCTCACATATTTCTGGAACAAATATATGGACCAGACAGAGTTGGGAAGAAAAACATACAAAGTATTTAAGAGCACAGGCTGACTAGCAGTAAAGTCAAGTAAAATATTTAGGTTGTTGAAGACCTTGACTTGTATACAGTCTAATAAATACACTACTTAAGCAATAAAATATGTGTGTCCCTGTATGGAACCAGTCTGGGGTACAAAGGAAAAGAGTCAGGAAATTTATTCTTCAGTATTGTTCTTCATATCTGTCAACCTGTCACTCATGTATTTGCTATCCACAGTTGCTGTTAGAATAAGTGCTCGGTCCCAGCCCTACTCCTAGTTCTTTTCCAATTTGAATGAAACCAACATTCTAAAAAAGAACAAGATATGCATCCTTGTTCCCACCTTCAAAGAAGGAAGGACATGCAACCTTCAGCGACAAGTGTGGGAAACACACAACTGATGCATTTTTCTACAACACTTACCAGCATTTTGCCTTGGTAATAATTTAGCCTCATACCCTCAGGCATATACAAATAGCTCAGAAAAATGTATGGACAACTGGTAGATTTTCAAACTGAGCTGAGGTTTTGTATTGTGGAGACTGTCTGCCTCTGAAAAAAAAAAAAAAAAACAGAGCAGAGCCACTCAACATTTTTCTTTTGCTGGACTTACTGTTTTTAAATTTAAAGGTGGCCTTAAAAAAAAAAAAATCTGGGCCTGCTTGGAAGTACTCCCTACTTGGGAATATTTTCAGAAAAATTTGCTTCTTTGACTAGAAAAATGCTTCAGACAAATGAGTTAAGTGCTTGGTTTATGATTTTTTTTCGCACATCACATATTTTTCCACTTGCACACTTTCCTTGCTTAATGCTAAAGGTTTATTCCTGCCTTGCCTTCCACGGAAATAAGCCCCTCAATAGGAAAGCAATCCATTGAATAGTGCCAGGTGTACAAATAACAAGGTGGGCACAGGGAATGTTGTTTGTCACACATGGAATTCACTTTGGTAGCCTAACTTGATAGTTTACATGGACTTCCAAGCCCAGGTGGATGTCCTCTCAGAGTGGCTTTCAATTGGCCTTATTACTGAGGGTTTTCTCACATTCAGAAACTAATACTAATTAGTGTTCATCCAAGAATATGTATTTCTTATCTTCAGTTTCACAACTTGCCTATTGGGAAAGAAAAGTCAGGGTGACAGAATCTTCTACTCTAAATCTGACCAGTTCCATCGCAGATGAGGGGACTTCAAATTGCAGCCTCACAGAAAGTGAAAGTCCTCAACAGTCCCTGCAGTCACTGGAGAGTCATTGGGCGCACTCTGGGGTCCGGCTAGGCAGGGTTTCTCTGCCTGCTGATAAGGGAGAAAATACCTGTTCAGGATCATGCCTCTTCTTATGGTAGATGCCATTTACTGAACAGCAAGCATCAGAAATTTCATAGGAACAGCCAGCAGGTCAAGCCTAAGAGGAAGATAAAGTTTTGGAACCTGTAGGGTTTGCTGCATCAGGTTCTCCGGATGGACCACCAGAATATGCACTTGCTCCTTGACGACTGGAACTGCAGCCTAAAGTACTGGCAATCCTTGTAACAGTACCACATAAACCCTAACCAAGAGCAGTAACATGAAGACATTACTTGCTGTGCATGACACCAGAGTATTGCATCCCAGACCCTTATCCCTGTAAAAGCACTGAGGGCTTGGCAGTGCCCTCAGCTGCACAGTGAGGGCAAGAGGAATCTTCCAGTGCTTTGTGTTAAAGCAAAGGGACCAACCAGAGAAGTGTGAGTGCCTGGGAGAGAAATCTTCTTCCCCTCCAACTCCAAGCCCATGACTTTTAACAAAGTCTTACAAATTGTGAGAGACATAGCTGTGATTTTTCAACAATGAGTATATGTAACTAATAACCTACATCTCTCCCCGTCTCAAAATAGGGGACCAAACACCTGAGTAAATAACTATCGAGTTATTAGGATATTTCTCTATAAGTCTACTTTATCATGTTTTCTTAACATTTCTATTTTTTGCTCATGGCTGCTATACATTTTATTCAGCATAATGTAAAAAAATTGATCCACTTACACCAAAAGCAAGCAAGAAGGAGCTTCTAGGAAAGAGAATTCAGCAATTCATTATGCAGTCATCATTCAAAGGTTTGAACAAGATCAAGATAATATTACTTTTTATTTTCTTTTTGTAAATCCTTACCTTGATTCTAATTTTTCCCCTCGACAGTGTTATAATTAGCTCTGTGTTTGACTTCCTATGGCAAAATCATAAAGACTACAATTTGAAGAGGAATTACCATAGGCTGATTTTAAGAAAGTATGTCTTTACTGGGACCAATTAAGTCTTTTCAGTTAATCATTATGCAAGTGCCTTAGTGAGCTGGAGAAAGTATCCCCCAAAAAGATTATAAAACAATTTCTGTGCAAGAGATTGGAGGGATTTAATTTTTAACTCTGTCTAGGTTTTTGTAGAACAAACAAAGAAATTAATCCTATGAAACATCTTATTAGTGCATTGAACTTTTTTCCAACAAATTATGTAGCTTCTGCAAGTTTATTGTGCACAGTGTTTGATAAAATCTAGGCTTTGGTGAGTAATACAGTCATGGCAAAAATTTTTTTTTTCCTAATATGTTTCAGAAAGCTAGCAGCTGTGTGAAAACAAAGCCCATATAATTAGAAGTGTTCATATAACAGCAGTTCCTTTCCAGCGTTCCTAAGCCACACACTGACAGTAAAACAGAAACTGCGTTTCCCCTGAAAGGCTTCACCGAGGGGCTGACCTGAGGGGGCCCGTACCCAGCGTGCAGCCGCCCCGGGCTCCATCAGGCAGCTCTGTGGCAGGCAGGAGCTTGTGTCCCCAGTGCCACAAGGACCTGGAGCACAGCCCGAGCCTGGCTGACCCTCCGTCGGCAGGGAGGCAGCCGCAGCACCCCTCCCGCACCGGCTCCCGTGTGGGCTGGAACCCACACGGGAGAGACGCCAGCCTCTTGCCCCTCCCGCGTCCCTCCTCCCATCCACCCACCCTCTGGAATGACTCACAGCTGAATAGCTCAGGCGGGGTCATTAATAAANACCAAAATTGCTTGCCCAACATTGGAAGGGAATTCTGCTTTATAAGAAATAAAGAAACCATAGCAACCATAGTGGTTGTTTGCATTTGGCTGAGAAACCAATTTTCCATTGAACAAAGCAATCCTGGTAGAGGTCTTTCACCTAATTTTTAAAGAAAAAGCCTTCCTTCCTAGGGCCATGTGAAGCACATTGCACACTTAATCACGTATGGGTCAGCCAACTAAACGGACAAATAACCTATGTAAGTAGAGAACAGCAAAACATACACAAAAATAAGTGTGGGATTTCTTTGCCCTCTGGATATTGAAGGATGAAAGACTAAGGTGCCTACTAAACTACAGCTGTTACTCAGCCTCTTCTCTAACCAGCAGTTCCTTGTCATATTTTTTACTATGAATGGAAAATAATAAAATAGGCTTGCTGTATGCAACTACTGGGTGGTATTTATTTATAGCTCTACTGTGGATAGCGTGACTGGCTGGGCAACTCAGTATTAATCATCTTTCCAGTGAAAAGCTGGAAAGTGTTCTCAGAATAAGATTAGACATTAAGAACTGTATTGGGTTTTTGGGAAAATCGTGCACTGGCCAGGGTGGAGCTGGGGGAGAACTGTGCCCAGCACATCCTAGAGAGTGCATGTGCTGCAGAGGATGGGACACTCTCAGCTAGCCAGCTCTGCTGGGTGCTGCAGCGGACACAGCAGCACAGGAAGAACTGACCATTGCTTTCTTCCTCTGCCCTGCCTTTCTCTTCTGGAGGGATGACCTTCTTTACTGGAAACAGCATTGGACCAAGGGCAAAGCCGCATCCCCCCTCTCCAGGCAACAGAGGAGAGCCCTGCTCCATGGAAAGGCTGGATGTGGTGCTGGCTAAGGCACTGGTGTTGAATGGTGACTTGGGGATAGAAGAAAGAACTTACAAAAAACCCAAAAAATGTCCTTCAAAGCGCTCAGAGATAAGCAGCACATATACCGCTGAAATTGAGAGGGGCTGGACAGAGAAAAGCACCAGCTCTAGCTGCAGCTTAGAAGAAGCTTTGCAACCGCAAAGAGAGAGCAAACCAGAGCAGTTCAGCAGTGATAACTGAGACCAGCAGCACAAAGCAGTGACACCCAGAAGGTGATGCACAGCTGGAGCAGGGGCAGAAAAAGGTCCCAGCTTCCATCAGGAAACCTGGCCCCTCCTGAAAGTGGGGATGCTGGATGGGGCTGATGGCTCTACACAGCTCCATAGGGATGGAGACTCAGGGGTACTAAGCCACTTTGAAAACCAGAGGGAGTAAGTACTCCTGTACTTCTGCAGGACCTACCTGTGCTACAGGATGTCTGTTTACACTGCAAGAATGCCCTTTTTACCACTACAGGCTGCGAGGTTTGAAGGAAGGCATTAAAAAAATGCCCCGTCACTTCAGGCTCCTGACACACTTGGGGTCCTTCTGAGAGCTGCAATCCAAATTGACAAAAATAGAAGATGAAGATCAAGCCTACCCAGTCAGGCCTCTAACTGCTTGAATGTGCAACCTTGTTTTTTTAACTTGATGTTTAATCTTGACCAGTATATTTTAGGGCACGCTTGTATCAAGCCTTCAAAGATTGCAGATCTTCCTCCCTTCTCACGTGTATACATGGCTGTCCTCCCAGGGGAGATCCCACACCAGGAACCACTGCAGCATGTCTACAGAAAATGCAAAGTCGATGTGAAGCCCCAAATCCCTCTGTCAACCCTTCACCTCATTTATCAGGTGTTGGCCTACCTGAGCTCCCTCACTGTCCTTATCCACAGTAGAGGCATATCCTTGGTACCTACCCTTGCCCTTCAAAGCCAGCATCCCCACAGCTCATGCCCCCCTGTGCACAGCTGAAAAGTCAGGCAAACTCCTCTCTCTCCCCAGACACTATTTTAAAGCACAACATTTGCTAGGAGCCTAAAGCAGAGCTCAATATTTCAAGGCAAATTAAGGGATGTTATACCTGCAAGACCATGTAAAACCTGCCCTCTTGAGATTGTGATGTGGGCCGGAGGCTGTCAGGTGTCCCCTAGACTGCTGCTGAAGATCTTCCCTTTGGTTAATGAACCCCAGAAAATAATCAGACCCCAAATGATAGGCTTGATTGGCAAGTAAGCATGAAACGAGCGGAAAGGGAGAGCCAACGGAAGGATACAAGCAATAAGAATGTAATTATGCAGTGATTCATCTTGGGCATGCTTGCACACTGGAAAGAGGGGGGCAGGAAAATAGGGGGAGGAACCAAGCTTTTATTTTATTTTTTTGGACAGTAGTGGAAATCCACAGAAGATAATCTGCAGGAGTGATTTAAAAGAGACAGGTGAATATACTGCAAGGATCAAGGAAAGTGAAGCAACCCTTTGATTCTACATGAGCAATACAGAGCTGTGCTTCTGCAGTGCACAGTGAACACATTACTGAGATCACAGATTCAAGAGCTTAGCAGGCATTTACAATCCTATCCTCTCTCTTTGTAGCTTAACCTTCGTGAAACATAGAAGCTTTCACCAACCTTAAGAAAAAACTGTGGGATGAGAATTTTCATAGGCAGCCCACCAGTAGTCTATAAATATATCTGAGTAGTGGCAGAGGCAGATTTCAAGCACATACAAAAGATTGCTTTTGGGAGATCTTTAAAGCATTGCAGAGCAGGTGAACTGCTTTGAAACCTTGAATTGTCATTTTGAATTAAATGTTCATATCTATTATATTTATCAAGTCAAATTACAGGCAGTTGTTACTGGCAGCTGGGGAGAGTGATACAGAGCGTACTCCCTGTGAGCTGTGTGTGATTAGCCCAGTGGGCTATGAGTGATCAGAACTCAGGAGCAGCAGTTATTCTACAAGTCCCTCATTCGGCTCCAGCAACGGGGCTGCGAAGCAGCATGTTTGCTTTCTGTCAGGAGCCCAAAGCTCACTTCTGTGGCCGTCCTTCTCTCACGACCTCCTGCTTCGCCCAGTATGGATCACCCTCAAAAGCTTGCATGGACACAGATGCCCTCAAAGCAATAGCTTTTCCTCATCATTTCCATAACACATACTTGTAGAAGTCACACCAACTTTGGCAGCTCTGCATAAGCTGAGGAGGCTGGAGGTCCTCACGCTATACAGGTGGCCAAAGAATACTCCCCATTTTGGTCAAATGCAGGTAAAATTGACAGCCAGGTCTTACAGCAACATGTGAAAATCATGTGCATGTTGGCCTGTTGCCTAGTGCATGGCTCTTCTACTTTTAAGCTTTCTAAAAAATCACAGTGAATAGACGGTAAATGAATAAAGGTTGATTTTTTTTATGCGTGTGCCAAATTAATTATAAATGAGCAGCAAAATAAATCCAAAAGGCTATCATCCCATCTACCAATCAATAAGTTGAAAGTATAAATAAACTAGAATGATATAAAGTGCCTGTGGCACACACACAAACCCAGTGAGCTAAAAAAGGAAGGAAAACATTTCCAGTCTTCATCTGGAGAGATGCCACAGATTTCATCAGGCTAAGATGAAGGGGAAGAGTTTTTGTAACTACATGATTTTTATAGACTGAACCTCCTCTCAGCAATCTACCTAGGGGGGAAGTATTTTCTCATAGCCACTAAGCATCATTGCTAGTCATGTGCAAGCACACATACATCAAAACTAATGATCCAAGCAATCTTAATGATTTCAGCAAGGGCAGGAGGCTTATCTTCAGAGAGACAGGAAAATGTTTGCTTGGATAAGGGCCTAACTTAACAGAGACAGGCAAATCCAAAGACAAGGCATTGTGTACGTCAGTTTACAGCAAAATCCTAGTGAAAGGTGGTTAAAATGTGTTGTGCAGAAAGAGACAACCAAATAAACATCTTCTGCACAGTGATACAGTGAGAGCTGCAGTCTGCAAACAAATTTAGTGTCTCATAATCCATTCCAAGAAGCATTTGAGAGGTGTGAAAGAAAAGGACCCAAGATAGAAACACTATTCCTGCTCAGTGCCAAACTACCACACCTCTCTCTTGGTAGAAAAGAATGACAGTTCTGGAACAACCTCCAGCTGTTACAGAAGCAATCCCTGTGGCACCCTGAGTTGACTTTTCCTCCCTCTGAAATGACTCAATGACTCCCTCTGAAAGGTCTCAAATACACTCGTACATGCAGGTCAGCACAACTGCTGGTCTCCCCTCAGAGTCCACATTGCTCAGGTCAGGCTCATTGAGACCCAGCAGCTGGCAGCTCCTCATAGAATCTTCTGAAAAATTTACCACCAATCTTGTTTCCTATATGGAAATAACCAGCAAAGATTTCATATTGTGCCTGCATTTGCTAATCAGCTGTACGTATTAAGTAAAGACAGACATAAAACACCATCCACTGCAATCATTGCAAAACAGAAGGCTTGAGGATGCTTTCAATAGTCCCAGGAGTCTCAGTTTCACTCTTAAATTTTTGCCTGCCTATTCTATATGCCACCTCCAAGGAGCTCTCTTTATTTATGGATCAGCTTTCTCCTCTGAAAGCCCAGTAGAGCTTTAGCAGACCAAGTGTGAACACACATTTTAGTGTTCTCCATAATCAATGCAGAAAATTCATGAGCTAAAAGCTCTCTGTGGTAAAGCTGAAGTCTGTAGCTCAGACACAGGCTCTGCCACCTTTGTCTTGAAGACAGAGAAGCTGTAATCACACACACTTAGCCAGGCCCTCAGCCTTCATAATTTCATTAACCAGTCCTCACATACACTCATCACTAGGCTGTTACATCCAGCCTCCTAGTAGGTTTTCAGAAGTTTGATGCCAAGCCCTGAATGCAGCAGCTGAACAGGAGTAGGTACAGACAATGCCTACTTTCTCCTTGTGCCCAGACAAAGTGCTTTTGGTCAGGCAGTGAAAGAAATACAGCATAATGGTTGGTAATTCAGCATTGACAACAGTGCTTTGGCCACTCCTCCAGCTCCATGCTTCCTACATTGTTCTCACCCACAGAGAACATGTGTGTGTTCCATTTCAGATTACTTTATATTTTCAGTATTTCTGTAAATTTCTGTTCCTTCCACCGCTCTCCCCCACCAAAATTTTACAATATTTACATGATGCTGTTTCCCTGTCCTCATTACTCTTCACGTTTGAGATTTACAGTGCACCAGCTGCATTATCCACACAAAGGGCTGTTCTCCATTTTCAGGTAAGCGCAGCAGCATCAGCTATTAAACACCTGAGGTAGTCCCATCATGTGGGTGTACTTGAACTGCTCATTTAAGAGGCACAGGCTGATCAATGCCATTTCAAACAGAATAGCATTTGCATAAGGGAACCCAAAGCCACTTTCCTCTCTGGCTTTCTCTTTTTCTCCTTCCTTCCNGCTGCTAGGGACTCACTTGTACTTCCTTTCCTACCTGGATCTCATTTGTTACATTTCTGTCATCTGTGTCAGTCAACTTGTACATCCCAGAAATACGGTTTTCATCTCAGTGCCACCATCTAAATAATAGGCCAGAGCAGCACCTCCTCCTCTGCTGCAGCACAGCACAGAAGTCCTTTAACTTCACCAGAGCTGTGTGATTCCTTGTCACTGCACAGTGACCTCCTGGATCAACCTCCCAGACAGACTGCTATCATCGCACAACTAGTTGATCATACCAATTAACCTGTGTTCATCTTAGTGGATTAGAAATCCCAAACAGACACACTTGCTTTGTGATTCTTCATGGGCTGTAGCCCAGCCACTATGAGCCACCTTCTTCAACACATCTGTGAAGGATGGACACTGGAATCAGCTGGCGCCTTGTGTAAAGAAATTATGACCATTACATAACTGTAACATTAAAAAGCAAAAATGACATACCAGTTGAAGAAAACATTCTTGCATACAAAATTTTATGCTGGATAGGCACATGCACATAAATGCAATGTGTAACTTCTTACACAATCCCTGGAGTTTAAAATTCACCCATTTTGCCCAAGAAAAGCACCCAAAAATACCAGTTCCATAAAAATTTAATTTCCTGTGCCATTGTGGAGCTGAATGCACACTGCACAGGTAACCTAGGCTACTTTGATTTAGCATAATTAATGGTAACACCCTAGCTGGAGCAAGGCAGAGTAAAGCATCTTTATTAGTGAGCTGGAGAAGGTGGTGGAGCAGACTCTTGTCTAGATCTCAGCTGGCATCAAATTGTATGGAAGAGTCTATACAGCACTGCCTTGACAATCCCACTCTACCTATGGAAAAGGATCAGTGACATAGGGTTGGGGACTTCTTATCTTGGAAGGATGAAGGACAACGGGCAAAAGTTGAACAAGTATCTCAAACCAGATATAAACAGAAGGGTTTTTCTGCATGGACTGGGATCCAAAGAGAAGATGCAGTCTCAATCCTCAGAGTTCTTCCAGACCTGATTGGACAAAGGCTGAGTCCATTTCACACTGAAGCATCCTTCAGTCTTTTGGATTCTTAAGGATCTAGAGTTGTGTGTACAAAAAAAGCCTAGAGACTGGTTGCAGGAAGGTTCAAGACATGGATGTCTGAAGGGCCAGTGGAGTCCTAGCCCCATTGCTGCTGAGGATGGATTCCAAAAGCAAGCACCCTGACAGACCTTGTTCACTGTACCTCTTCTATTACAATATTGAGTATCCACCCCTGGACATTTAGGCTGGGATGGCTTTGCAAATGTGTTCTCTGTCTAGGCACTGTTTTTACCATGCCACACCATGAACAAGACATACCTGAAAGTCTTTTCAACACTGCAGACCCCTTCTTGAATTCAGGAAGAAAGTGCTGCGTTTCTTCACGCCCTAATTAAGTCACAGTCATTTGTATTGTCATCAGACAATACAATTACATTGTAATCATCAGACATTGTAGTTACTGACCTGAAAGCCAAGAACAGTGGGTGGTAATGTCAATTTCCAGGCAAGAGACCTCATTGGATACATGAACAAAAAGTCATCCTTGCTTTTACAGCCTGTTTTTTCACTGGGAGCAATAGCAGGTGATTTAAAATAATAGCTGGATTCCAAGCACTCTTGGTGTTTGGAGAGTAAATACACCTGGAATGAGAAAATAACAGTCAAGAGACAAATAGGAATACAGCAAGCACTGCAAACACAAAGCAACGATGGCTGGGTAAACAATGGCAAACCTGATGGCTTCCAACAGTTAGAATGTTTCCTTACACCATCATAATCATGTAAGCCCATTTAAGCACTCTGCCATTGCCACAAAACTTTCAAAATGCTTTTTTTTTTTTCCCTTTTAACATAGCCAGTATTTTGCAATTGAAGTGGCTTTGCATAGATATTATGGTTCCAAAGAAACTTAAGTAAAACCTTGCTGCCTCCTAACACTGGGGCATCTCAGAAATCTAGGGATCACTCACATTGATGTAAAACATTAGAATAGCATGAAGTGCTTTTGTTCCACCTTGGAACCTTTGGGAAGGCTTCAAAAACTCTCTGTAAGGCTTTTCCAGGTAAAAAACACTGCTCTGAACTTCAGGTGAACTTTTGTTCCCAAACCACAGAGCAACCTTGGCTAAATTCCTTGGGATTATAGTTTCTACCTGCATGCTGCAGGCTGTCTTCCATTACACTTCACAAGCTGTGTCTAGGACTCAAATTTCTACCCATAATTAATTTTGGAGAACAGGAATTTCGTCTTATGGGGAAAGCAAAACTGTGAAAACTAGGCTTGGTCAGAATGTTTATGCTTCCTACTAATTTCTAATCCTACGGAGCTGTAGTAACTATGGAGGATTTTTCCAGGTTCTGTTCAGCTGAGCTATCATCTGAAGCATTCTTAATGAAGTCCAAGCTGCAAGGTTAATCCCAGTAGATGTAACTGCAAAACCCCAGGAAACCTAAACAAGAAATTTAACACTCATGGTCTTTCATAGCAAAATGACACGCAAAACTGAATCATGGCTAGGCTTGAATATCCTACCTTCCACTTGACTGGCTCAGCAGAGCACTTTCCGTTTGCTAAGATCATTTTCTCTGTCACTGAGTAACAGTCAGAGACCACAGTTCATCTTCCTTCCCGAATTATTCTGTAATTATAAACATTGCTTATATTTTAGAAAATCCTTTGTGCCCTAATAGAATGTTGCAGTTTCCTTGTTGTCTGGATTAGTATGAACCATATTTAGAAGAATGAAAGAAAAATGAAGCCTAAGTAGTACATGAACAGGATCTCTGTAAAATTAGAGTGAATTAAAGACCATGGCAGTTCTGTACCATTGTGAAGCTGGCTGCAACATTGTAACTTTCTTCAATGAGAAGATCTGAGAATGATTGAGGTTGGGAGGGACCTCAGAGATACCTAGACCAAACTCTCTGCTCAGAGCACAATTGCTTACATCAAGTTACTTAGGATACCAAATAGTCAGATTTTGAATATGTCTGATGATGATGGAGACTCCAGTCTCTCTGTCCAATTTCTGCCAGTGTTCAGCCACTGTAACAGTGAAACAAACCAAAACAAACCCACAACACAAAATCTCCTTTGCTCCCATTGTCACTTGTCCTTTCACTGGGCACCTCTGAAAAAATTTTGGCTCCATCTTCTTTATTTCTCCCCAGCAGGTATTCATACACAAGCGTGAGATTCATCCAGTTCTTCTGTCCTGCAGAATAAGAAATCACAGCTGTCTCAGCCTCTCCTCTTATGTCACATGATCCAACTTCTCTATTCTTTTCATGCCCCTTTGCTGGACTACTATTCTCCAATATGTTTGCACCTGTCTTACACTGGAGAGCTCAGAGCTGGAGTTAGAACTATAGATATGTCTCAGCAGTGCTGAGCTTAGTGGAAGGATCACATCCCTTGATCTGTTTGCAGCATCCTTCCTAATTCAGCCAAAGATGCTGTTGACCTACTTTGCCACAAGAGCACATTGCTCACCAATGACAAGGGATTAGAGCTCCATTTACCACTTCTTCCAACTGTGTACCATTGTTAACTCCAATGATTTGAATGAGACTACAGCAGCCTAATTAATCCTGGAGTAAGTTTATTGTAGTTAAGTTTAGCTTTAAAATGCACATGGTCCCCACACTTAAAACTTTAGCTAGATAGCTGGAAAATGAGTATTCAAGATGGGAATAGATCCTGACTTCACTAGTGGTTTGCTACATTGGTACCCAAGAAACCATAAACCTGGACAGTTCAATTGGTCCTCCTGCATGTTTACAAGCATCAGAGAACTGGCCTTCAGCCTTCTTCAGCATGACACCAGAGAAGCAGATTCACTTCACAACCTTTCTCAGCTTTCTGGATTGTGGCAGGAATCATAGGAAAGTGATCAGTGTTTAATGTTTTCATTAAGGGCATCTGTCAGGTCAGGCTTCTTTTGTAGGGGAAAGCTTCACCATTTTTTACTAGCAATTAAGCTCCTGGGAGGATACCCCTATTTCATTGCAAGATATTTTTTCATTCAGCTAAATCAATCCACCTAATCTAAACCAGTTTAAATTCACTGGTTGAAAACAGGGCACTTACACTGAACAGATATATCCTTTATTAGTGGTGTAAACTGTCCTGTGTAAAAAGGAAATAGTGCTCTCTCATTGTGAGTTGATTGAGGGTTGCCTTACATTAATGTGCTGAGGTAGAGTATGAGGCTCCTGAAGTGTAAGAGTCGCAGCAGTGATGGCTCTCAGAGCTGCCAGGATGAGTGCTGGTGCAGGAGAAGATCCTTCCTTTTGACAGCCTCCTACTGCAGCAGTAGATGCACCTGTTTTTCTCTCTTCAAACAAGTGTAAATCAGAGCTATACCAGATGTTTTTGTGTTGATTAGGCTGCAAGAGCTGCACTGAGTCAGCAGTCCCAGTACACTCACCAAGATTTCCCTGAAAGTTTTAGCTGGATGCTCAGCAATAAGACACATGTAACCACTTAGCAGGAGGAAAAATAGGTCATTAGGGATTTGGTTTGCCTTCTGTTCCTTTTGTTGAATAGGTTTTTCCACTTTCTTCCACAAATAACTACAAAGAATTTCTGCAAGATTGCCCCCCTATGACACACTTATGACTAATGCAGTAATGACACAACCACTTCAATTCACTTCTCATCTAAGGCTACCTTCAGTACTTCTCTCGCACACAGCTGCTATCAAGAACGAGACCTACCTACGACATTATCTGCAGACCCTCCTTAGCAAGCACATGAGCAGCCACATTCCACAGTGAGGAGTCACTGCATGCTTAGTAGTGCAAAAGCACAAGTCCTGAATTTATGGATGGGAAGCATAGCTTTCGGCACTGCCTCCCATAACATCCTTGCAGGTAAGCTCAGGAAGCATGGGTTAGGTGAACACAGAGTGAGCTGGATCAAGAACTGGCTGAAATGGCGGAGCTCAGAAGGTTGTGACCAGCAGAACAGAATCCAGTTGGAGGCCTGGAGTGGCGGCATTCCCCAGGGACCAATACTGGGTCCAGTCTTACTCAGTTTGTTTATCAACAACTCGGATGAAGGGATGTGTGAACCCTAAGCCAGTTTGCAGATGGAACAAAACTGGGGGAGGAGCTGACACACCTGAAGGCTTTGCTGCCACTCAGAGGGACCTTGATAGGCTGGAGAGTTGGGCAGAGAGGAACCTGATGGGGTTCAACAAGGGTGAGTTTAGAGTCCTGCACCTGGGAGGAACAACCCCAGGCACCAGCAGAGGCTGGGGGTGACCTGCTGGATAGCAGCTCTGTGGAGAAGAACCTGAGGATCCTGATGGACTATGAGCTGTCCAGGAGCCAGCAGTGGCCTTGCAGCCAGGAGAGTCAGTGGGATCCTGGGGGGCATTGGGAAGAGTGGGGCCAGCAGGCCAAGGGAGGTGGTTGTTCCCCTCTACTCCACTCCAGTGAGGCACATCTGGAGTGCTGTGTCCAGGTCTGGGCTCCTCAGTAAGACAGAGACGAGGAGCTACTGTGGAGAGTCCAATGGAGATTCACTAAGAAGATGAGGGGTCTGGAGCATCTCTCTTCTGAGAAGACAGAAAGGGAAACTGAGAGCTGGGCCTTTTAGTCTGGAGAAGACTGAGAAAGGATCTCATCAATGCATACAATTATCTCCAAGGCAAATGCCCAGAGGATGGTGCCAGACTCTTCTTAGCACTGCCAGCAACAGAACAAGGGTTAATGGCCATAACCATAACACAAGAAATTCCACCTCAACACAAGGAGGAATTTTTTTAAATTAAGGGTGGCAGAGCACTGGAACAGGCTGCCCAAGGAGGCCTTGGAGTCTCCCTCTCTGGAGACATTCAAAACTGACCTGGACATGTTCTTGTGACACCTGCTTGGGGTGACCCTGCTTTGGCAGGGAGCTGGACTGGATGATCTTCTGAGATCCCTTCCAACTCTAAAAAAACCCTCTGATTCTGTAAATACTGGGCAGTCAGGAATTAGCTAGTGTTCATTCCACATAACAGTAGCCTGACCAGTCCATGCACATGGGTTTTGGGCAAGGAACAGGTGTTGAAACCTGGCTTTGCTAGTTCCCCTGGCGCTGGAACAGCCTTATTTAAATGCAAAGTGAAGAAGCTCCTACAAGGTCCTTCTTACTCATTAAAGAGACAGTCATCTGACAAATGTGCCTCAGTACCAGAATTTTACTGGGTTTTTGATGAAGGCTCTTATCTACAACCATGGTCAACACCTGCAACTCTGCCTTAGCATCCTTGTGGTGGAGTCTGGACAGCTGCTGCCTGTTTTGATTCCTGAGTACAAGTGCAGGATAGAAATGAGTCACCCTTTCCATCTTTCCTCCACACTGCTGCATCTGTCAGGGAATGTGGCACTGTCTGNCATCTTGCATTGCAAGCTAAGACAAAGGCACATGCCCAGAGGATGGTGCCAGAGTCTCTTCCATGGTGCCCAGTGACAGAATGAAGAACAGTGGCCATAACCAAAACACAAGAAATTCCACCTCAACATTAGGTAAAACTTCTTTACATTGAGGGTGTCACAGCACTGGAACAGGTTGCCCAGGGAGGTCGTGAGGTTTCCCTCTCTGGAGACATTCAGAACCCACCTGGACACGTTCCTGTGACACCTGCTCAGGATGATCCTGCATTGGCAGGGGGACTGGACTGGATGATCTCTAGAGATCTCTTCCAGTCTCTGTGATCCAGTGATTGTTTGAAGGTCCTGCCATTCTCTGTCTTGCACAACACACTGAGAGACAGCTGTTGCCCTGAAGCTCCAGCCAAAATAAACAGAAGAAAGGACATCTATTTGGCTTCCATCACTACACAAAAGAAGCAAAACTTCATCCAAGGCCATGCAGACAATCTACAACAAAACCAGGAATAAAAGCCAGATCTTTTCAGCTCAATTGTAGTTTTTCAGCCACTGGAGTTTTACTGATTTAATTTATGTGAGAATATTCAGAAGAGCAGGGCACTGTCTGCCTCTGCATTCCAGCCATAGTGGGTGGCCCATGGTAGTGCAGCAGTCTGCCTTGTAATAGCACAGAGAGGACCTAATCTGTACTCCTCATAACCTTATGAATAGGAATAAAGGGATATTAAATTAATTCAAGGTTTTGTTGTGTGGGGTTTTCTACAGCCAATACATTTATCCAACTGTGAATGATCTGCAATTTGTGCAGTTTAAATTGGTATACTGCAAGAATCCAGACAGTATTCCCTTTGAGACAGCAAGGAGAAAATCTCCTGCAGACTGATCTTATGAAAAAGCAGCTTTTGCATGACTGCTCAGCGGCTTCAGGAATCCTATCTGATCTATTGCTCAGTCTATCTGATTTTGCCAACACCTAAATAGGCACAGAACTGTTCTGTTGGCTCTTGAAATTTTATCCTTCAGACTTGATTTCTGCAAAGGCTGTGCCATCCAGCAAGAAAATAAAAGGACAGCAAATACTCCCCAGTATTTGCTTTAAGTGTCCCTTCACTTATCACAGATGAAAATATCTAGTTAGAAAAAAATGCCCTGAAAAAAGCTAACAAATAATAATATTTCAAATTTCCTACTGCCACATCAGGGACATTTCTCACATGCTGTTAGTATTAAATATCAATAAATCAAGATGTTTATAGATCAATTGTCTCCAAACTTGTATTAACTATAGAAAGTAAATGCCTTAAATTTGCAAGCCTGAATGTCTTCCAGATAAATTCCATTTTCTATTACAGTTACTTGTTCTGATTTTTGTAAGCTTTTTCTTTAAGATCCTTAATTTACTGCCTTTAATAACTACCACTGAAAATCTTCCTAATGAGAATATTTATTTTGAGAAAATGCAAATTCAGTAAAAAATTCTTTTAGTTGCTGTAAGAAAAGTTGTTAATTGTCAAGACATTCTGCAAAATGCAGTTCTAGTATCTTAATGCCAAGACATTCAACCTAGCCTTTGAATCTGGCCATGGAAAAATGTTGATGTTGCCAGTTGTCACGGCAGAATGTGTTTTGGGCACAGCTGGATCTTTCAGTACATAGTGATTTGCCAAGGCTAAAGTCAGAGCAATCCTCTATTAATTTTCTTTTTTTTTCCCCCACTAACAAAAAACCCAAACAGACAATCCCAAAGTAAACTCAAAACAACAAAAACCCTTTACATTTCTTGAATAAAAGATACTTCCCCCATTCCGTTATAATGAAATTGTTGTCAAAGTGACTCTTAAAAGACTGACAGGTCCTGAGAGACTAGCAAATGTAATGAACTTTTTGTGTTTTTAAACCCAACTGCATTTCTAATGACATCTTAAAATCTAGCATACATGGCCACATTATCCTTGTCTGCTGATGTCCTCCTTCTGCATCCGAAAATAATTCTGCGCTCAACCAAGTTCAAAAACACTCAACAGTAGACAAAATGCAGCAAAAAATGTAAATATCAAGAAGTTTCCAAAATATCAGAAGATAGAAGATATCAATCCTAGCAGTACTTCACTAAAGAGGAAAATAAAATTAAAGCTTGATCCTTGTTAGGATCAGTCCGGGCAGGAGAATACAATCCATGCCCCACCAGCCACCACAGCATACCCATCTCTCTCAATTTCTTTTTGTAATACAGGTTCTATGACAGCAAATAAGGCAGAATGTAAAGATTACCTTTTTTCAAGTGGCCCTGCCAAAATCACCCTTTCACCTGTGGCTTCCCCCCTCTGAAATAAGGAGTGAGACTGAGATGATACTCAGCATGACTTAGAATTTTTTTAAAAACCAAAGGATCACACACCTGTGGTGAACCCCTTCAAGCACCTAAGCACTTGTTATTCACTCTAACACTTTTGCTTATTTTTCCCTTTAAAAATGAAGTCATGTTTAGTGACTTCACAAATGCATCATAAGCATGGCCTGACAGTCCATTTAAAGAGGATGAGTTGATTTAAATTAACCCCACAATCATCCCAACATAAGTAGTAGGGATCCAGGAAGTCAGAGACACATCTGTGAAGGAGAGAGGCCATTTTGTGTAGATATCCTGGACCACAGATTTATGACTTACTTGACAAATGAGGTCTCTAGGGAAATGGGAGAAAAACAAAAGTATATTCTCGTGTTTTCCATTGCAGGGAATACACACTACACAAGGTGTCCATTTCTTCAAGGACTTGTGGATGCATCCTATCCTCCAGTCTTCTAAGACGGAGGAGGCCCTAATACTTACTAGATGCTGGGATTTCAAAGATGAAAATTTTGCAGCAGAAAGAGAGTGTATGTGAGGCAGAATATTTGGAGGTTCACAAGATCAATACTGTATGAAATGAATGCAGTAGCAGTTTTTTATATTAACATGAGAACAACAGCCTGATATCCCACTTTATGGAAAAAATGTCCAAGACAATGTAACTTTCTCTTAATACATCCTCCCGAGCTTGTCTTGGTCTGTCACATACCAGTGGTTGTGAACTTGAGACAGCAGTGAAACCCTCAGTGCACAGACACACAAACATAGGAGACAGTGCCAAGATAGTTAAGCATCAGTAAAAAGCAAATTTCTCAAAAAACTTTTAAACAAAGACAAAACAAAAACAACTTTTAAACAAACAAAAAATGACAACCAAAACCAAGTCAAATTTAAAACAAACAAACAAGACAAAACAACAAAACCACAAACAAGCTCTTAAAGAAAATCAGAACCACTCTGTGGCTGCTGCTGGGAAGTCCCTCTGCAGATCCTCTATCACAAACCTCCTCTTCTAAGCAGAGCTCATGAGAGCAGGTTTCTCATGTATACAGTTAGACTCCCTCTAGATAGTTTGCAGATTGCTGATGATGCCCGCTGTCCCTCGGCCAAGGCATTCACAGAGATTCAGAAAAACATTAACCCCAGTATCCATCTTAGGATGTTGCTGTGGTGATGGGCTTTTAACTGAACTTTGTGCCGCTGACCACAGAATGGTTCAGGTTGGAAGGGACGCTTAAAATCTTCTAGTTCAAGCCCCCTGCAATGAGGAAGGACACCTTCCAATAAATCATGTTGTTCAGAGCCCTGTCCAATGTGATATTTAATGTTTCCAGGGGTGGGGAATCTACAACCTCTCTGGACAACCTGTGCCAATGTTTTATCCTCCTCCAGCACAAAAAAAAAA
>VWYO01006650.1:31884-44443 GCA_013400275.1 Rhadina sibilatrix
AAAAAAAAAAAAAAAAAAAAAAAAAAAAAAAAAAAAAAAAAAAAAAAAAAAAACCACCCAGAGAAAAATCCATCAATTCATCCACAGGCATAAAAAATGTAAAGATATCCTCAACACAAAAGTGGGACAATACATCAGGCATTATTTATTTATTTATTTATTTATTTATTTATTTATGGATAATTCCAATAATTTATTTCAGTCTATAGATAAAAACAAGAACTAGAATATTTGTCTTCTCTAGGTAAACACAAAATAATATTGTAGAGAGATGACAGAAGAACAATGCATAAAACACTCATGTAAAACATCATGTATAAATATTCATTGCTACTAAGGTGACATTGAACTACCTGCCCTATCTCTGTCTAAATAATATATCAAAATCAGCACCAAACAATTATCCAGAAGTCTGATTGGAACTCTGTCATGAAAGACCAATTTTTTTTCCCATACCATGCAAGTGATAACTTATGACACATTCAACAAAAATAGGCAAGGTAAATCTTAAAATCTCTTTTTACATCCTTTTGCCTAGATTTATGTGGCACCCAAGGAGAAAAGGAGGGGATAATGAGCTCTTATTTATGCACACTGACTCGTAGCACCTTGATCAACTGATCAACTTAGGATATTGAGGAACCCAGAAAGGTACTTCAAAGCTTCTGTTTAACAAACTGGGCATGCCTCATTTGTCAAGGCATCATGCTATCACTGAAAAAAATGCAGCACTGCCCATTAAGACCATACCTTGGGCATTGTCAAATCATTTCAGAAAATATGTGCACTCTCGTCAAATGGAATACTTTAGCCTGGTTGTATTTTAAAACGTTGTATATTTTATTAAGCCCCTTAAAACTTCCCTCTTTGACAATTTAGATAACAGGAATGATCTTCTCCTGAGGTTCATTTCAAGTGTTGTAGACAGAACCCATTTCAGGCAGATAGCCTGTGTACAGTCTTTTGGCCAGTAAGGTGTGCAAAACAGAGGTTTTTAAAATTTGAAGACTTTGATTAGAGAGTTCTGCATTAATGGTATTAATTAAGACACCTAACTGGCATCTGAACCTCATTTGTTTTCAGAAATGTACTTACATGCTTTATGATTTTCTCTGTAAGATTTGAACATGTACTTATGAGAACAGCAGAGTCCTATTTATTCTTTCTTTTCTCAGAAAAATGAATTTTATATCATCTTCTCCACACTGACACCAACAGCAATATAATCTTTAATCCTTTCTGTGAGCACTGAGAAGGTAGGATTGTAAAATATCTCTGCACTGCCATATTTTACAGTCCGTGCTGGAGTTTGGTAATGCAAGGACTGCAAAGATAGAGAAAGGTTAGTCAGAACCCTCTGTAAGATATCCAAGGGAGAGGTGAGCTCTGATGCGCAGGTAAAACCTAACTGTTGCCCTCATGATTCCCGAGAAGAAGTGTTCTCTTCTTTAGTATTTGTCATAGACTATTTTTCCAAGTACTAGATTTGAGTAGCTCACATGAATTCCAAACACATATCTGTTTACAGACGTCTTTTGTCCAGTCAACCCTTTCATGTGAACTTCATCCTCCTGTCTACACACTCTTATTCAACTTCAAGGAATGTTTAATCATTTTTTAAACTTCTCTAAACTGGTCGTTTTTTGTTAGTAACATAAGATTTCTTCATATAGTGAGATCTTGTATTTTTTATCTGCTTATCACTCCAGCAAACACTCCACTTTGCAGTGGAAAATGCAGTTATAGAAGCCTCACTCAGTGAGTTGCTATCTACCTAACTAACCAAACAATTTTGTTTTAATTATCCTATTTTTTGTTCCAGGTGATTCTAATGCTCTTCCAGGAGATCTTGTGAGCCACTATGAGCCTTGCTCCCCAAAGCACCCATGTCCTCTGAGGAATCATTTCACATGCTTCTGTGATTTCTTAAGCTACGAGGTTTGCTTAAACAAACCTTCTACCTTCTTTGTGGCACTAAACCTTCAGAGGAACTTTATTCAAGTTCGATCCTCCTCTCATTTTCCACAATGAGGACATCAGTGTTATGCGTAAGGCAGACGATGTTGTGTACTTTGACTTTCTACTGCCTTTGACACAGTCTCTCATAGAGCTCTGACCAGCAAACGGGTGAGACATGGACTGGATAAGTGGACCACACAGTGGGTAGGAACTGCTGGTGATTGGTAGCCAGCAACATCCCTTGGGGATCAAAACTGGCACAAAGACTATTTCATGTCTTTATCCATGACCAGGCTAAGATGGCGCCTTCTGTCATCAGATTCATGAATGACACCAAACTGGTTGAGTGGACAATTCACTAGAGGGAAAGACTACTCTTCAGAGGAACCTGGATAAATTACCTACAGGAACCTTGTGAAATCCCACAGGGGAAAACTCAGTCTTGATTCTTGATGGAATAACCCAATGGAACAATGCAGGCCAGGGCTGATTGTCAGAAAAGCCATTTTGCAGAGAAAGATCCCAGTGTCCTCATGAACAGCAAGTCTAACATGAACCAGCAGTGTGACCTTGCAGCAAAGAGGACCAGCTGCATTCAGACCTGCTTTGGTACTTGTGTAACTGTCAGGTCCAGTGGAGTTCTTTGGCACTTGCAATACTGTGTTTAGTGTTGTGTCTATTTCTGGTTACTGCAAAAAAGGACAATGATGGACTGGAGTGAATCCACTCAAGGCCACAAAGATGATCAGGATTTGCAGTGCATGGAGTACAAGAAAAGGCTCTAGAAGCAGGAACAGTTCATCTTGGAATGGAGAAGGGAAAGGAGACACATTTCTGTTCACTACAGCTGTGTGATCAGAATAGGATACAGGATAAAACCAGACTCTTCTCAACTATGTACAATAAAAAGACAAGAAGTAATGGACACAAGTAAGAAGATGGGAAATTCTTATTAGGTAACAGGAAACATTTTTTTTTTTGCCATGAAAGTAGCTAAATACTGTCACAGATTGCCCAGGAATGTTGTCAGACTTTCATCCTTAGAGGAGGCCAAGATTTAATTTGGCATAACCCTGAGCAATCTGATCCAATTAAACCTGCTGGATTTCGGCAGGTTTTGGGCAGAACAGTCCACCTCTCCAAATATATCTTAAATTCAGTTTACAGCTTGTACAATAGTACCTCTAAAAGAGGATACAAAACAAAGCAAAAACAAATCCCTCATGCTAGCTAGGACTTCATATCATAAGTGTTCTTTCAGATTATTAGGGGAACTCACAGTACACTGAAACACTGAAAACACATTTCTTGATTAAAATTTAAGGTATTGCAATCCATATGCAGTTTCCAAGGCATTCCAAATGGCAAAATAAAATATGTCCTAAAGACCATGGCTCTTGTGTACAAACTATATACATACAAACCCCTAGAGCACCATACCAATCCAACCACCCAGACTGGGACTCATCTGTCTGCACCTGACCTTACACATTCCTGAGAAACTTCTTCCAGATGGAGGAATGGGCTTTGTCGAAAAAGCTAATAATGGAAAGATTTTTACCTTCAAGATGTATCACTTCAGGGTCCTTCTGAGTCATGCTATGGTTCCAACAAGGTAAGGAGTGGAAGTACCTCTGCATACTAAGGCAGCCCTGGCTAAATGAAGCACTAGGGTGCTCCTACTTACTTTGCTGTGGATTGCCTTTGTGCAGAATTTTGTGTGAGGCTCCAATACGAGATAACCAGCATTTGAGTGCATACGCCACTTGGCAGTGTTTTTAGCATGGAGTCTCAAACTGCCAATCAGTTCTGGAGATTTCCTGTTGCCCTTGCAAAGACCCCCTTCCAGGTGACCAGGCCTGCCCAGTGGTCTCTTAAATGTTACCACATTAACGCCCCTCTTTCCACCCCACTTATGAGAGCAGAAGTAGCTCAAGAGATGATCTTTATGCTGTTTTCCCTGGGCTACACCCATGAGGGCACCACCTGGTATGTACAGCACTCAGTACCTGCTGAGCTTTTCTGCAGATTTATGGAGGCACAGGTCGGATACCATTTGTAACTGCACAGAGTGTGGTGCCTGCCAGCCCTTTCCACCCAACATCCCCTCAGTCATCTGAAGCATTAATGTAGTACTGGGCAATGGGTCTCAGATTTATTCTCAGGTGTTCATCTCTGACAGCAGTGCATCCACAGGTAAAAGCTAAGGCTTAATGTATTGGCCAGCCCTGCCCTCCACCTTATTAACTTGTTTCTCCCATGAACGGCAGTGTTGACAAATTTGACTAAGGAGACAACAGTGAAACCTACAGCTTGTCAAATTTGCCTGCTTGCATGAGCACAGGAATATTTAGAAGTTGTGAATTTTAGCAGTCACAACCTTTAGTAAAAATCACAATATCTGTAAACAATATCTTTATCCAAGAGTCATCTGAATGTAGGCCTTGTTCATTAAAATGACATAACAAATACAAGTTTTTCTTCATCCTGAATTGTCATTTAAGATTTATATGATTCTGTCTGCTTGTGTGACTCTCTTAATAAACAGGGAGGTCCTCATCTTCCACTCATAAATTATCCATCAGATGTTTTAACTATTCAGTAACTCTAATATGTGAATGATAAAATAATAATGGTTTGAATAATAATGATAACCAAGCATGAATAATAAAACCTTTTTCTGAATACTTTGGAGAGCAATCCCCGCCCTAAGTACAATTTTTTTTTCATTTTGTGATTTTCAAAAGCCAAACGTAGAAATAAAACAATCTTTTATTTAGATGTCAGAGAATAGAGAGGTAGAAGCAGTCACAAACATAAAAGAGATTAAATTAATCCATCATATCCACTTTAGCCAGATTTGCTGTAATGTATTGTGGAACTGTGGAAGACCAATAAAAAATAAAAAATACAGAAGAATTACACCAGATACAATTGCTATTACTAAAAAGCTATGATCTATATCAATAGAAATTATACTGTTAAAGTCACTGAAAAATTCTTGTATTTGGGGTCTAATTCAACCTAGTTACAGCTGCCACTTCTGCAAAGTTACATGTGTCCTGAGATAGAGGTGGGCTCAAATCTTTCAGTTGTCCTTTATTTCCACTTTATGACTCAAGGATAAACAATAATGATTTGTTTCATGTTATGACTTCAATTCATGTAAGAAATAATTTGAAGCTGATTGTGGGTTTTTTGTTGTTGTTGTGATTTTATTCCAGAAATTCAGATGTGAGGTTCAGGTACACCTATTTCAGTATATATATAATGACAATTCAAAAATCTCTTTGAAATAGCTGATAGCTTTCTTTTTCCTCTTTGGAAAGCTCAGATTCAAAATTTCCCCACATACTGTTCTCAAAACCTGTTCATACTTCAAAAGAATGTTTCAGACAGGAAAGTTGAAAGAAAATTTATAATGTATTTGTTATTTTCACTCTTCCTAGAAACTCTTGATAGACTTCTTATTTTTGCCCTTGTTCCTTATGTTCTCAAATGGAATAATTTATTAACAGATTTGTCATCATTGTAAAACAAGCATACCCAACCTGAAAAAAGAAGTTGCATCTTCTGTTGAGAAAAATTAAGTGCTGAAAACCTTTCTGATTTTTGTATTTATGGGAAGCTACATCCAAATAATTTCCTAAGTTTTCTCAGAACCTTTATAAGGAAGATGAATCTGGGAGAAAATAATGCTGTTAGAGCTAATTCAATAGTGGTATAGCAGAACTGTCGATATTAGAATGATGACACGATGTGTGAAAATTATTCTTGCGATCCAGGGGAAAATTTATTAATGGATAGAAAATGGAAAATTTGCAGTAGGCTCAAGCAGTATTAGCTATTCTTGCAGTATTCTGTGAGGAGTCAGTAGGAAAAGTGTTTAGCTTTGTCTGGAAACAGTTTTAGACCTTTTCCAGTGCAGTGGCCTTACTCTGATCTCTGATGATATAATGACCCTCTGAGCAAAAAATCTTTGAGTATCACTTGGCAGATAGTCCTTGCTGAACATCCATGGAAAATCCTTGCTGAATATCCTGTTTCACAGACACAATCTTTTGCTGTTCTCCTCTAATGCTTTGGGGTTGGGGTGTTTTAGTTTGGTTTTGTATTTCTACTGTTGAGATTTTAACTCAGTTTTTCAGCAGAGATATTTCAGCAGATTTTTTTTCAGCATGATATATCACTGCTAGCTGTGCCACACACTTCATGCTATTCAGCACATCCACAGACATCAAAATTGTGGGTTCTTCCAGGGTGCCCATGTCAAAGCAAAGGCACACTCCTCCACACCAGGTGTGCTCTGGGATGGGAAACTGAATGATGCTTCATTGCCCCACTGCCAAGAAACAGAGGAAGCAGTGCTCCTTGCAGGCATGGTGGGAATGATAGACAGGAATACACATGTCAGTAAATAAACATTGGAAGAGATGCTGATAAATGCCTGGAGATGATCACTGCTCCAGCTTGCTCCCAACCTGTCTGTGCCAGGGACAAATTCAAAGTGTGACACCAGATTGGATTAGAAAGAAAGACTTCTATGCAAACCAGGAAAATCCATGGAATGAAATCCAGCTTCTAACTAACTTTGGGAATACCTTATGCTCTGGAAGACCTTGCATTGGGAGCTGGGAACTATGCTAGGAAAGTTCACTCTATATTTGTCTTTCTCCTAGATACTCACCAGTGGCCAGCTGATGGATTAGAAGAACTTCCAGAACTTTTCAATGTTGTGTTCCTCCAAATTAGGTTTCCCATTTCCATCTTAAGAAGAGCAGTGTGGGACAGAGAACAGAAACTGGATGGACTGGGGCAAGGCATACGAAATCTTGTTTCCTTCTCCATGCACAGTCCCAGAACACTAGCACATGATTACATTATGTGTTTTAGTTTTCATTGAACTTCATGAACTGCAAATATAAGGCATCCTGGGTCCTTCCCAGAACCATTAATACTTATCTCACACTGGAGCCTCAGAAAAGCTTCAGCCACATACTGGAGCAGTAAAGAGAACAAAAGCATAAGACTTTCCTTTCAGGCTGTCAATGAGGCTCCGAAGAGACAAATGCCACCTCACTTGACTGTATATGGAGATGCTAAAGAAGCCAGAATAGAGCACTTTCTGTCAGTCAGAAGGGGAAAATGCAACCACTCATTTGTATATTCAGTGCAAACGTTATTTCTAACTGAAGAATAAACATACATACCATAATGGGGTACCCCACCATGACCTGTGACCACAAGCATAGAAAGACAGCAAGCATGATCTGACATTTTTCCAGTAGCTTCCTAAGCCAGAGATGGTCAGCTGTTATATCACCGTATAGAACTTGGGTGGCGGTGCTTGGAGAGATGGCCCTGAGCCACTATTAGTGTTACTGCCTGCCCTCTAGCCTGTGGAGGAGAAATTAATTTCCTCTTCCCTTTTCTGCATGCCATTTATCATTTCATTCACCTTTGTGCATTTTCCAGGTTTTCAAATCTGAAGAAGCCAAGTTAGTAGATGCAATTGCTTAATTCATCTATCCCACCACCTTCTATACCTTTAAGCCTTTGACTGTAACCCTTGCAAGATAACAGTAATAATCCATGGTGTGAGATTTTACAAAAATAAATACTGTATTCTGCACCTGGTACAGGGTAATTCTGGACAACAGTATAAATTCAGAGAAACGTGGTAGGAAAGCAGCCCTGGAAAAAGAAATCTGTAGGTGCTGACTGACAGCAGGCTCATTATAAGTCAGCAGTGGGCCCTGGCAGGCAAGAGGACAAACCACATCCTGAGGTGCAGTATCAGCAGCTGGTCAAAAGAAGTGATTATCCTGCTGTATTTAGCATGGGTGCAGCCTCACTTCCACCACTGTGTGAAGATCTGGGCCCCAGAGTTTAAGATGGATGCAAAGGTCTTTGAATGCATCCAGAAGAGGACAATAGAAGTGGTGAAAAGGCTGGAAGGCATGTGTTGTGAGGTGGAGGTAAGGACTCTGGCTTGCCTAATTTGGAGAGCAGGAAGCTGAGGAGTGATCTCATTGCTCCCTATAGCTTCCTGAGGATGGAAAAGGAGAGGGAAGTGCTGATGTCTTCTCTTTGATATTCAGGGATAGGTCACATGGAAACGGTTCAAATTTGCATCATAGTGGCTTCAGACACAACCTTAGGGAACACTTCTTTACCGAGACAGTGGTCAATGTACTAACAGGCTTCCTGGAGAGGTCAGTGTTCCATGCCTGTCAGTGTTCAAGAGGTATTTGAAAAATGCTTCTAATATCATGCTTTCAAGTCCAGTCAGCTTGGATTGGTCAGGCAGGGGAACTAGTTAAGCACTGTAGGTCCTTCCACTGAATTATTCTATTGTATCTTGGATTAGGACCATGCATAGGGACGAGATGCATGGAATTGTGCAGTGAAATAATGGTGTATTTAGTTTAATCTTCTGGTAGCTTCCTAGTATTACTTACTGCTATGTTCTCTGCCCTTGTTTACCTATTACTGCAGTGCTTTGAGCTGACATTTACATAGCCTCTCTATAACACCCGAATCTCACACCTCTTTATAAACAGTCAGTCCAGAGTCCTTTATGTATAAAGCTAGGATTCTTCTTCCCATGTGTTTTTCTTTACATCTGCCTACACAGAATTTCAGCTGCCTGTTTATGTTTCATTCAGTCTCATGAGATCCTTCTTTGATACAGTCCCAACCTTTAAAACTCAGAATAAGGTTAGCAATATCAGCAAACTTTTTTCCTCACTAATCCCTTCCTTTGTCCAAAGAGTTATAAGGATGTTCAACAACACAGACCTTGTCTGATTCCACTGGTGACTTAATTCTAAACGGAAGCCCCCAAATTTACCCTTTATTCTTCTCCTCTGCTCTCTAGTTTAGTTACTTACAGATCCATAGAACATGTTGAGAAAAATTATCACTTCTGCTATAATATTTACAGGTACCCTACTGATTTACATGTTTGGTTTTGCTGCTTCCTACAAATTATACGAAAGCAAGGAAAGGCCCAGATCTACTCACTAGGTAGGATGGTGGTTGGGTTAGTAGTAACTCAGGTCAAAATCATGGCAAATTTCCCAACTACAGCTCTGGCGGTTGAAGTAAATGTTGTCACTTTATGTTGTCCTCTAGAAAACATTCACTATTACTAAAGGATTCTTAATGCCTGAGCTGGCAGAATTGCTGAAGTCACTTAAATGAACAACATGCATTTTTCTGTATAAAAATAACCTGGCCTTTTTTTTTTTTTTCTTCAAAATTAAATGCCAGAGTCGCATACAAATGCCTAAATAAAAATCATCAGATTTCATCTCATGTGCCTCCCACCATAAAACATCTACATAAAATTGCAGAGGTCTCCTCAAGACCAGAGCAATCATGTAAGTACATTTTAAAGTAGAGTTTGACAAATGGTTCAGCCACTGATAAGATTGGCTGTCCATGACACTTAGTAACATTTCTGTCACTAATATCTTGTGTGCTTATATTCACACAGAGTTGCAATTTTCTCGCATGAACTTACACTATTGTCTAGGACAAAGACTTCTAGAAAAGATAAACTCAGAAGAAAAAAATAGAAAAAAAAAAAAAAAAGAAAGAAAAAAAGAATAAAAAGGCACCCAACTCCTGACAAAACAAGCACAGAAGAAAAAAAAAATCTTGTGTCTGAAAGTTTATATGGTATCCAGCTATGTACTTTGCTTTGCCCATTATACTGGCTAATTTAGCAAAACTTAGTATTCACACAAAATCTTGCCTAGTGCTCTCAGACCATCACAGCTACAATACTAGGAAGACATAAACTGACCATCAGTGTTTCTAGTCCAGTGACATGGAACATCACTGTTCATGTGATAGGCAGCCTCCCACTTTCCTCAGAAGTAGGACCTGACAAGTCTGTAGCAAGTTCAAAGAACAATTGTACTTTTAGAAACTGACTGAGACTGCTTGAAACTCTTTGTTAAACCAACCAACATCAGCTTGATTACTACATTGGCAAATACCTCCTCCAATGAGCAAAGGAAAACATCCCTCTAGGAAATCTGTGCCATTAGCTGTGCTGAACTCTGGTCAGACTCACTTTAACGAATACAGCTTTTTAGAGCATTACTTTACTGTCTAGTCAGTATATATCTGCAGCAATTCCCCAGATTACTGGAACCAAGATTATAACACAACAACCAGTTATATTAAGAAAACTTCCAAAATTGAAGGAGGTGACGTTTTCTTCTTACAGGACGCCACAGCACAGCCTCCATCAGCAACACCACTTGTCACCACTCTACACCTGACCTCTTCTTGCTCACCTCCCCGGACAACCCTCATTCCAGATAGTCTTCTGACACCAGTGGCCTGGCTTTGCACAACTTGGGTTGGGCTCACAGCCAACACAACCTAATGAAAAACAGATTTGCCAGTGATTGGCATCTCTCCTGAATTCTATGTATCACCTGAAAAAGCCTGTTAACAAACCTATTTCACAGTGCCCTGGTCCTTCCCCAGAGCGCTTTGCACCCTAGTCTTCTCATACCAGTAGAGACAAACAGGCACTTTCCATTGTAATTGTTTTAATTAGCAAGGGAGTACTCAGTTAGACACCAGAAGGATGTAAAGCCCTTCTTTCCCACACTCTGTGCTCCAGAGTGCCAGTAGCACACCAAGGATTTTCATACCAACATATTCCACAGGAATTAATGTGGTGTGGACATCAGCATCCCACATGCACAGTGACTACAGGATGGAGTCCTGGCTTTTACTCTCCAGTCTGTGTTCCCCTGCACAAAGCAGTATTTCAGTCAGGGTGCCCAGACTCAGAACAGTTATTTCCAAGCCCTGTAATCAGCATGAAAACATGATTTTCATATCTGCATCCCTTAACTTCTTTGCAAATCTAGAGGAGGCAGAGTTTTTCCCATATCTGAAAAAAACCCAAGGTCTACAGCCTCAAAAACTACTGCGCAGCACAAGTGAAAGTGACTGATAGGACACACACTAAAACAAACAGCACAAGGGCCTCACCTAGGAGAAATCTAATTGATTTTACAATGACTTAGTAACTCAAAGACTGACACAGATTTATTCTCCTCCTGTCACTTATTTCTCATGGGTCTTTGGACATATAACCTTTCTAGCTGTCACACTGGTGGAATGGATGATATTTACAAGCCCAAGTACTCAGGTTGCTCTAGCACAGAAAGACAAGTTTCTGGTGGTGTTCCATAATGATGGCAGCATTCAGAAACTGTGCAACCAAAGCGTGTGATATTACAGTGTATTGGATCTGGTTAGAAGGAGTTAATTTTCCCCATAGTAGCCCTCACAGAACTGTGCTCTGTACTAGTAGTTAGGAAGGTGTTGGTAACACATCAGTGCTTTGTTTGCTGCTGAGCAACAGTACAGCACCACCCCTTAAGATCAGTGGGCTTGGGTGACCAAACCTGACCAAAGACATATTCCATACCATATGACATCTGCTCAAGCAACAAAAGCTAGAAGAAGCATGACCAGGGGCATTTGTTATTCAGTTTGTCTTTTGGAGCCACCACTATGTGTACCGAAGTCTTACCTTTGACAAAGTGGCTGGACATCACCTGATGATGGGACAGAGAGAATAAATCTTCTATTTTCCCTTGCTTCCACATGCAGACTTTGTTTTGGCTTTATTAAATTATGTTTATATTGACCCATAAGATTTTCTGGTTTACTTTTTTCCTCCATACCTTGGTGAGGACAGGAGTGATAAAGTGGTTTATTGGGCACCTTGTGTCCTGCCTAGGTCAACCCACCACATACAGAAATTACTGCAATTCACTGAGAAGGGGATCCCAGATAGGGCCAAACCAATGCTCCTTATTCCTTTCTTCCAGTAAAATAAATGGAGAAAGCATAACCACGCCTCACCCCTACATTTCAGGAAATAAGACTTGGTAGGACAATGAGGACAAGGAAAGCTAACATAAATGCAGCTGTAAGTCTGTATAAAAGCTATCAAAGAACAGAAAATACTGCAGTGCCAGATATCTATGTGGTCCTTGTTACCTGGGAAGTTGGCTCATACTCCTCTTGAAATGTGCCAAAAATTGGTCCCTATTTTGTAGGTCTTGAAGAAAATAGAGAATGCAAAGAAGTGGCTGGAGTGGGCAACTGGTCTATCTGTGTCTGCTTCCCTACACCCACCAGGACCATTGCACTCTTCAGGCAAATTTAGCCAAAGCCTTCCCCACAGGCACCATATTCCTCATGGAACTTATGAGAACTCTCTCATAAACCTCTCCTGAGGTGCTGCAAATAACTGCCTGTATTCCCAACTCTGAAAATGCTCTTCATACATTTAAGACTGGTCTTAAGACTGCTGCTGGTTTTATCCTCACATCCCTTCTTTTCACACACAGAAAGGCACATCCATATTTCGCTCATCCCTGCCAGCAGCTTTATGACAAAGTCAGAGACATTGTTCCCAGTTTTTACCCATACAGAGGTCTTCCCATAACAATGAGTGCCAGTTGTTTGCTGGGACCATGGGAAGTTTCCAATATGAACATTATCCTGATTTGAAAATGAAGCTCATCACTAAAAAAAAAAAAAAAAAAAAAAA
>VWYO01006650.1:46527-65598 GCA_013400275.1 Rhadina sibilatrix
CCCGCCGCTCCCCGCTGTGGGGGCAGTCGGCCCGGTCACGGCCGTGTCCCGGGCCCGCATCGACTGACTGCCGGAGGGGAAGCGGGAGGCTGCAGCTTATCATCGAGCAAACTTCTAAAGCCTACTCCGAGCCGGCCAGGGCCAGGGGAGATGTTTCCCCTCCCCCTGGAGGCCCCAGGGAGCAGCTCTGAGCTGGGCCACCCCGGCTGTGACCGAGGAGTGGAGGGGGAGGCGTCCATCAGCCTGCCTAAATGCTGAGCTCCTGGCTGCCATTTCTGAGCCACCCCCAACTGCACGGCTTTGGGATCTTTGCGGCTCCCGGCAGAGATCGCATGACCGCCGCAGGCCTGGGTACGTTTTAACTCCTTCCTGGCACGAAATTGAACTTCCAGAGCTCTAACCCTTCCCTGAGGGAGAAGAGAAAGACAAAGCGATTGAACTATAAGGAGAACACAGCATGGACAGTCAGTGAAGNGAGGAAAAGTGATTGAACTATAAGGAAACACAGCATGGACAGTCAGTGAAGGGCGAATGAAAAAGACTATTGGGAGAAGGGACGGAAGAGTTGCCTAGTTTGGGCTGGATTTTTATTGTGAGGCCATGGAGACTGGACTAAAATATCCCTTTAATCCGTGGAAAAAATATGCATTCTGGGGAGATGAGAGTATTTAAATTGTAGAGATAAGCAAAAGCATTTGTGATGGACTAAGTAAATAATTGTGATCCCATGAGATGCTTGAACAGAGAGAGATGAAAAGCCCTCTGTGCCAGTGAAGAAGTGAGAAGACATCTCTGTTCCCTGAGATGAAGAATCCTTTGCCTTTGGAGTTGTTCATCTTTAAAAAGTGACAGCCCAGTATGCCTGAGTTCCCATGACCCATAAGCAGCTTGGGAAACTGCTAATGGGAGGAGATTTCACAGAAGCAGGGTCTCCCTGGGCAGCTGGTTTTGTGACTGTTAAAACCCACAAGAGAACTGTTCTAGGTTGTCAGTCGGGGAAATTCCATGGTAAACTAGGAGAGACTCCTCTCCCTAAAGAACTGGTGAAAGATTATTTTCAAATAGTGCAACTGACTGAAAATCACAGATTTTGTCTCTTTATGTTGTTTGCGGGAAAGTGAACAGTTTGTGGGCGAGGGAGAGTGTTTTGAAAGTTTCGTTTTGATTCTTTCTTCTTTTAGTGTGTGCTGATAAATATATCAATTCACCTTTAAGTTGGGCCTGCCTGCCTTTTTTCTCCCAATTCTATCTCACAGCAGAAAAAGGCACTTAAACCACTACAATAAATTTGGCAGAGCTGGGTGAACATGAAACCACTACATAGTTTCTGCCCAGTTTACAAACTTAACCTAGCACAATAAGTTATTACTGAATAAAAGCAAGAATGTCAGATTCTAGCTTGAAATTGCCCATATTAGAGATAAGAAACACATTTCACATCATCATGGGTTAATATTTCAGCATTCTTATCACAGACCATTCAGCAGTAATTACTAAAATAAATAGGTGAGGATTGATTGGATATTCCATTTAGATTTACCATTTATAACTTACTCTTACTGTTGACTGTCCCTATCTGGCTAGAATTTGCACTCATACAGCTGTAATCAGCCACTGGATCCAGAGTTGTCAGGTGTTATACTTGGTTTGGCGATTCAGGTCAGTTTGCCTTCTGCGCCATTACTTTATTGTACACAAACGGCACCCTGGTGGGCCATTGGGTTCAGTGCTGAAATCCAAGGTCCTAGCACACCATCATACCTCTACGTGCACAGACATTTCTGGGGAAAGTACAGTCCAGGTGAAAATGTTGTGCAGACTACTTCCTTTCTGCACTTCATATTGCTTGACTCATCTGCTCTATACCATGTTGACATGCAAATCCATATAGAGTGACAAGGTGTAGCTACTGCATTCAGACAACTGGACTAAAGTACACATCACCACATTCTCTGTAATTATCCAGTCATAAAAATAAATGCAAATCTGACTTCTCCTTCCCCGTGTTAAAAGAGCCTTCTGTAACTTCAGCAACTGTATCTTCTCCTGGAAAAGCGGAGGTTGAATTTGGAGCTCTGCTGGAATCGGTGTGAGGAAATCACCCCTTCACACAACAGCATATTTCAGCCCTTTCCTTCAAACTCTCTAATCTGAAAGGTAGGTCAGCTGGCTGTTTTACAACTGGCCCTGGTTGCCGGCTACATTCTTGGTTATGTTGTTGATCTCATATATCTCATGCCCACTGACAGCCTTTCCTTCTGCTTCAAGAGAACTAAAACTTGGCAAGTTACAAGTTTCACTGGTATATTTCAATGATTTTCCTTGCTCAAAATTCATTATCTTTGAAAAGCCTCTGCCAATGAATAAAAATAATTGGTCCAACTCTTTTATCTTTGCAGCAGGCTTTTTCAAGTATGAGTAAACACATTTGTTTTTTCTCTAACTGAGCCATCTAATTGTCAAGTCCTCTTATTTCACAAACTCCTCTCATTTTCACAGCACCCCCTGTGCTCCTCTCTGCAGTGAATGGGGACCTGAGAACTGCACTGAGGGTTGTCCTGCAGTAGGTTTGCTTGTTTCACTCTTTGCTGTCCCTTCAGTGCACCCTGATTTTCCTTCCACCTTTTGGGCAGTAACATCATGGTTTTGCCCCTATTTCTTTTCTGGAGATGCATCCCCTGGCACAGATCTTTACTACTGCCTCCATTTCCCATTTCCTGGGCCTGATCTGAAGGATACTGTTATTTGCCTTCCCCTCCTTCAAGACCCCATCTGTTTTTGCATACAGAGAAAGGAATCATCAAAGGTAGGGTGGAACAGGAAATGGACTTCCATATTTTTCTAATAGTCCCCAAATTTAAAAAAAAAAAAAAAAAAAAAAAAAAAAAAAAAAAAAAAAAAAAAAAAAAAAAAAAAAAAATCACTATCTGCAGCGGAGAGTCCAGGATAGCCATCAAATTGCTCTTCCATTACTGACCGTGCTGGACCATGTCCAGACCTACAACTCTCTCTGACAAGCACCAGCTTCTGAGTTTCCTGAGGTTTATGAGACTGTAGGAGAATTAGTGACAGCTTATTCTGAACATAAATGAGTGGACAAGCAGAGAGTCTCCAGGTACCTTATCTTTCCACATGTAGAATTTCAGTCTTCCAACACCTTTTGTTCACTATTAAATACTAAATTATGTGTCTGTCACTCTCAGTGACAACATTTCCTACCTAAACTGCTTGCTTTGCCCTACTTCATCTCCCCTTTTCACCCTTAACTCCCCTTTGTGCAGTTTTTTCCTCTTTCTGTTATATCCCTTATTTCAGGGTTATACTTCTTATTTCAGTTCCTAATCCCATGAGTATGCCTCCCTGAAGACAAAATCTGAGATTTAAAAGGTACATCACTCATGCAGTTGCCTTTCCCTGGCCACTGCCCAGCACTGTAGCTGTGAGCTGATGCGCTGGGTGCTCTCCAAACTGTGACACAAGTGATACAGTCCAGGCAAAAAAAAAATCCTGGCAGTATTCCTGAATACTTATAGTGGCCTCTAAATGGGCAGAATACTGCCTGCAAGTTAACACATTCATCAGTCAGAGGGTGTGACAGTGACTGGCATGATGGCGCCCATATGAATGAGTAAAATGAAGGGGAAAAAAAGTGAGCTTCACAGGGTCACTGTGAAGTATATCCTTTTACTGAAAGGGAAATAAAACTAAAAATGTTTTTGAGGAATGCCTGCTCTGATCCATAGAGTTCTTTGCCCATCCCAGCTTCTGAGAAGAGGCAGTTCTGGAGATGAGATGTCACCACTGTACATCATCAGTACTGCAGCAGGAAGTCTCTTGCAACACACAGAGAGTAAGTGTTAGGTTTTGACATTTGTGTGACTGTGAGATTTCATCTTACAGAAATAGTGACACATCTGTAGAGCCTGTCAACGCTAAAAGCTTACAAATGGGCAGAGTATGAGACAAACAACAGAGAAAAGATGCTATCTCTTTTATAAACTCCATCTCCATTGCTGGAGTTCACTGGAGAAGAACAAGCACATAGAACAGGAGCTATTCAATAAACCACCACAGAGATCTCCTCACCAGGGAACAGAGCAAGGAAAGATACACACACAAAACAGATATTAGTCATGTTCTTTGCTCATGGCAAATATCCGATGCTGCGATAATGGACACACTAACAGGAGAGAAACGGACATCCTGCTGTAGAAAACAGTCCCAAGAGCTGCACCCAAGCAAAACCATCAGCAATCCAAAAGCCACCCTATAACTTTTTTGAGAGGTAAAAAGAAAAATATATACATAAACATCCTCTATTTGCCCTGTGGAGCTCGTACGCTTCCCTGGAGGAAATGACATGCATTCTTCACCTACACACAGATGCTGCATCTCTAGCTGTCTCTGAACTGCTGGCCTGCTTTTAGTGGAATGGAACAAGGCACCCATTAATGGGAGGCTACCATCCAAGTTTGTTGATAGTTTTGCTGGTTCAGTTATTGTGCCATCTTCATCAGTACTGTCTTTGTGTGCTGCTAATGCCATGACTTGTTTCCTTTGTTCCCTTTCCTCTTTCCCCAAAGTTACCTGGATGGACACACACCACTTCTGCATGCTTTGCAGCACTGACCCAAGTGCAATGTAAGTATTTGCCAGGTGCAGCATACCAACAGAGGAATCTCAGCCCACCTGGAGACATGGGAACAATGATCACTGAAAGCTCCTTTCTCTCCTAGCTGCTGAAGCTCTGGGGACTTTTCGCCAGCATAAAGGTGCATATCCAATAAATTCTTCAACAGATTCCATGCATGAAGCCTCAGATTAGCTCCCCTGTTGAACATGAACCTCTCTAAAGCATTTAGGGAGTCCCACCCTGAGCCCAATAAGTGCTGCTTTCACCTTCAGGAATCAATATCATCCATTAACATGGTCTGGTTCAGGTTCTCCTCATGTGAATGGGCTCTGTTAAATCCTTTTACCTTCTGCCTATGCATGCAGCATGCAAGCACATTCATACATTCATGCACCAACATCAAATGCCACCAAAGCAAATTAAAACAGTAAATATGGTATGATGAAAAGGCTAATTTCAATACTTCAATTAGAGTGCATGATGTTGTTCTTGTGCATGATATTAATCTTGAGCCTTCTTTTTTGAAACCTTTTTTCCTCTCCACTGCTTCAAGTGCACAATGTCCCCAACACAGCCACAGGAGAAATTACTTGACTTTTGCAGACTGCATTGCTAATGAGAAAATTGTTTGGGTTTATTGCAACTGGATATATATAAATATTCAGTGCAAAATAAAATTCTTGAAAAAAGTCTCATTTTCAAAGTGTCCTGGGACACAGCAGGAAACAAATAATTTTGTTAAACAAATTAATTCATAAAAACAAACAAACAAATTCATTCATAAAAAATTGACATTAGGAAAATACTTTTTACATGCATTCCACTGTAACAAAAAAAAAAAAAAATTAAAAACATAAATTCAAACCATGTAAGCATTCCCATATTTATTCCAAGGGAGATAAGGTACAGAAAAAATACAAGCAGAAGTAAAACTCCTTCCCAACATAGAAGGATGGTTCCTGCAATCAGAATTTTGGAAGAGGAAGGAGAAGAGGAATGAAGACGGAAAGGAAAAGGGAAATAGAAAAGGAAAGGGAATGTTTAATATATCTAGCAGACCTATTGAAATAAGTATGTCCAGAGGCCTAGCAGACAGGTTCAGGGAGGCTGAATCAGGTTTAGAAGTTTTCACTGAAAAAGACACAGAGGTGACTCTGAGCAACTGATCAAATAGACCTAGGAACCAAAGCACAGTGAAATGGACCATGGAATGAAGTGAAGTAGAAAATAAAGAAGAAAAGGCAAAGATACGTATAGTTTTAGCTCTGTACAGTGGCAAAGATTGAATACACTCACATAATGAAGCAGCTGAAATTTGTACAGCTGAAATTTATAAGGATTCATCCTAGTATATTTCAATACACTCTAAATTTGAACTTTAGTTCATGCATTAGATATTTTTAGTATTTTTTGTAACTTTTAGAAAGTGAGAATTACACCATGTACAAATCAGCGGCTTGGCCCCTGAGATCTGGATGCACAAGCAATATGGCTGTGTTCACGGTGCATTCTGCATGACTGCAATCCCTAAAAGCTTCACAGGGATTTTGAAATTCTCTCACTGGAAGTAGCAAAGTGGTGGATTTGGCAAACGGAGTGTGCATGAAGTTTAACAAGTCTAAAAATGTATGGCAATGCACTTGAACAAAAATAGCTCAAACTTTTACGTAAGCTGATGTTCTGCAAGTGAACTTTTATGTGCCATCAAGGGAAAGCCCTCTGAGTCACCACACGTAACTCTACACTGTCAGATGCCCTGAAGCAGGTGAAGCAGCTACAGTGCGCACATGTGCTGCAAAGCATCAAAATTATCTTAGGCAACTGCGTATTTTCTTTGTGTAACAAACAGGAGTGTGGGGCCAGTGCTTAGAGACAGTTGCCCATACAGCTTTTCTCTTCATAGACCAAATGGAACTTTTCCAGGAGAATCTGGAGCAGTAGTTTGCCCCAACCTAGCTTTTCAGCTCTTCACAAGGAGAGACAATGCACTGAAAATTGCAATAAGCTGCAGGCTCAGCCATCACTCTGCTCCAAATTTTGTTGCTTTCAGCCTGTCTTAAAAAACATGGCAGGGAGTGGGAAGGGACTGCAGTTTTTTCCCCCATCTTTTCTGAAAGCCCATATAAGATGGGGAAAGGGGTGAGGCTGTGAAAAGGCAGTATACCTTGTCAGATCTGTGTTCTGACATCTAACAATTTCTCTAACAATTTCTTACATTTGCTGCCCTTCAGTACCCTGTCCCCCAAGGTTGAGTTGTATAGCAGATGAAATGAATGGGTAGGGAGGATTCATATTTTTAAAATTCATATTTAAGTGCTGCACCAGAGGCAAAATCTTGTGCCATCCCTCACTGTTTCCAGAGGGTGCTATAATAAGCACCTCTTGAATGTTCCTAGGGGATGAACCATCCCAGAGATCTGAAGACACCCATGGTCAGGAGAATTAGTCTTTCATCTACATCAGGCCCATAGCAGAGACTTTTCATTCCTTGAAATATTAAATATAACCAAAAAGCACAACAGTGTGTCAGCCTCTCAGGAAATCAGGTTAAGGAGGCACCTCAGCAGGAAGACCTCTACCTGAGCAACCTATAGCAGATATTTGCCAGTCTGTTATTGGACAATTTTAATAACATCATTTCTATACATTGTCAAGCCACACATTCCCTAGGAAAGTATCCAAACAGATTGAAAGTTTTACCTTAAACCAGTGACTATTAATCTTGCCAGTAGATATGACAATAGGTTACTCATTTCTTCAATATGGTAGTTTTTGCCACTTACAGTACAGATCTCAGTGGCTCTTCGAGCCATTTCTCCAGAGGGAGATGTCAACAGACTAGTATCAACACATCTTCTGGCATTCAGTCTACCTTTCAGACTCCAAGCCATGCTAAGGACAAGGTCAGCATGGAAACGGACCCCTCTTCCCACCATTGCATGGACCCTTTCAGGCCAGGTGTACCAAATGCTGTGATAAAATCATTTCATTCCCCAAACTTTCCATGAGCTGTTTATCAACAACTCTAAATTAAATACCTTTAAAATCTATGAGAACCAAACAATCTCCTAACTGCCCTCATACACCCACAGAGAGGCTAATTCCATTTGTAGTTCAGCGTTTTTGATTAAAAGTTGCAGGAGGTAACACTGCTACTAACATTGCCAAGCGGCAGGATTTTCTGATTTTCTGTGTTGGCACTGCACTTGCAGACATCAAGGTTTCACACAGTCCTGACTTTAGAAAGGATACAGCTTCAAGAATAGGCCAGAACCAAGGTTGTTTGAAAACCCCACGCTACAAAATCAATATTTAACACACTGGACTTCCTAGTGAGTCTTCAGAGACAAATGTCTGACATTTGAATTGTCCTGGATCAATATTAATTGCTCATAACTTCTCATCTGCATTTACTGCCATGTTTCCACAATTAAATTACAAAAACTAAATGAAATCTCTGAGTTTCATAGCTAAATCTGCATGCTAAGTTAATTAACACTGTAATGGAAACCATAAAAAAACACCTCAGACCTCTCTGATCCAAGGCCCATTAAAGTAAGTGACAGCTTGATTATAACCTGAAGCAAATTAACAGCCATGCAGCTTTAAAAAATGGGGTAGTGATGAACTGTTTCATAGATGTCAAGAAACCATTTTGCATGGAGGCCAACGGAGAGACCTCTTTCTGCCAATGTCAGCATGTCTGGCATCTACTGTGTGTGTACGCCCTGTTTTTATCAACAGGACACAGGGCAGACCTTGCAACATACACTAGCGGTCTCACTGTCTCTAGCTGTCCTTTAGGAGGCAGAATACTAAGAAATGTGTCAGCCAGCATATAGGGCACTAAGAGCCATTGTCAAATGATGGGCTGAGCTGCAAAGGAAGATGCCAGTTTTACTTTATGGGAGGTGCAGGATGCTGGGCACCAGAGAGTGCCACAGGATGCCACAGTATGCTCCTCACTCATAAACTGCATCTTGCTCTTATTGCCAAACTACATTTGTCTTTCAATCAATCAATTGTTCTTTATATCTTCTTAATGCATGACACTTCAGAGCACTTTCAAGCAAGAGCAACAAAAGCAACAAAATTAATACTAAAAGGAAAAATAGGGAGAGGCAGACTTCAAAAAGGATAAAAGCCAAAATTTTGGCTCAGTGGTTAAATCAGAAAGGTGAAGGCTTGTTCACCATTGTGGCACTTAGGCATTTGTCAAACATAGCACATACTCACCTAACCACCTTTGGCAAAGTAAGGGGTTGTAAAATAGGCACTGAGATGCTGTCATGATCAGCAGCTCCCAGAAGCATCATGTGAAAAGCACCAATGATGCACTATGAGGATCCTGCTGCACTCAGAATCCCACAAACTGTAAGTAAATTATGAAGGCAACTGAACAACAAATTACTGGATTCAAAGGCATAGTACTTGAAAGGAAAAAGTGAACACCTGGAATATGGATGAGTTTGTATAACCTGAACCTGCAAATGTGGATTTGTTAGTCATAAGCCAGCTTCAAAATACAGCAGGATAAGTGTTGCACAGCTTAATATGGTTAATTGAAGTTAATTATACCTAATTATGTATGTAACATATTGCAGAGAGTTATCTCAAAACAAGTATGTTTAATAACTACAAACAGCACACATAACAGGGAACACTGTGATGAAGTTTTAAAGAAAAGAACATAATAGATATGCTCAAAAGCAGAGTGCCAACTGCTGAAGAGCAGCAACTGCTCACACCATTCTTCTGGGAATATCTGTGAAGGGTTGCCCTGGACTCCCTTCTCTCCCCACACTCACTTGCTGAGAGAAGCCCACCATGTTCCTCCTTCCAGCCCCACCCCTGGAGAGCACATGGGCCTGAGCATCCAGCTGTGTCTGCAGGCACAAACCCTCAGCACAGAGGGCTGGGATCTGCAGTCCCCATGGGCTAATACAAAATGTCACTGCCAGATCATTTGGACAAAGATGCTAAGAAACACTATCCTGTCTCTGTCAGCAAGTTGCTCCTGCTCTAGGTCACCAAAGGAGATGCAACTGATGACCTAGTGGTTGAGTCCAAATGTCTCCCAAAACACTGCCTGATGTCCTGCATCTTGTATTTGAGCACAGCCACCTGTGTTGTATCCCTTGGGGAATGGTTTCTCCCCAGAACCCCCCAGAGCCTGTAACCATGTAGTTTAACCCTACCTTCCCCTTATCTCTGATCTATGGCTCTGCACCAGCTATCCCACCCCGAGACAGAGACTAGATAAAAACCCCTGCTCCTCCTTCTTCTCCCTTTTTGCCCCCGGGATTCCCTTCAAGAATAAAGCCTTGGAACATTCCCCTGAGGTAAGGGCCTCTTTTAGATCTTTTCCCTATCTTGAAGTCTACCCCCCCAAAGCTCCCCAAAATCTGAGCTAGCATTGCGGCCAGGGGGGCGGGAAAAGGGGTAGTACTTCACACCTGGACTGGGACTGCCAAGGAAGCAGGCTCAGAGTTGTTGGGATGAGCCTCAGAGAAGGGAAAAAAGTAACAATCAAACTCATCACCAGAAGAATTGTGTTACAAAATGGTAATGGTGGGATATAGCAGAGGCTTCTGATTTAGCAAGACCCTTATGAGGTGAAAAGGGAATCACACCACATCGTCACTAAAGAGTTGGAGGTAGTTGAGTCCTTGCAGGATTTTCATCCCACCTTGCTGAGCCTTGAGAGCTTGCCCAAGACAGGTAAGTTCAACATGTCCCCAGGGAAGATGGTAAGGGCCAGAAGATACTTCAGACACCCTTACAGAGGCCCATGGCATTGTAGTATTACTATCTCCTATATTTAAGTGTTCACTCACTGTGACTCCTATAGGAAATGGGTTTTATGCACCTAAAACTATTCTTTCTCCTCCAAAGCAAAGTTGGAGTACATGATGGATTCATATCAATCAGTTTTCCCTAGCTGTCAGCTCTTACGCTTCATTTGGATTTTTCCTAGACAAGGAAAAAAGATTTACCTGTGCAGCACTTCAGCTTTGAAGCCTATACCTTTGTCCAAAGTTTTTCACCATCAGAGAAGACCACTGCCTACCAAAAGATGGAAAAGATTACTCACTTATAACAGACCCACAGTGAAGACAGTAGGATCAGATCTAGGGAAAGAACTGTAATTCTCTGACATAGCAACTGAAGCAAAAATTACCTTGACAACTGAGTGAGGATGAAAGAGTCAATAGACAGGAATGAAGGGATCCAGCAACAGAAATTAAGTTCTAAGTGCAGTGGTAGGTTTTTTTCATGCTTTTGAAGATGAAAGCAAGAAGTAAAAGTCGGAAATCATGGCAGTTATGGGAAGACCTTAAAAATTTGTAGACATCAACAGCAGATGAGAAGATTAGGCATGCCAACCATCCTTTAAGCATTTCTGAGTGTGAAAAAGAATCCTTGACAAACACACCTCAAATTCAAATAGGAATATGCAGCCATGACATAAGACAGAGGAAAAGAGGAAAAGAAAAAGAGAATATGGCTGAAGACATATAGGACAGCATAGATCTTTAGCTCTGGTCAATGCACAGAGCAGAAAACATACAGCAAAGAAAGACTTCCTCTAGAGAAATGAGGTACTCCCATTAGAGGTGAGATACTGCTTGCACCCAGATAATGAAAAGGAGAATTAAGCAGAAGGCGCTGTGATGGTCAAGAAAAAAGGAGCAGCAATCCTAACAGGAGAAAGAAGGGCAAATAGAGGCTCTATGAGGGAACAAACAATACAGAATAGATAGAAAATTATAACAGAACTGGAAATCAACCTCCAAACCAGAGAGGGGCAGATTTACATAACAAAGGGATCTAGGGAAAAAATAGCTGTCATCTGAGGAAAAAAACAAAGTTCTTTGAGTAGCAGGAGGCACAGCAGTGTTTTCAACAGAGTTCAAAATACCAGAAAGGAAAAAGTTGAATTACCTTAAGGTACTAACAGAAATTCGGGGGGAAAAGTCAAATAAGAGGAAAGGTCATCAGTGCCCCCAACTGGCAACCCCACAGCTGGGTGGAGGACAAAGGGTGAGGTGCACTGAGTACAAGTATAGCCTCCTATGGGAAAGACCTGAGTAAAAAAGCAATCAAAATTCTAGGATAATTGGGCAAGGACATTCCACTAGAGATGAGGAAGTTGTAGTATCATCATTCAAGGCCTTGGTAAGACCATGAAAGCTATAGCATACTGTCCTGGTTATGTGCTTAGGGATGAAGTCAAACTGCAAAGTATAAAGCGTTTTTAATACAAAGGGGGGGAAAAAAAGAATAAGAAAAAAAGATCTGGCCTGTTTAGCAAAATGGAATCTCAGAGGGAGTATGTTTGCTGTCTATAAATACATCCAGAGAGTAAACATCAGAGAAGGAGAAGAGCCATTTAAGTTAAAGGACAATGTTGGCAGAGAACAAATGTGTGCAAGCTGACCATAAAATACACTTAGCACTGAGACAGGCAGTTTCTAATCACCAGAACTGTCAGGCTCAGCACAGTCTTCCAACAGGCAGGCAAAGAATTCTAGAGAAAAGTGGGAGTTGTTCGTGGGTGCCATGACAGGGACATGATATGTGCAAGACCAGCAGCCTTACACACTGTCTTATGAAGTCCCTTGTATCCCATCGTTTGCCAACAATTTCCACCCTTTTTTAACCTTAAAATATTTCCAGTGGTGCTGCAGAATTCAATACAGTGAGTTTATGTCTCCTGACAAATGCTTCTCCTTACCAGCCCTTTAAAAGCAGTCTACCAATGTCCTAGGGAATCAAGAAAAGTCCAGTGCTACCCTGTGTCCATGGAGAGTCAACTCCCCTCCAGCAGCTGCTGCTATGGGCAAAAAGGACAGTGTGCCTGCTGCTCACCAACTGCTGCTCCTTCAGTTGTACCAGCTTCACTGCCCACTGCTCACCAACCCACAAGTTGTTCTCAACTGGCATGGAAAACTAAATTTGATAGGATCATTTTGATGGGGATCACTTGCTTCCCCTAGGTTTCCCTAAGCTAGGGAAAGACCAGGCAAGCAGCTGAGATAGAGACTGAGATCTCTGGGAGAAACAAACTGTGACAGGCAGCTAGGACAGCAGTTTTGTTACCAAACCACAGCAGAGACCACAGCTCAACCACAAAAGCAAAAATATGTAGGCATCACTCAGGCAACAGCTACACTGAGCCCTCAAGCAGCAGAGAGGTACTTCCTAGGTTACGGATCTCTGTAGATCTACATGAAGGCAGACTCGCCATGCTCTATGCATTCAAGAACCAGCCAGATTATTCCTTGTCCCAACATAAAGCCAAAGGAAGAAATCATGATGCAAGTGAGTTACAACTTCCTAGAGTATGATTTCTGCTTAAAGAGGCAGCCTCAGGCAGGAGAATGATTTCCCTATTATTCTGATTGAAGAAGATCCTAATGTACACTTTCCCAGCATCACAACTCTTGCTGGAGTGGGGACCTTCTCTCCCCCTCTACTCCTGCCTTGAAATTTCTTTCTGTAGGAAGTTCAAGGGTTTTTATACTAAAACAGAAGAACCCTAACAAACAACAAAGTTTAGTAGAGCACTCACTAGAAGGTGACATCTAGTCCCTCCTTCAAGAGCAAGTTATAGCCCTGATATAAAACAGTCACTGAATGAAATGCAATTCAGGTGCACAGAAATTCAGAAGTATGGCATCTCCTGAGGAGAGTCTCCTCTAAGACAAAGTAGCATCAGCAGAGAGTTCTCAAGATCCTTGTGTCAAGTCCAGTACCTAAATTTTGGACCTGGGCAGGTGAGACTGACAAGACACCTTCCTGACCAAGAACAGCATCTGATCCATCTCAATTCACCCTGTGCACACACAATCCTTCCCCCGCTCAGATGCAAACAGGTTCATTGTCCCAACAGACATGAGAGTACAGGGTTAAATTACAGGACACAGAGCTAATTAACCCTTTTCTCCCAAATTAGGAAGCTAGGTCCCTTCCCCTAAACTTGGAATAAACCCTGCTGTGCTGATTTTGAATTGTATAGGGTTAATTTTCATCACAGTGTCCAATATGAGGCTGTGTTTCAGATTTGTCTTAAACACAGGGTTGATAATACTGAGATGTTTTTGTTATTGCTGAGCAGGGCTTACACAGAACCAAGGCCTTTTCTGCTTTTCATACTGCCAAGCTGGAGAGGAAGGGGAGGGTGTCTGGGAGGTGACACAGTTAGGACAGGTCACCCAAACTTACCAAAGGGATATTTCAGACCATTTCACATGAATGAAATGAAAATTTTGAATGCTCAAAATTCAAAGTGGGGGAAATAAGGAGGAAAGAGTGGGAGACATTTGGAGTGATGGTGTTTGTCTTCCCAAGTCTCCATCAAGTGTGATGGGGCCCCATTACCCAAGAGATGGCTGAACACTTGCCTGCCATGGGAAGTGGTGAATTAATTCCTTATTCTTCTTTCCTTGCCCCATTAAACCATCTCTATATCAACCCACAAGTTTTCAACCTTTTGTCCTTCCAGTTCTCTCCCAGTCCTGATGGTGGTGGAGTGAGACAGTGTGGTGCTTGGTTGCTGGCTGGTGTTAAGCCACAAAACCATACAGACCTTTCAAACTTCTTAATATCTTTATTCAGCACACTCACTGTTCAGCAGAAGACAAAACACAGATGTATGATTGCTGCTCAGGTCCTATGCTGAACGCCTAACTAGAAGCTAAGAGATGTGTCAGTCTTAAGCCATTGTACAGCACTGATTTGAAAGATATGGGAATATATCAAATATGCAGACTGAACTAAAAGACTAAACAAAAAACACACTTCGAAATCATCTGAGAGCCCAAAGAGAAGGGCTTTGAGATACCTTTTGGCTGGCAAAGTGTTAAACAATCTTTTATGATCAACTTAAAAGCTTCCTAGAACCTACACAATAAAATACCACCCAGGTCCCACCATTAAAACAGCAGTTAGGAAACTATTATTTGTCCAAAAATTTGCCATAATTTAACAATTTTGTGACATAAGTAAAGAAGCCCTTGCTTAAGTCATGTATCATATAGCCGCAAGCAACCCAGTCCAACCCCAGAGATGTGCCTGCTTTGAGCAGGTCTGTTACAGTCCCTTCCAACCTAAATTACAGCATGATCTTAGAGTGCAAATCACCTTGTTGTTCTTATAACCCTAACTTCTCAAACCTTTCTTCCTTTATTCCAAAACTCCTAGCTGTTCAGCTTCTAGCACAGGCTTTACTTTCTCTGTTTTAAATTCTTATATTTTCTTCCCAGCCTCTCTGCTTCCTATTTGAAATGCCACCCATTGAAGCAGCATTTGCAGATGTTTTTTCATCAGTGCCCAGCAACCAGTTAGGTCCAGACTTGTAGCCTTATGTAGGTCCTTTTCCAGCATGTGTTCTCCATAAATTCCCCACAGAGATGAGTCTTTCCCACAAAATACTGTGAAAATTAGAGAACAGCAGGCCTCAAGCACACAGAAATACTCTTGTGGACTTTGTAAATGGGAAAGAAGAAGAACCAGAAAAAAATACCTTTCACCTTCAGATTTTCAAATTTCTAATTTCTAATATATTCTTTTTAACTGCATGTAGAGCAATTTTTGCAAGGATATTTTACAGTCCATAATGTCCCCTATGGAAACAGGAAAAAAAAATAAAAAGAAGTAGTAGGAAACAGAATAAGTTATGGTAGGTTACACAGTCATCATGACTGAATAGTCAAAGCTATGACAACCATTTATCAAACTGGCACAGAAATAACAACACATATATCTTACCATAAACACAGTGTGGGAGAAGAGGCAGACAATAAAATAATGCAATGCTTTTCACTTTGGTGGCATAAGCTGAAGATCTCCATCTATTTTACAAGCACGCATATTAGCTTCAAGCCTAGAGTGCAAATAATTGATAGCTGTGTTGTCCTTTGTGCCACTGAGTCACCACAAAAAGTTAAGAGGCTGATCTGCACATTACTGAAAACATCCAGTTCCGTGCACTGTAAGGAAAGCAAGCCCACACTGTTGGTCATGGCAGTGCCCACTCCCAACAAGGCACCCAACCCAGCAAGCAGAGCTCCCTCAGTTCCCCTGTGAGCCAAACAAAAGTTTGAAACAAAGATCTACTCCTCTTTGGAGACAGGAACAAGCCATAAATGACTACCACTGCAACATGCAGAAAGCCCAGACTATGATTGTGAGGAGACTGTTGGGAACATATGTTCCAGGCTGGTGTTGTCCTACAAAACCTTATACACTTGCTCAAAAGCACAACAGAATAACTCTTGAAAACAACTTATAAATTTTAGAAAAGAAAGCATGACTAATAAAGCTTAGTGATAAAACAGCTGCCAGAGACTCAAAACTACTTGCAGCGACTAATTTAGGTGACAGATCGATGTGGACAAGTGGCTTGCAGTTCTCCCATCTTTTCTTGCACACAAATATTCTTTTTTTGCAGCCAGGCAGACCTGGCTGAAGAATTAGACACACATAGATCAGCTCTGAACATGCAGATAGGCAGGCATCCTAACCATACCAGAAGGGGCTACTAGCTACGACTGAGGCAATCAGCATTACCCTTTGGGGTCCAGAGAACTCTTCAGTGACCTTTATTTGCAATAGTAGGTAGCCCTTTTTTTTACAGTAATGGCAATTCAGTCATCAACAATTCATTCAGTATAGGTATATAAATGTTTTATAGAGTCTTAGGTCTATTACTATTAATGTAACAACATCATTACAATGTTTTTAGACCTGTTAGCCAAAGAAACTGACCTTCAATGTGCAGGATATGCTAATGACCATACTGTGTATGTGTATGTGTATGTGTATGTGTATGTGTATGTGTATGTGTATGTGTATGTGTATGTGTGTTTACAAAGTATCCTGTTACTGAAAATGTGCCACAGTGCAAAGCTGTAAATAACCTGGTGAAAAACTGCTAATTCGGAGTGGTAGTGAAACACAGGAAGTTTATGAATAATAACTAACGTGGTGAAACAAGTTGCCAGTGAAACTTCTGGCTTTGCATATTGAACATAGTGCTTGCAAGACAAAGAGGCGTTTTGGGGAGAAGCAGGTAAGATCTGAAAAAGGTTAACAGTATCAAGCCGCTCCACAGGAGGAATAAAAAGGTACAGCAGAATTATTAATTACACGATTAAATTTGTGTGTTAGCCTGGCCTCTCACAACGCACAGCTTTGTGGGATGCAATCAACGATCTGTCTCCTATCACAAACACAGGGAAGAATTAGAAATGGCATTCAAGACGAGGAAGACGGAACACCTGAAACAGTTGTAGGAACAGCTGAGGAACCATGCTGAAGAAGCCTTGCTGGCCAATTCTGGCAGTTGCCAAAAAAGGAAGGAAAGAAACATCAAGAAATGCTTTGTTAAAAAAGGAATAATTTGCTACCAATGGACGGTTTGCCTTTTTTTTTTTTTTTGCTTAGTCTTAAATTACTGTTCTCACCATTCACAATAAACTGTTCATTTTTTAAGGTCTCAACAATCAAGTTATACAAATCACACACTTCCCTCATACATAAATTTGTATTGTGTCAGAGAGCAAGGCACTTTGTCCATTCTACATTTAATTAGTTCTTTAAGTGTTTACTTCCCACTAACTACATCTCCTCAACCTCCACACAGAGTGTTTCTACAAGGGTCCTCTGGATTAACAGCTGGATTGAGAATTTATATGTGCTTTCCGAAGCAATATTTTGATGCTCAACAGAAATCTCAGAAGGTGCATGCTATTGTTTTATAAAATCCTGTGTGTCCTCTATGCATTCACTTTTTAAGAGTGATGGGGTGAGTTCTTTTCCAGATACCTGGAGATCTTCCCCAGCAGTCCAGGTACTCAACACAAGCAAAGCCAAAGTCACAGATCCTATAACAAAATCTTCACAGGCCATAGATCAGCAGGCCAACACACTCAGTCCTCAGGTTAAGAGACAGCCTGGGAAGATGAAGACTTGAGGATTGCTGGGGATGACATACCCAGCCACCCCTTTCTCAAGGGACACAAGAAGGCTGCTCAGGACTTTAGTGTTTTCTTAGATACTCAGCACTCCATGGGCCCTTTGTGAAAAAGAGGGAGAGAGCAAAAGGGAGCAAAAGGGAAAAATTCCCTTGTCTGTGTGGTCCTATGGGGCAGGATGGCACATCCCTTTGGTACTGTTTGATACTGAGGCAATGATACCTCTGGATGCTGCAACCCCTAGAGAGTGGTTGTCCCAGGAATACACCAAGTGTTCCTGGGACAGCCACTGCCCCATGCAGGGCCCAGAAACCTCTCCTGGGGAGGAGCAGCTGCTGCAAAGAAGAACGGTGCCCATCTGCCTGAGATTACAGCTGGGTGCTGTTTCCCCGCGGGAAGGTGTTAACAGGCCCTACCCCGACGGGACAGAGGGAGCATCTCTGCAGAAAGCTAAAGACCAGATAACACCGCACACACCCCTCCTGCCACCAACAGGTGCACTTGAGCTGCTGGAAGAGAGAACGATTTGGAAAATCGCTTCTCTCTCTCACTTGCTCCCCTGAATGCTAATCAGCGGCGCCGGCTAAAAATACCCAGCAAGGCTGGAGTGCGCACGGCAGATAGGGAAAATGGGGGAGCTGAAAGGCTACAGCTTCCCGGAAGAAAAAGGGACTGGCGAGGAAGAGCCTTCCTCAAGAACTCATTGCCCGACTTGCCCGCTCCGAGGCTGAGGTTCCAACCTCTCCTTCACAAGGCCACTGCAGGTGCTCCCCGAGAGGTCGCCGGGCCACCCTCTACCTGGGCAAGTGACGGCACCACCCCCAACCCGGCTCCCAGCCCCGGCGCTGCAGGCGCTCCCGGACGTGGCGTCCCGAGGGTGCCGCCGTGGCCATTCGTCCCTCGAGCCCCGCTGCCCACGGGGTGCAATCCCACAAGGGTTCACCGGCGGTGTACGAAACAAAGAGGGCTGCTGGGGACCGCCGCCCCCGCGGGCACGGAAGACCTGCGCCGGGCAGTGCGGCGCGAGGGGCTCGGTCCGCTCGCTCGCTCGCTGCATCAGACACCGCAACGCAGTCACAGCGATGCACGGCGGTTCGCCGGCCTCCTGACGAGCGCAAGAGCTGATAAATAAAGAGCAAATAAATAAATAAATAAATAAATAAAATTTAAGAGAGGCAGAGAAGGCAGGAACACGGAGATAAGCACCGGACCCCGGCAACAGAACCCGCGGGGGTGTTCAAACCCCCGCCACCCCCTGCCCGAGCTGCGCGTCCCAAGCCGCGCGCCGCGCTGCGGGGCCGGTCGGAGGGCGACGTGCGGCCCCCCCGCACCACGCGGGTGGGAGGGCGGACTGGGCAGCTCCGCCGCCCCCGGCCCCGGCGGGGGTCGTACTCTGCCCCTGCCACCCGCGACGGCCCGGTGGGCCGCCCCCTCCGTCCCCCCGCCTGCCGCGGCTCC
>VWYO01006650.1:66578-77028 GCA_013400275.1 Rhadina sibilatrix
ATCGCCGTGACACCGGGAGAGGGCCTGCCAGCGCTTCGCAGCCGCGGGGCTCGGGGACAGTTCTCGCACCACCGACGGGATGGGCCCGCCGCCGCGGGCGCAGCGGGACACGGGCGGCGTGCCGCCGTGCCTCTGTCTCTGCGGAAGCTTCTCCTCCCTCCGTCCCTGCTCTCCCCTTCCTCCCCCTCTTCCCTCCCCCACACCGACCCTTCGTCCGCCGGCGGCTGAATTTTCCGAAGGCTGCGCAAGAAGCGCCTAAGGGTTGGTTCCTCCCGTCGCCTCTCCTCCTCTGTAGCCAAGTTTAATTCCCTTCAAGTGATTCATCAGTCTCCAGCTTTAGCAGTCCAGAGTTACCCATTTATGATAACCAGCCAGTGTAAGGAAAAGGTGTCATGAAGCTTCTTTACCTCTCAAAAGAGCTAAATTTCTAAACAACGCAGAGACATTTGTGTCACGTTTACTAGAGATGTATTGGGGATCTTTAACGTTTACACTACTCCTTGGGAGAATTGAGTTCTGTTTTAAGATTTAGTGAGTTAAAACATTCGTTGGTCTTGTAAGATGCACATTGAGAAAAAAAAAAAAAACCTGCACTTTGACAAAGAAACAGGAAAAAAATCAACAACGTTTTTGTACACTAACGTGCCTGCTTTTGTTGATAACTTCTTACTGTAAAAGCTTTCAGAAGTCTATAGTGAAAATGTTTGGTAAATTCACTGCAGTTTAAAATTGATGATTAGTTCCTTTACGAAAATAACTGAGATGTTGCTAGGATATGGCAGTTAAAAAGGAAGTCCAAATGTAGTACACATTCCTTTTTGTAAACAGGTTCTGTGTTTTTAATGCAAGGCAGGATTTCTTTTTGTTTTGCACAGGTGAAGGGTATAATTCTATTTTGTACAACTACATGGTTTACCTTGTAAAGAGTTCCATTTTACCTGTTACAATTCATCAATCTGGTAAGCTTGAATATTAAAAGTTTTATTTGAAAAATATATATATTGTAAACAGCCTTAACTGGTGCAGTAGTCACAGTTTTAAAGGATAAAAATATATATATATATATATATATATATAAAAACCATCCTGGAAGACATCTTCCAAATGTGTTTTCAAAACAGTATTTATACTCATATTTTAAAGCAAGGATTTTTGTTTGGTTGGTTGGTTTGTTTTNTCCAGAGGTTGTGGGGTGGGGTGGGGAGAAGGTGGAAGAGGAGAGGAGACAGAGCGGAGAGAGAGTTAAGAGTATGCAAAGTTAGAGTCTATTTCTGTAGTTCATGGAAAATTATTTTGAACTTTTTAGCTGCAGAGAGGCTGACGTAATTTGCAGCCTTAGAACTGGAGAGAGAGATTTGATTCTAAAATATTCAAATATCTCTGCACTGTTGTTTTCTAAAATGTTTTGACTTGCACACTTTGTATAATCTAAAATGCAGAATGCCTGAAAAGTCTTAAAGTTGCAAAATGATGTCTGTGAAGCTCACAATTAAAGCTCTAATCTAGAGAAGAGAGTGAAAAGCAGCAGTTGCCAATTTGCAAGTAGTTCTAAATAGCAGAAATTTAAAATAGAGCTCCTTTTGGCCAGCAGATTTCTTGGTGTGGAATGCCAGTCTAAAACATATGCCCTAGCTAAGTCCCATTTTAGTACCGAATATTGGTTTTATGCTGCCTCTCTGCAGATGCACCTTCTTAACCCCTTATGGGAAAGTGAGAAGTCCTGTAATCTTTGCCTATTATATTGATTTAGGCAGTATGCAATTTCATAGCATACTTTGTTGCTCATACAAATGGGATTTTGCAAAATGAGTAACTAAAGCAGGGAGGCTAAATTTTTATGTAGGTCTCCAATTGAATGAATTTATGAGACAGCATAGCACCTGATACTGAATTAAATGGGAACTGCTAGACTGCAGAGTGATTTTGAAAAACAGATGAACCAGCTAGGTGCCTAAATGCAGATGCAGATGAGTAATAATAGTTGTTGGTTTTTTAAAAATTGGCTACACACATTGTAATTCATGGAAGTTGTATCCTAGTTTTACTTAAGGAATTGATTTTTTTTGTCATAAAAAGACAGCATTTTACTTAAGATAATTATTTTAGGAATTATGAACTAGACAATTCTGAAACTCCAGATGTTCCAAAGATCAGTGCTCAGGGAAATAAATGGAAAGTCAAGAAAGCTACCTATTATACTCAATTGTTTAAATGTAAACAATTTTAGACTATGGATTTTTAAGATTGTTAAAGTCATAACTTTTTTTTGTATGTATGTGTGTGTACATGCCTGTGAAAGTGTGTTTGTGTTTTATTTAAGTCTTTTCAGGATGCCATTGAATTAGAATATTTATTTGTGGCTCAGTTTTAGTTCCCAAATTTCTACTTTTCTTCATTTGGGCTTTTATCCCCTGGAATAGTTTAATTTAATGGTGGACAGATTGCCAGAATAATGTCCAAGTCAGACTCCCACAGAAGCCAGTAGGCGTTGTTTCATTGACTTCAGTGGATCTGGGCACAAGCGATATGTAACACCTACTCTAAATAATCTTCAAAGTAATCTTGATCTTCTGGCATGACAGGATACAGCAGTGGCATATTATTTCTCAGTTATTTGTGATTTGTATGGATAGCAGTATTAAGGGAGGCCACCTATGGTATTATATGTGTTTTTAAAAGCAGGAAAAGAAATTGGCAGGCAAATTGACCAAATAAGCCATGTTTTATTAAAGATGGTATATCAGTGTTTCAAGTATCTGGTGACTAACTTTTCTGATAAAACATGAAACACCACACAAATTTATTTCTCAGTGAGAAGAAACTTATAAATACAGGATATGAGATGAAGCTTCACAGGCATGATTGCTGTATTGTGAAGCTGTTTTTAGTAAACCTGAATCATCATTCTATCTTCTGAGCAATAATGTTAGAGTGTATAAACTATACTGTGCCAAAATTGAAAATAGGCTGGTGTGGGAAGCATTAAAGCTTAGGTTACCTGAGAGGACTCATACTATCCCTTTATTTCCCATTTTCCATCACAGGATTGTCAAGGTGAATGCAAACCTGATCAATTCATGTCATTGAAGGGTGATTACTGCAAGGCTTCTTGCCTTAAGTAGCAGAACCAGAGAGAATGAAAGGGAAACACGTATGTGCCATCAAATCTCCGTTTTGCCTACCTGAAGTAATGACAAGACTTCTTTTTGCTCTATGGCTTGTTGTTTTAATTTGCTTCTAGCTTTACTCACATCTGTTCAAAGGGAGGGAGGAATAGGCTCAATACTACTGTTTTGGTCACAGTGAAAAACTGATTTAGTAGCAAACTGCTCTCAGCTTTTGTGTCCCTTCTGCAGGTAATAGTGGCTAGTCAAGGTGGAAAATCAAGTCTGCTGTCTTTGATGAGACAGGATTTGCCTTCATGTGGAAAAATTTATTCCCACCAGCCTATTAGCAATTCACATGAATTATTTTCACACTCCAACATCCTTGCTTAAATCTTACTTATACTTCGCATTGTAATTGACAGAATATATATGAATCTAAAAACGGGGGAAATTGTGTTAGAGGGGAAACTGTATTAAAGTAGTACAGATTTTACTCAAAGTTTGGTTTCACTGTAGGACTTCTTTGGTTCACCAAAAAGCGCTATAGCGGCTGGTATAACTTAGATATATTTCAGTCATACTGTTTAATAATCAGAAAAGGTTTTTGAATGTTCACATGAGAATGGCAATCTGTTTCTGCTTTTGGATATAGTACATATGAAAACCTTTTCTTCATTTTGCCATTTAATCCAAGATTGATCCTCAAAAAAATGTCAGTAATTGATCTTGTAACTTTAGGATCAATAAAATAAGTTTTAAAGCACAGCATATCCTATAAGAAAAGCCTAATGCTCTTCATTTCATATTCTTTATTGTCTTAGGCGGATGTCTAATAGTACAACCAAAACTAATATTTAATTACCATTTTCATGACAAAAACTTGCTTTTCAGAGTCTTCAAGTGGTACCATGGTATAAAATTCCAGGTTTTACTGTGAAGTTGAGTCTGTTTCCGTAAGTGAGGTATTTCTCAGTTACAAGATGTTCAAATTCTTTTGATAAATTCTTCTGGTAAAAATCCGTTCATTTTGTATGATGACACTCTACACATGTGCTACAGTTACCTCTCCTTAATACAAGCACATATTTCCAACTGAAATGCATAGGAGTAAGATTGAAATTTGTTATGATCACTGTCTAGCTTTAAAATTTCTTAATTATCTCTCAGTAGTTAATGGCATGGGACTAGGGCTTGGTGTGTGTTCCAGAATCAGCAACAGCTCATCTAATAACAGTTTAGCAGAGAACAGATGGACTTGAGGAAATCCACAGGCTAATGGAGTGCTGGAAGAAAAGCTTCAATCACCTGTTGCAACCATTCAGCATACAGTGTTTCCTGCCCCAAAGGAGGCTCTGCCCAAACAAAATAACTAGAAGAAATCTGAGATTTTGAGTGCACTGTGTTCTCATTCTTACAATACTAGTTCTGAAATTCTTTCCTTGCATAGCTTTTGAAGAGTGAAATCCTCAAATTTGTCTTCTAAAAATATCATTCAAGTAACTGCCTCGCTTTTTATTGGCCAGGTGTGCTGAGTACTTTGTAGCCCATGTTCAGGCACCATGGTGAAGTTCAGTTGAAATTTATGGCTATGTCTCCCTGATGTCAGCCTAGATAGTCTGTAATTGAAGCTCAAGTCATCTAAGAAGCCATAGGACTCTCTTAGGTGTATTTCCTTTACAGAAGGAAGTCCTGCTGTCCTGTTTCATCCCTTTTTCAGACCCAAATGCCTTAAACTTCAGTGAATTTACCTTGAGGCAGGAGTGGAGATGACATTAGAGTTTACCACTACTTTGGTCGTGGAATTTTAGATATCTGGAAGACCTCCTTAAGCTTTGGAGGGAAAGTGTGGTAGGAAACATTTCTAGTGAAAAATACATACTGACTCATCACCAGAACACGGAAAAGTCAAGTGCATAGCAACACAATATAGCAGATGTTCCCAGGGTTTCACTTATGGATTACTTCTGGCATGGGTCTCTCTGATGGGGAAGTTCATTTCATGGTCTTTGCAAATGAATCATTTGTTTCACTTCAGCAGGTAGGATTTAAACACCTACTAAATACCTCAAGCATCCTTACCAGTTTGTCTCTTCTGACCATTGTTAGTAGAGGAAAAAGTGAAGTGTGGGAGGAGAGAAAGCTTATCATGATCCTCTTAATGGGTTCAGAGGACTAAACGTTCCAAAGCATTCATTGGTTTTATATTAAGATTTGAGAATGGAAGAATACCTATAATATCTAAAAGGATTATTTTCCAGGATTTATATTTTTGGAAGCCTAATACTTAGGTTTAGAGAAGGTTCTTTCAAAATTTGCTTTTTCTCCCAGGTTCTACATTTTAAATGAAAGCTCATCTCACAAAAATACTCAGTGATGTCTCCAGGCATTTAAATTATTAAATTTAGGGAGATTAAGTAGAGCTGTCCTACAAATTACTGAGTGCCACCAATTTCTGTAGAGGTCATATAAGGAATTTGACACATGGTGTGGATGAGGCTTTATTTGCCAAAGTTCAAATTCTGGCATTTCCTCACAAATGAGGGATGCAACAGCACAAAGTTGTGCTACAAAAAAAGAAAGTTCCAGGCAATCAGACAGTTATGGATTTTGGATGTGGTATGTACAGTCTCAGGGTCTATGCAGCTGCCATCCATTCGTGATTAAAATGTATGCCCACACAAAGGATTTTTAGTGGTGTATCTGGGTAGAGGTGGATCTTGCTGTGTCTAGGTCCAGTGGCTCCTAGAAACATGGAAAAGTCCTACCAAAAGAAGATCATATTTTCACTGGAAAGGAAAGAGCCACTAAGAAATTTCTATTTCCTTGCATTTTGGAACATTTACCATTTCCTTAATGACACAGAGGCTACTGGTGTACGCAGATTGACAGAATTAGACTCCTAGGAAAATAGGAAATGGAAATGTAAGTGTTGAAAACTACTTAATCTGTCCAAAACCTTTTGATGTGTAATCAAAAATTATAGTAATTCCAGTAGCATATCCTCCTGACCTGAGCACTCAAAATGACTAGAATTGAAAAAATTACTACCACCAAAATGAGACTGGAAGGTTGAAAACCAAAATATTCTGCTTTCTGATTCATCTTTTGCTCTAAATCAGAAAGAAATTCTGATACAGCTCTTTGTGAAACTGTTGCTTAGAAATATGGTTTGTTATCCTGAATAGAACATAAGGGTGCTTCTCTCAACAAACTAGGAGATGATAGCTGCACAGAAATGCATTTGGCTAGCACAGAGACTTCCTTATAGGTAACATTCTTGGAGAGCTACTAGAAATATATTGAAAGGCACCATTATCATCCAGGTTTACCTGGACCATTGTTTACTGCACTGTGCTTCATGTTCCCCTAAGCAATGGAGCTCGCCTTGTCAGTGGGAACAAGCATCTGTCTCTTGTGAGGCACTAATCCAGGAGCTGGATACGTGCAGGCAGCCCCTGGCCCCCTGAGAGTCGGTGTGCTTCGGCGCCCTTCTGTGCGTGTGTCGAGAGCAGCTGAGGCGGGATGCACACAGCCCAGGTGGAACGCTGTTCTGTGTTACATCAATGAGGAAAGCAGATTGCTCTCACAATGCCAAGTTCCAGACCTATTATGCAGTGGTCCTGGGGTGCAGCAGGAGCTTGGCTGCATTTGGGGAGCTGCTTCTGGGTAATTTCTGCTAGAGCAAGTTGTTCAAGTCAAGTGGAATGGGAAGAGCAATAAATGTCTTTATTGCTATCCCCTCACTCCTCCTCCAACAAAACGGAAGTGATCCAATTGCTGACCTTCACAACAGAGGTGTTAAGTTCTATCTTGGGTTCAATATTTATCCTCTGCTCCCTCTAGCAACTTTTCCAAAAGAACAGCTCAGGAATGCCAAGTGTACACTGTCTGTTGCCTCTTTGCTTAGGGGGAGAGCCTGCTGAAGGTGTTCTGAATACTCAATCAGCTGGTGGGGCAATAAATAGAAATGAACAACAAATGATGTTTGGCACATTACAAGAGCTGTGAACTGCTCTGGGCTGTCCTTCACCGAAGGGCTGTGGCAATTCTTATTTACTTAAGGTCTGCAAGATTCAGAGGTCCAAGAATGAGGATCCCTGTTGGAAGTTTTCCTGGATGAATTTATCTCAAAAGTCAAAAAGCAACTGTTCCCGTGTTTCAGTAAATGCATCTTGGCATCCAAGCATGAAAAGGAAAAAAGCATAAACAGGGCAGAACTGTTGATTCATTCATGGTTCATTAATTTTTCATCAAGGGCAGCAAAAAGACAAACATTAGTGTTAACATCTCAGATTCAGAGAATTGCTTCATTGTAAGAGGTTTTGAAGCTGACTGATAAGGAAGCAGCAGAAAGTACACCAAAAGAAAATTGATATTTCACAATGCTACTGTCAGACCATTCATAATGTTAGCAAAGGCTAACAAGAACATGAATTTCAACTTCCCTTATACATGCAGCTGGAAATGCTGCAAATCTCTAGATGATACTCAAAAACTTCTTTACATGACTAGACTAGACTTGCAGTCTAGTACCTTCTGTGCTCATAGCTACATGTTGGGACTTTTTCTTTTTTGTTGTTGTTGTTTGTTTGTTTTGGAGTGTTTTGGTGTTTGTTTGTTTGTTTTTTGTGTGTATGTGTGTGTATGTGTATGCTGGCTGTGGACAGATGGCCATCTTCATATTCCCTACTGCAGAACCAAGCTCTTCCATTCTGTTCAGCACAGCAGCAGAACATCAGAGCACCCCCACTCAGCCACTAAATCTCAGCAGAAGTGCAGGCACTGCCACCATCATGGGCAGCCCCATGGCCCCTGTGGAACCTGCAGGTCTGTGGACAGAAAGATACCACCACAGTTTTTCTCAGGAAAAAAAAGCAGGGTACTGTTCAGATCTTCAGCTTCTCACTTAATACTGCAGGCCCCTGAGGTCCTCAGGAGCACAGACCCTCGGTGCACCCAAGAGTGCAGCACACCAGGTCAGGTGCCAAAAGAAATGCCTTTCTTTCCTGGAGGAGGAATCACTGTCACAAGAATACAAGAAGAGAGACCAAAGCACTGATCTCCCTCACTTACAGAGTTAGGTAGTTTGAGATAGAGAAGGGCCAGGGTGCTGTACTGTGTCCCCAGCCCCTACAGCTTATCACCTGATGCACATTGATACACGGGGAAGCAGGGCAAGCAGAATGACAATTACATGTAACCAGTTAAATTAAATACTGATGGACCAGCCAAGGGGCAGATACAGAGTTAAAATACACAGAGGCAACCTAATCCTTATCCTGCCCTCTCCTGGGCACATACCTGGAGAACTTCAATAGGTAGGGATTTTGTGAGGGGAAATTTTAGTTGCACCAAATGGAAAGAACACCCCTTTTTATACTGCAAATGTCAGGGTATTTCCTCCCCAAAATGTCTCAGCATTTCCCCTCTACAGCTTCTTAAAGGGTGGTTGTAGCTAGATGGAGCTTGATCTCTTTCTCCAGGCAGCAACTGACAGAAGGAGAGGACGCAGTCTCAAGCTGTGCCAAGGGAAGTATAGGTTGGATATTAGGAAAACGTTTTTGCAGAAAGAGTGATAAAGTACTGGAATGGTCTGCTCAGGGAGGTGGTGGAGTCACTATCCCTCGATGTGTTTAAAGAAAGACTGGATGTGGCACTTGGTGCTGTGGTTCAGTTGAGGTGTTAGGGCTGGATTGGACTCAATGGTCTTGGAGGTCTCTTCCAACCTAGTGATTCTGATTCTCTGAAAATGATCAGCTTGTTACAGCAATATGGAAACCTGAAAAAAAAAAAAAAACATTCCCAGGAAAGGTAATGCAAACGGAGACATCCAGCTGAAACCCACATAAACAGAGTAGAAGCTGATCTGTTAAAATTTCACACCTTTCTTTTGGAACAGTCACATCATTTTGTTCTTTGCATTTTCAGCTCCAGCTCTCAGGGAAGATGGAAGCTGGTAGGAGGCAGACACTGATAAAGGCTGTACTGGCAAAGTGTCAGGTAAAGGGAAACCATTTTTACATTTCTGCTCTGACAAGAGAGGACAATATATTCTAGCCTGAAAGCTTAGATGGCAGAAGCAGCAGTGATTAATTGCTCTAATTAGGGCTCCAAATAGGAAAGAGTGAGTTTCCTGAGCTATTGCGTGCTAAATTTCCTCGCTTCTATGAATAACTGTATTGCTCAGAGGAGATGGGCATCAGAGTGCATCATCAGAACAAATATTTACCCACTTCAACCTAGAAATACCACTACAACCTCAACACAAGTAACTAATGCAAAGAGACAACAGGCCACTTTTTGGCACCTGGAAAGCAGTATAACAGTTTGGCTCATCTGTTTCCCTAAAGAAATCACAAGTCAGAGACTCACATAGTCATGGAATGGCCTGAGTTGGAAAGAACCTAAAGACCAACTAGTTCCAACACCCCTGCCATTGACAGGGAGACCTTTCACTAGACCAGGATGCTTAGAGCTCCATCCAACCTGGCCTTGAAAACTTGGAAGGATGGGGCAGCCACAGCCACTGTTTCAGTGCCTCATCACCCTTACAGTAAAGAGTTTTTTCCTTATATCTAATCTAAACCTACTCTCTTGCAGTTTAAAGTAATTTTTCCTTTCCCTGTCATTACATGCTCTTGGAAATACCTCTCCTCTTCTTTCTTGTAGGCTCCCTTCAGTTACTGAAAGGCCAAATTAGATCACCCTGAAGCTGCCTCTTCTCCAGGCTGAAAAATCCCAATTCTCTCATAGTCTTTCCTCATAGGAGAGATGCTTCATCCCTCTGATCATCTAGGTGGCCTCCTCTGGACTTGCTTCAACAGTTCAATGTTCTTTCTATGCTGGGACCCCAGAGCTGGATGCTGTGTTCATGTACTCAAATGCTTGCATGAAAATGGGTGAGCTGCTGGTCTACCACACCACCACTTGATGGTTTCAGCGAACTAAGAATTCCTACTGGCCGCCAGAGCATTAACAGGAGATTTTTCTGTAACAGGGCTGGTATCTTAATATTTTTGTGTTCTTCACAGATGTTTATGCCCTTTCCACCTCGATCTGCCTTTCAGCCATGAGTCGATAAATGTCAGGTCCTGATTCAGGTCCTGATTCAGGTCCTCTTTGATGTAGACAAGTAGAAATAAAATCACTACAGTCAATAGAATTACACACACACAAAAANAAAAAAAAAAAAAAAAAAAAAAAAAAAAAAAAAAAAAAAAAAAAAAAAAAAAAACAAACAACCTACCTCATATCACCAGAAGGAGAAAAGATCACATAAAGTGCTGACTGTTAGCTTTGCAAAATGCATTATGGGAAATCCTGAGTACATTTCTTAAAAAAAA
>VWYO01006650.1:77070-118367 GCA_013400275.1 Rhadina sibilatrix
AGCTGGAAACTGTTTAGCAAAAAACCCCCCACAACATTATTGTTGGAATATATCCTACACAGCCCGGGAGTCAGCCAACTTTAGCAACACTCTTCTGTCATATGCAGGAAAAAGCTTTTGCTTCAGCTGAGTCCAGCTGCTTCTTATTGACAATCAGATGTACTGGCACAGAGAGCATCTAATCTGGATTGTGGCCATCTACAAGTAGCTAGAAGCACACAAATAATAATGGTTCATCATTGCACACTGATTTCTATGAGGCAGGCAGTGACATGCATATGTCCATTATTTTTCTTTCAGTCTTTGTTCGAACTCCTCACTTGCCTGACTAATAAAATACACTGATAGAAGCTACCAGGAAAGGAGGAGCTCAGAATAGGTGCATGCCAGCAGCACTTCACATTTAGTAAGTACAGGGTTCCTTTCACTGCCTGTGCCTGTCAGAGGAGTTTCTACAGTGCTACATCACTACATAGCCTGCTATCAGGGCTGCAGAGGAGTGCAGGCTGGTCTGAGAAATGTTCCTACTGGTGAAGCAAAGCAGAGCAGAAATACGCAAAGCAAGCCTCACTGCTGATTGTACCCTCTCATTTGTATGCTCAACACTCTTCCAGTAATGAATCATCAGCCCAAGTTCTGCTCAGCTCATCATGGCTAGAAATGCTGCAATAGCACCAAACTGGGTGGGGGGGACACAGATTCATCTCCAAATGACCGAGCAGAGGAGACAGTGGATGACTATGAAGCTGCCAAAACTATACCTTGCTGATGTTGAAAGTGTCATCATATACAGGTATCCATAGCAGAGTTGAATAGAGGAGAGATACGCCATTGCAGTGCAATGTGCATCAGTGGTGAAGCAAATGTTATTCCCCTCTAGTCAGAGTACTCTAGAATACAGCAAAATTACAAGCTATGTCCACATTTCCTTTAGTAAGAAAAACTTTTCATGTCAAGACAGGGGAAAGCAATGTATGCCATGGGGAAAGAGCACTCCATTTCTTTCCAATCATCCAGAAAATCTAGGGAAAAAACCCCAAAGTTTTAGAGACAAAATGCTTCATACATTCCCAACCAGAAAGGCACACTCTGTTGCCGATGTCCGCAACACTTACTTAATATGGTGCCTGAAAGTTGCACCCTGGTAAGCAACAGAAGGGAACTACCAATCCCAAAGACACCTGAGACCACCTTTGAACTTTTTCCTAGAGATCCCATTTCTGGAAAAAGATGCACCTGTGCCTGCCAAGAACAAAGCTTACATGCGGAGATAATAGAGCAACACAGTAGGGTTTTTTTGAGATTTTATGTTGAGAGAGTGAGGGAATTTTTTGCTAACAGCTCAGTTTTGGTAACAGAGATTTATGCATCAGTTTAGCCAAGTGGAACAAAGCAGAGGGCTGGAAGAACTGGAGGGACACACCGATTCTCAGGTACTGCCTTTAGCCAAAGTTGAACTCATGCAAAATTCACCCAGTGATGATGCCCTTCAGGGGAATAGCAACAGGTGAACAAATCCCAAATGCAGAGGAAATCAAAGATGCACTGATGATATATATAATAAAGGGGAGACATGTCTAAGCAAAATTTCAAAATTAAAAATCCTAAATCAATTTTGTAAGGTGACTTTTCAACATGGAGCCATTTGTTTCCAGTGTCAGTGGTCTCTCAGATCCCAGAGGATCTTAGTACCTTCCTGTTTTGGAGAACTACGTTAAGCCTTTGAAAGATTTGCCATCAATGAAATTTAGGATCCTTTATAAAGCCCGTTCTGAGGGAGCATGGATATTATGGTTTCCTGTTTTTTTCATGATCCACTTATAGCAGAGCAGTAAGAGGAATAATGGCAGGATCACATATGTCATCTTCACAAACAAGGAAACATTAGATATGGATAAAGGGATGATAAAATGGAGATAGAAAAAAAGGAAAGGAACTTGAAAAAGGGGAGTTTTAGGAGAGCAAGGGTAACACATAGGTCACAACAGCTTTATTCTATAAAATACACAGACTGGCCATGCATCTCAGTTAATGACTAGAGAAGTATTTCCTTCCTCATGGATTGACCAAGTGTTTCCTTAGACTATGTCTGCTCTTTTTCTTATATCTCATTTCCAGAAATTGCTGCTTTTGCCATTTTTGCTGCCTGGCAGTTTTGTGGAAGGATGTAGCAGCTCTCCATACCATTACCACCAGAACAGATAATGCCCAAGGGCCAACAGCCCTGCACAAACACATTACCTCCAGGAACTAAGACACTTCCTTTTCCTGCTATATTGTTGCTAGGGAGCTCCTGAGGCTCCCCTGGATACCATGCAAGGGATAATAAAACTCTCTGAACTGAACAGTAACTGCAACCAACAGTTTCTCTTGCATTTTCTCTTTTTGTGTGTTTGTTTGTTTGTTTGTTTGCTTGCTTGCTTGCTTGCTTTACCCCTGTTTGTCCCCAAAACCAAGCTATTGCCTAGGGTTGGTTTGACACCAGCAAGGCAAGAGAGCAATAAAACCATATACATTCAGCCTTGCTTATTGTGCAGACACTGAAGCAACACTGGAGCTGCTGTGCATGTCAGAAGCTTTGTCCGAACCCACTGGGAGAGGCAGGGATATGTTCAAGGCTGTGACCTAATGCTGACGTCGAGCCCAAGTCCTCATTACATAACACAGCATAACAAGCATGCACTTCCAGGGTGTATCCACAGCACATCCTTGCCTCTTAGTCACTCTCCTCATTTGCCTGAGTTATCTGCTTATGTGCACCTCAAAATGCATGTAGCAAATTAGATTTTGAGTTGATGCCAAAGAAATAAATACCTTCTTGTAAACCACTGTGACCCATGTGCTGCCTATGAGGATGCAGGCTGAGGAACAGCAGGTCTGAAGCCTAAGAAGAAATGTCAGATTGGCTGGAATTATGAACTAAAGCCAGAAAGGGAGAAGTGCTCCAAGTACAGTTGTGAAGCTTCTGCCAGCAAAATTTGATATGATGGTTTCATCTGTTGGATTTCCAAATGAGCCAAGATTCAAACATGCAGCATCACTGGAGTCTTGCTCATGTACCTTTCAGCTTCCTGAAAATATAATTGTTTTTCTATATCCCCAATATTTCATTTTCAAATCACAGCACAGATCTTATCTGCAGAATCTGCACAATGAAAAAAAATTCAAAACCAGAACAGTAGGTACAGACATTGTATCAAATCTAGCTGAGATCAGGTACCAACACTGATTCATCATGTCAGCTTAAGCAATAATAATTTTTTAAAAAGTCTGCCCAAGATTCTCAGTGGTCTAACACATCTCAGGTATAATAAAATCTCAGCAATATTAAAATAATTCTACTAGCCAGCTTCAAAACCTCCTCGATAATAATCATCCATTGTTCCTGGGGCCACCTATAGCCCTTTCATGAGGGCAGATAAGCCCATCTCCAGCCTTTCAATGAGAGGAATACTGCCTATTCCCTGCAGATACTGCTACTGGCATCCCCAGTAAAAATTAATTTCCTAGCTCCCTTCCAGGAAAAGTGAACCTTGGAGTCCCAAGATCGAGCAGAGGATAGGTGGGAACCAAGGTGGCAGGGCCTCTCATTCAATGCATTTTTCTAAATTGGGACAGAGATGCTGAGTGACTGATATTTGAGCATTTGTTTTCCTCAGCTTTTCATATGCTTTTCCTTTACCTGTGAGAGGAGTTCCTGTGCTTCTCCTTTTGCAGCAACCCGCTCTGCAGAAGAATGACGTCAGTCCCCACCTTGGGACTGCACTGGCACACAGAGCCCAGGCCTTGGAGCAGAAGTGGGATACAGCAGAAGGTAGTTTGCCCAGCTTCTGTCTATTAACTACTGGCCACAACACCACTAAGCTCCCACTGGTGCTCCAGAGGTGCAGGCTGGTTCGTCTGGTGCAGAAGGAAGGGAGTACCGGGTCAGAGATCCTAGCCAGTCCTGAGCTCATGGTGTCTCTGCCATAAAAAGCAGCTGCTACAGAAAGATCACATTGCAGCCAAGCTCAACAAGGTGTGTGGGGTGATACCCTTCCTCCTCAGGGATACCAGGCATTCAGCAGCTCTGAGCTCAACAGGAGACATCCACCTGCTGCACTCAGGTCTGCCTTAGTCTCTGGCGGGGCAATCACCAGCTGAAAGACCCAGAGCAGCAACTCTGAAAATTGCCCAAATTCAGCTCAACAGTTATTCAAAAGCCAGCAGAGATACTGGGAGGAGGTCTTGACTCCCTCAAAGACAGAGAGGTTCTTAGGGAAACATAACAAATTACAGGGCTGAGCAATCACCACCTGTGTGACATTTAACAAGGGAAGGTGCTGATTCTGCACATGGGACAGGGCAACCCTGGATGTATGGACAAATTAAGGAACAAGAGACTGGAGAGCAGTGTTATGGAAAGGGTCCTGGGCATCCTGGTTGATGGCAACCTGAATATGAGTGAGCAGTGCCCTGGCAGCCAGGAGGGACACACATGTCCTGGGGAGCATCAGGCACAGCACCACCAGCCAGGCAAGGGAGGGGATTGTCCTGTTCTGCTGTAACTCAGCACCAGCTCATCCTTCTTCCCTCCAGACAGCTTCTGGGCAGAGCATTTGTTCTCACCATAAGCCATTCCTACCCACAAATGTAAACTGAGCAGGAACACTGGACACAGCAGGATGAGATGGCTTATTTTGTCACTGCAGGTGCCCTATGATGCTTATAGGGCCCATTCTTGCTAGATTCTGCCCCTTTAGGTTGTGGTCACCACATTCACACCACTCTTGATCTGTAGGGGTTGAATTAGCTCTGCCTCTTCCAAGGCATCACATGCAACAGTGCAATATCCCATGTTTCACAAACCACTCAGGCCCAGCAAAGCCTCGCTTTTCACAGGCAGCTAGTTGAACTGAAAAGGATAATCTCAATAGAGACAATCCTTTGATTCTCTCAATTAGAGAGACAATCTCAATAGAGAGACATGAAACCTTCATCCTTTGTGGCCCCCTTGTGCCCACCCTTTTTGGATAATAACTCAAAAATGCAGAACCAAAAATTAAACCTGATGGCCATGTTCTGCATAAAAGATATGATCCTGGCAGTAGTGAATTACCTGCTACATTTTACCTCCTCTTCCCTTCACAGATCTTTAAAGCACAAAAAGATGATGGCAGTTCATCCATTTCTTCCTCAAACACCAGCTTCAGGGTTGTGATGAAAGAAAAAAATTAAAGTTAAAAAAACCCCAAATAACAAAGAGCTGTACAGCTAACTGATTTTTTTATACTTCCCCACAGACCACCATTGATGAAAATGGCTTCTGAGAATACAACACCAAGAATTCCCTGCAGAGAAAGAAACCCAAACACTTGTAACTGTTATTAACACTCATGTCAGGACTGCTCTGATCATCTCTCTTCCTTTGTCACCCTCAGCCTTATACATCATCTCCCATCCTATTTGCTCAGCTAGGCACATCCTTTATCTGTATTTCTGAGATGATGCCACCTCACAAGGCCAAGAATAATCAGTAGTACATACACAGCATAACCTAACTTAAGCATGTGAGCTGAAAGCATGTACTCTGCAGTCATTAGACAGAGAAAAAGGCTCTTTCAAAGCACAAAGCCAGGCAGGAACCCAATTTAGCTGCACTGAATTGCCCTCTAGAGAAGAACAAGGTGCTTGATGATAAATCAGGAAGATAATCTCTCTAGATAGTTGAGGATTTACCAAATATACCCAAAATGATGTGGCACACAAGCTCACAAGCACAGGGACTGCACTGAGTGCAGAAATGGAGGCTGGCTGTGCTAATGAGGAGCTCGGCCGTGGGTTGGAACACAACACTGCCCAGGTGTAGCTGTGGTCTCCCAGAAGTCAGAAGGGGAGAGCCACTTGCAGCCCTTGATGCCCCAGTCCCCTGGGATGGCCAGCAGGTGCCCAAACTTGGACAGGTCCCTTAGAATTTTCATTTTCCTGAACTCCAGCTCAGGGGAGGTCTGTGCTGCAGCACGTGCCATCACACAGTGCCTGGAGATGAGCCCTGCCAGCAGGCAAAGCCCAGGCCTACTCCTGCTCAGTGGCTGCTCAGAGGGTGGTTTCCATTACTGCCTGACCCCTGCGGGCAGGGAAGTGGAGTAATTCAGCTGCTTGGCTAAAAATAGAAGGAGAGACTTCCTTTTCTCCCTTTGGCCTGTTCAGTGAAAGCTCTCCACACTGATTCAAGCCACTTTAACTGTTGTCTGCCTCTTTCCTTCACTCGTCTTTCACAGATCTGATATTCTCTGGCCATGCATTTCATACCCAGTCTACCTACCTCTTCTTTGCTATGCCATTTTGGACTTTTCTGTCTTCTGCTTTTGCATACTACCCCTGCAAGTTCCCTTTTCCCATCACAATTTGTACTGTCATGTTTAGGGCATCACAGGTACACACAGAAGGTATATGAAACTATCATATCAATGTGGCAGCACAGCCACATTGCTGCCATGCCCTTTGATGGTGACAGCTGGTGGGAGTCAACATCTGCTGCAGGCATCTGGGCTGGTGGAATTGAACTTCTGCAAAGCCAGAGAGCAAACAAAGTGCCAAGAAATATGACCCTTCACATCATCCACCCTCCTGTGACAGCACAAGAGTGTCAGGTTAGTAGTTGTCTGAGCATTGAGAAGAGGGCTGAGGGGATGGACTGAGGCATGCAGCAGCTTGGAGCAAACTGAGACTCAGACTGTACAATAGCTGTATATGAACTATCTTTGCTTAAATTTTTGCATTTGCTCCACATTAAAGTTAATCCAAATGAGATCAGCATCTGGCTTTACTTTCTATATGTCCCATGTGCTATTACATAATCCCTTCCAAAAGTATTTAATTGCACTTGTAAATACAGTGTCTGTGACACTAGAAAACTCCAGTGGTGTACCCTGCTAAAATCCTTTGGCTAGCATCCACAGCTCCATGGAAAGACACAAAAGTCTTATGCATTGGGTTATTATCAAGTAAGCTGCTTGTAGGTTGTTTCTTTCCATCCTCCAGGATAATCTCTGCCTAAAAGCATAGGACTGAATGTGCTGATCGCTTTCTTGTAATTCCTTTTTGTAATTAAAGAAGAATACTGGTTTTGATTCTGATTACAAAATCGTGGGCTAGGTGCTAATAAACATTTGGGAAAGAAGTCATCAGAACAGTACATGCCCTTCTCACCAGCTTTGGCACAAAGGAGTCATCATGGAATTTCACTGCCACTAGAGTACCTAACATTAAGACTTGTAGGTAGAAAGATAACTTCACAAATCAATATTTTGGTCTCAGGCTGCCACATCACATTTATGTAAGATGTGGACTACTGACCACTTTTGTGCGAAGTAGTCCACACTTCTAATGTTTTTCAAAACACAATATTATCAGAACTGGGATATTAAACAAACAAACAAACAAACCAAATAAAGGCAAGTTTATTATAGTAGCATTAGCAGAATGGAATTATTCAAATGAAAATATAAATCACTGCATATTTATTTTAGACAAACAGAAAGGAGTGGGCAGAATCTGTCCCACTCCTTTGCAAAAATGTCAGTGAAAAGCAGAATGTGCACTAGATGAAGCAAAGTATCCGTGGTTCAAAAGATGCATAACTACATAGAAAATGTATTACCCAAAGGAAAAAACAGCCTTCTACTTCTCATTAGGTAATTCAGATACTGTCATGAGATATGAGTTATCTACCCAGTGACTAAATGTCATTCATCCTTCCCAAAGGTAGCTTAATAGGTTTACCACCTCTCAGGAGAAAATGAAAGGCTCTTCCTGTGTGATCTGTATGGCTGACTCCCTAACACAATTTCCTGGAGTTTCCCATACAAACTCTCCCTCATATCTAATGACCACACACAGGCTGGTGCCTGGACTCATGCTAAACACATTACTGTGCAACAGCTTTTTTACTGATTTTGGAAGGAAAAGGGTATTCTGACAGAGAAGCTGTTGGCTGGCTTGTTTTTAGTTCTTGTGAGAATGAAGGTAAATGAAAGTAAGAACTGAATTTGGTGTCCAAATGCTTTGTATTGTTCCAGAAAAGGTACAGTGCCGACAGCAACAAAATCTGGTGCAGCACATTCACAGTGATAGTAGCAGTCACAGATCACCTCTAGGCCCTGTCTTATCATTTTTCTCTAATGCACTGTGTCCTTTGCATCAGGTGGGACAGGCTGGGCAGCACAGGAAACTAGTCAGACTGGAAAGGAGCAATGTCCTCTTCTAACAGAAAATGGGTAAAATCCCAACCAAGGCTTCTCTTGAGCCACCAGAGCTTTAGCCAGGGATCAGGTACCAGATGCCTGGGAAGAGAAGCCTCTTCAGCTAGAAGAGAATTACTGCATTAGAGGTGAGACAACAGACAATCCCAGCCACGGCAAAGGAGACTGGAACATATTGGTAATGTGACAAGGGTGTTTTGCAAGTTGATCATCTACAACCACCTCACAGACAGCACAATCTGCAAAACCTCACGTCTTCAGCAGGTGAAAGACAGAATTCTGCTTTGGGAAAATTGTCAAACATTACTCCCAAACTCTTACTTTAACAACTGAAAGGCTGAGTAAAAGATTAAATTGAAGAAGGGTAGTTAATCAACACAAGACTTTTCTTTAGTTGAAACCAAATAAAACAACATGTTTTGGGAACTTGCAATATCATACCTCTTGTATAAAAGAGGTACTTTTACTGACATCCTTACAGATCCTGGGATTTTGTCAAGAGGTTAAATATTTTTGTTTGTTTGTTTACTTTAAAATTCAGGAATCACACAGATACAGCTTTTGGTGTCAAAGTTTTAACACTTATGGTGTACATGAAAATCTGAAAAGATTTATAAATCTATTTCCCTGTCTTCTCCCTGCTCCCAACCTTCCACTCCCCAAGAATAAAATAATAATAAAAAAAAAAAAAGAGGCCCACTATGATTTTTACATCTCTGTCATAATATTCAGATGTTACTTCAACAATATTTTTTCATGGAAAACTTATGAAAATTTTTTGCTACCACTAAAGTTACATTCCTTGATAATAATCTAAGCTATTAAAATAGATTTTTCCTTACATGAGAAAGACTGGAGCATTTAAATTAGCCTTTGAGAATTAGATAGAGATAATTTCCTCTAATTAACCATTCCAATTTCTTCCTAAATGACTTCCCCCAGTAAGTCAAAGATATTTCCCTTCTTAATTCTGCTACTACTGTGTCTAAAATAAATCTACACTGAGTTTTACATTTCATTTTCTGCTACAGCGGATCTAATAAAGCACCTGATTTACAGAATAGAATGCACAGTGCCTAGGGGCTGCAGGGAGAGGTTGTCCAACCCATTGGTTTCAGAGAGTAATTAAAATTTACCCTCTCTCCAGCTCATAGCAAATAAGAGACATTTTGCAAGCTTGCTTCCCAAAGGTCAGCAAAGACAACCAGGACTGGAAGAGGAACATGCTTAAGGTGATGTGCTCTGAGGATCAGTGATTAAAAGCTAGGAAGGAGTGGGAAGTGCTAGTGCTCATGCAAGGTGGCAGAATGGCCAGAGGCAGACAGCAGGGCCAGGGAAAAGACACATGCCCCGCATGACAACACGGGGCACAGATTTCCACTGAGAAGGGACAGCTGGAGGTAGTGAGGGCAGTCCTGCAGAGGCAGAAATCACTACTCCCACATGGCAGAAAAAGAGCCACTGTTTAACTCTGCAGCAGTCTAAACACAAAATGCAAAAAAGTTTTTTCTCAACAAAACTTAGCTGTTAGATATATCAAGGACAGAATTTTAAGTGAATTGCCAAATTGTCTCCAAATATTAACTCCCATATTACCCTTGTCCAGAAGAGCATTTGTCACTGGTCATAGTCCAAGACTGGATACTGGAGCTGGGTGATCTGTGGTCTCTGGTCCTAGTCAACCATTTCCTCCATTTAATTTATAGACATTCTAGTCTCAAGGGAAAGATAATCTCTCTCATCTTGTGAAGTAGAGATTTTCAATATCCTGTTAATCATGAAAACACTTTAATCATTCAGTGTCATACATATTCCCCCAAACAGGCTTGCCATGCTTCTCATGGGGGGTTTTCTGGGACAGAAGTCATGCCCATGCACGGAGACAAACTTTTTATAAGGAGATGCAGTGATTGGATAAGGGGGAATGGTTTAAAATTAAGATGAGAATTTAGATTAAATATTAGAAACAAATTCTTCCCTGTGAGGGTGGTAAGGCACTGGAACAGGTTGCCCAGAGAAGCTGTGGATGCCCCATCCCTGGAAGTGTTCACAGCCAGTTGGATGGGGCTTTGAAAAACTTGGCCTAGTAGAAGGTGCCCCTGCCCCTGGTGGGGGATTTGGAACTAGGTAATGTTTAAGGTCCCTTCCTGTGATTCTATGATTCTGTGTCCAGCTCACTGCACAGAACAAGTCAGACAAGACTGTGTAATGAACCCCTGGGATCTCGAGTGACTTCTTCTGCTTTGTGTACAAAAAGTTCAACACATCCATTTCAGTGTCTAGCAACTATGGCACTTGCAGAGAATACACCAGTTCCTCTGCAGTGCTCCAGCTCTAAATTTCTGCATAACAACTCTGATCAGGACATTGAACATCTGTAATTACAGGCAAATATCCAAATATGGCAGATTTCAACCAAACATCATTTTCAGCTAAGATGGTGCCTGTGGAAGAGCTGGAAGCATAACAGGTTTACGAGCCCAGAGCCAGCAGATGCTGTCAGAACTGAAATCTCCTGCTCACTCACTATAAAATTGGGGTTTTTTACAACAGAAAGCAAGTATTTTTAGCTTTTTTTACAGAATTTTATATCAAGGACCTCAGAGGAGCTGTCCCATCTTTCTTTCTATTCTCCCTGTGCTTCTCAGGTACTAACTCTCTGGTTTTCCTTGATGTCACTACTGGCCTGACTTTCCATGCATTATTCAAAGTACAAGGAGTCACTAAAAGTTTTTCTGTTGATTGAAGCCCTGAGCACACATGCAGTCTCTAGAGAGTTTGTCAGGGAAGGATTTGCCTTTATCCAGTCCAAAGCCAATTAGATTGCAAACTCAGGAGAGGCCTCTGGAGTCAATAAAAGGAAGCTGCAAGAGTCTCCCGAGGCTCACTCTGTCCCACTGCTTGCTGTCTCATCCCTGCCTTGTGAAGCAGTACAGACATGAGCAGGACAGGGGAGAAAGAAGGTTGCCACCATGGGAAACACTAGGAGTAAAGAAAGAAGAAGAAAATCCCAGGAGCTGCTCACAGCAGTCTGTCATATCACAGTCTCCCCACAGACCAAAAACCAGGGGAAACCTGGACAATCGAAAAACATGTTTTCCTCCAAAAATCGAATTTGGCATGCGCAGCTGTGGAGCCACTGGAGATGCACATGCATAGAGCACATCACCTTGGTCTGCAGCTTCTAGACTGAAATGTTTATGACAAAGGAAGAAGCAGCATTAGACCTCTGGTTAGAAGAACATTGTATCTTTGGGTAATAGATAGTTATTTCTTGTTATCATCTCCATGGAATGTATTAAAACCACATAAAAATTTAGGTATAAAAGCAACTTGTATCATGCATACAGCAGCCTTCTCACCTTCCTCCAAGAGAAGAAAGGTTGAGCCCAAATAACTCTTACTTCCTGACTCTTACTTACTTACTTCTTACAAATGAGTCTTCTTCCTGGCAAACAAAGTATTTCCTTTTTAGAGTACTTCAGTCTTGCAGGGCATATTTCACAAAGAGCAGAAAATCCTTTGCTAGGGAGCAGCAGTTTCCTATTAACAAATGCAGTGCGTTACTGCCTAGTGGAGCAGAGCAGCTCACAGAAAATCTCTGTGCTTTCCCTTTTTTTATTCAAAAGGTCATACAGTATTTCAAAGACAGTACCTACTACTTTCATAGTTACTTCCGTAGCTAGGACAGAATTTTGCATAGCTGCCTGAAAACTAGAATTAGTCCTTGGCATAACAGTGAAAATTTGGCCATTGAGCTGCTAGTGAGAATTTGGCCATTCACCTAGGAAGGAAACCCTCTCTGAGCTTTTGTGCAAGGTCTTATAAGACATTAATATATCCAACAGCAGGAATAGCAGTAAAATTAGTACTTCAATACAGCCATAGACAAAGCCATGTCAGCAACCCAGATCCAGGCTCTATCTCACTCTATTTCACTCCCAGACTCTGATCCCAGATTGATAGCAAAGATTTCGTCCCATCTAACTCCCTCTCGGAAGAAAAATGCACAGCTAACAGGATCATTTTTCCCCTTATTGTCTCCAGACATGACTGGCTTATAAGACCTGCACCCCTTAAAGTTATCCTGTTTCATGATGCACACAATAGAGCACAGAATCTAGAAGGCAGGAGAGTTGTCTGCCATGAAATGGAGATGTGCTAGTCCCAAGCAGGAGAGAGATAAGTCTCAGTTAGCCTAAGATGATGTTTGTCTTCTGCAGACCATCTAGAATCACAACAACATAGACAGGCCAAACATACATGCTTTGACTTTACACTCATAATTCCAAGTGCCTTGCCAATTTTTCTGTCCATGGCTTTCCTTGCCTAGGCTAAGGAATAACTTCCTCCATAGTCTCTCCGTTCCCGAACTAGCACAGAGGAAAGGTTGATCTGGCATCCAGCTGTGGATGTTTTCCCTCAATTCTTTCCTCTCTCCCTTGTGCTCTCAGCAGCATAAGCCAAAGCAGGACAGACTTGCCTTGCACTTGGATCAGCCAGGTTTGGGGCCCAGGAGGAGCTGGGGCAGCAGAGGATTATGCTGAGATAAAGAAGGGAAGGGACATGGTGTGAGATCCCCGAATCTGCAGGCAGTCCTATTTCTTGTATTCAAGTGGCTGGGAGTTATCAACAGAGAGACAATGCCTTCACCTCAGATCCCTAACCAAGCAACCCACACCAGGGCAGTGCTTCCTGCAGCACCAGCACCACAGAGGTTGCCAGTGGTCCAGCCTGCCCCATGCCCCCAGACAGCAGTAAAGCAAACCCTGAGATGAGCCAGGGGGTGAGGCATTGCTACTGCATTCCTATGCATTTTCTCCACTTTGAAGGATGCAACACCTGCAAGTCACTCTGGGGAAGAAGACTGAGTGGGGGTTAAAGCAAGCTCAGACTGCCCTGCCAGCCTTCCCCAGATGAACGGCAAGGTAGGAATTGCTGGTCTACTAAATCCCCCTTCCATGTAGAGGTTCAAGGACAACCTCTGAAAAGGGCTGAGACTCCACCACAACCCTCAATTAATCCCAATGGGAAAAACTACCCCTCATTTCAGCTTTGAATTTGTTGTTTTAAGCTACAGCAACTGAGTCTTGTTATCTGTCTGCCTGCTTTACTGAAGAGCCCTCTGCCATCACATCTCTGTTTCCAGCAGGTACTTACAGATTTGGATCAAGTCAGCCAGTGGCCTCCTGGGTGATAAATCAAATAAATCGAACTCCCAACAATTTCATTACAAAAGCAAGTTTCCTGGTATCCTACTTGTTTTCCTCCCTCTTCTCAGAGCCTCCTCCGAATTAGCAGCATGTTTCTGAGCTGCAGACTCAGGGCTGGACACAGCATTTCTGCTGCAGTCATCCCGGTAGCAAGCACAGAAGTGACGCTGTTGCTCCACTTCTATCCCAGTGCTGCTGTTTGCATCCCAGATTCACTCTATGGTACTCCTCTGGGTGAATATTGAGCATAAGATCTGTCATGCTGAATAGGGGCTGCCTTCTTCATTGACAAGACCTTTGTTCAAATAGTTTGTCTGCACCCAGCTCAAATGGGTTCCAGGTTCTTTTATAGAGTAGTGGCATGTCTCAGTAATTCTTTTCCAATCTGTGTTTATTACAAGCTTAGTATTGTAATTTCTTTTATGCCCCCTGGTGCCTTGATCCAAACCAGCACCACATCCCACTGTTACCTGTCTCCTTAAAGTGGACAGAAGGATCCCTTCTTTTCCTAGAGACAAAGGCAGATTTATTTACCAATGGATATGTTGGCACACATCCTAGGGCATGTCAGCAAGTTTTATCCCAGTAGCTGTCAGTGTGAGAAGGGCTCCTGGGTGTGTGCCACCAGCACACCCTTGTCATCGTTGACTGCAATATGCCAAACCAGCCAGAAGAGCCTCCTGGAAGAGAGAGTTTCTCCAGGGCAGAGTGGACTCAGCCCCAAGGTCTGTATCTGTGTGGCAAAAGCCAAGATCAAGGAAGGAGGGAAGTGATTCTGTGGCCATGGCCTCACCACCACAGAACAGCAGCACTGCACGGAGGATCTGCATGCATATGCAGCAATGTAGCAATCACTGCTTGTGGTGGTTTAGCCAGGAAGTGATTTTTCAGGAAGTTATAGCTTGGCAAACCAATTAGAAAGGGATATGTCTACGTGAACTACGGGGAAATGCCCTTTTCCTTCCTGCCCTGGAACAGCTCACAGGGCCAGTCCTGCTCTGCTGCACGGCCCCTCAGGGCCTGATGCCAGCCATACCCCCGGGCCGCCCCTGCCCGCCCAGCTGCCAGCGATGGGGAGGGGAGGCTGCTGCTCATGTCTGCCCAGCCCCTGGCTGCAGCTCTGGGCACGGCTCTGGGCCCCTGCTCCTCCACGGGGCGAGCAGCCCAGTCGGGCTTTGCTCCTGCCACCGGCCGGCTGCGGCCACCCCACGAGGCCGAGCGGTGGGCAGGAGGCATCTGCCAGCCAGGCCACTCCAAGATCCCTCGTGGTGAAGTTATCTTCCCCCCATCCCCACAGCTTTTCCAAATCCTGGAAGCCGCTGCTCAGCAGAGATCCACGAGACCATCTGCAGGCCCAGGCAAGAACATTAACTCACTCTTGGCACAAAATAAAATTTCTGGAGCACTAATCCTTCTCTGAGTAAGGAGAAAAGGGACAGAATGAACGTGGAGAAGACACAGCATGAAGTCAGTGAAAAGAGAGTGAAAGTGCTAAGTGGGACAAAGAGGTGAGGAGTAGCCTGTTTAGCCAGACTTCTCTTGTGAAACCATGGAGAATGGACTATTTCCTGTAACATATGAATGCTGTTTGGGGGGATACATGGCTCTAGTCAAAAGTTGTGGCCTGATATAATTGAGATTTAATGGAGAATTTTGAATAGAGGAAGTGATATGAAGCCCTTTGCTCCTAGGAAAAAAAGGAAATCTCTAGTTTTTGAGATGAAGATGATTTTGGAGATGGAAGAAAAGAATCTTTGTTTTATACTAGAAAAAGCATCCTTAACAGTACCCTAAATAAGCAGACATGACCCATATGCACTGTTGGGAAAGCTGCTAATGGGAGGGACTTCACAAAGGGAGGTTCCTGGGCAGCTGTCTTTGTGAGAGATGAGACCCACAAGAGAATTGTTCTATGTTGTAAGTGGGGAATCTTCATGGAAGTTCTAAGAGAGACTCCTCTCCTAAAGAACTAATGAAAGATTGTTTTTAAATGGTGGAACTGACTGAAAATCACAAGTTTTGTCTCTTTATGTTGTTTGTGAGAAAGTGAACTCTTTGTAGGGGGAGGAAGAGTGTTTTGAAAATTTCATTTTGATTCTCTTTTAGTGTGTGTTAATAAATGTATCTTTGTACCTTTAAGTTTAGGCCTGTTTTGTCTTTTTTTTTCTCCTAACCCTATCTCACAGCAAAGTAAACACTCAAACAATCACACAAATGGTGCATTGGCCAGGAAACATCAAAATTAGTGAATGTGAAACCATCACACTGCTGTAAAGTCCAGGGTGGCCCCTTGCAAGGAAAAGAAAGTGCATTAAACATTGCCTCTCTGTGCCCAGCTGCTGGAAAAAACTCGACAGTATTTCCAGCTGTTTGAGAGAGAGTTTAATGCATGAAGGGGTCTGTCTCAGCTCTGCTCCATGTTTGCATCCATGTTTGTCCAAAAGAAGAAGAGGATGCCTCCTACTGCTGTAAAAGTGAAGCTGTGCTTGGAAACCTGACTAAGTCCCCTGGCCTGTCATCAGGGAGTGTTAAAAAAGAAGGATCACTCCACAAAGACAACCAGGGCTTTTCTTACTCACTGTGTGTTTTCTCCAGGGTACTTATTTACTACAAATGTAAAGATTTTGCTTAGCACTACTGTGAGCCCAAAACACTCTGAGTTATTGGGGCATGAAGAGCACTGGGAAACATTTTTTAGCCAAACAATTGTTTAACGTCTTTTCATTTTGATGACAAGTTCCACAGGGATGTATTTAAACACTCTCTCAAGATCCATTGAATGTGGGCCAGGTGAGACATGACCATAACGGATTTCAACTTGATTTGGATTCATCTTACTGCCTTTCCAGAACTCTTGTCTGTTAACAAATGTTTTCTGTATGAACTTTTTTAACTAGTAAAGTATTTGAATACCCACCAGTAGCAGTTTGGCTCACTGTTACTCAAGACACTCTCAAAAAGCTCACTTTTCCTTTGATAAACATGGAGGCACTGTTGCAAGACACTAAACACAACACAAAGGGGCTTGAGGGCTGAGTCAATTTTGTGTAAGGAGAAAACTTCAAGTGCCAAAATTATCCTTCATTTCTAAGAGCACATTTGTCAGCTCATTGCATAAGGAAAATAAATTAACTCAATAGACTATGGATCATTTTTTAGAATAAATGCAGATCAGACATGTTTAGTTTTTAGGTTTTGTATGAAGAGCCATGTAGAGCTATGAAACTATGTGCGTGCATGCATATGTTTGCAGTGCATTCATTGACTGAATGGCGGCAAAAGCATATGGCTTTTTTCATGTTGTGGCTTATAACAAACATTTTGTCATACATGTTGGGGTTTTACAAAGGTTTAGCACTTTGTAAGCACACATTACAGGAAAACGTCCATAAATGAGCACATTATTGCATAAATAGAGGGAGGTCCATTCTGGATGCTGCAAGGAGAGCTTCGGGGGTGATTCTGTGACTTACAAGAGAAAATAAGCCCTAGTTTTACAATCCCTACAGATTGTCCCTACCTTGCAGTACTTCTTTATTTTCAGAATAGCGCCTAGAAGCTTACAAGAATATTCCTGCACACTGCTGATATTCACACATTGAATCACACACAGAATCACTAGGTCAGAAGAGATCTTCATGATCATCAAGTCCAACCCATGCCCTAACATCTCAACTAAAACATGGCACCAAGTGCCACATCCAGTCTTTACTTAAACACATCCAGGGATGGTGACTCCACCATCTGCCCAGGCAGACCATTACAGTACTTTATTATTCTTTCTGTGAAAAACTTTTTCCTAATATCCAACCTATACTTCCCTTGATGCAGCTTGAGACTGTGTCCTCTCTTTCTGTCTGTTGCCGCCTGGAGAAAGAGACCAACCCCCACCTGACTACAACCACCTTTCAGGGAGTTGTAGAGAGTGATAAGATCATCTCTGAGTCTCCTTTTCCCAGGTTAAATAACCCCAGCTCCCTCAGTCGTTCCTCACAGAATTTGTGTTCCAAGCCCCTCCCCAGCCTCGTTGCCTCCTCTGGACATGTTCAAGCATCTCACTGTCCTTCCTGAGCTGAGGGGCCAGAGCTGGACACAGCACTCAAGGTGTGGCCTCACCAGTGCCCAGTACAGGGGAAGAATGGCCTCCCTGCTCCTGCTGGCCACACCATTCCTGATCCAGGCCAGGATGCCTTGGCCTTCTTGGCCACNCCTGTCCAAGCCCTGGGCTGCCAGGAGTGTGCTATGGGAGACAGTGTCAAAGGGCTTGCTAAAGTCCAAATAGACAACATGTTCCAGCCTGTAATACAACTATCCCACTCCCTTCCTCCCAGGACTCCTTCACCAGATCAACTGGGGATCTGGAAGATACCTGAGGTTTCCAGATAGGAGCAAATATTCACATGTCCAAAATCACAGGGCTCCTCAGGGGCAGCAGGATGGCCAAAGCCATACCTGACTGAAGCTCACCACTCTGCATCCCCTTCCGCTATCATGTGGCTTTCTCTAGCACACATGTCTCCATCCAAAATAAAGGCATAGCTAAAGGGTTGTTCTCCTGACTGTGGAAACAGTGGTAATTTTCCCATTGAAAGGAAAATTTCCTCCAATGTACAAAAAGAGAAACAATAAAACCAGAAATATAATAACAAATAAAATTATTTGTTTTCAGTTATCAGAACTTAGTTTAGTATCTCCATGTGAAGTTTTTAGATGACAGAAACTGATTCTTAGAGTGAATAACTTTTAAATCTGTTATGTATGAATGGATATTAATAATGCTATAACAGTAGGCTGGAAGAGCATACACATAAACACTTAATCCTAATCCAGAACACATACATGACTCCAGCTCTCTACATTTCCCACTCTATATCTTTCAATGGCAGGAATTTCACATTACGATCACTTCCAACTCTAGGTATCTTATTTTGGAAATAGTCTTTTCAAAATATGTTAATGCTTTAAGCATCCCACACAGAACTGGTTGCTCTAAGTTCTCCATTATTCTTTTAGCATAGTGAATACACACTTAAAATTCCTAATAGGTACTAAGAAGCTCAAGGCAGAAAAGATTTCTAAAATAACTCATGCTATTTTCAGAGAATCCAATTTAAACAAGTGCCAGCTAAAATATTTCTGGATTGAAAAGTTTTCTATAGTAACTTGCAAATACAAAATCAGTCACCAGGACAGTTCTAGCTGCTATCTTTTTTGTCACAGACCTATACTCTGTCCAGCTAAAAATTCCTAGTTTGAAAATAGGAAGATGTGGAATGAGCACTGTTTTTTTATCTAAATGTTCCAAGAAACAGATTCATGTTTCTATACCACAGATTACAAGTCAAAGGATAAATCTGCCCAGGGATTAGTACAAGGCTTGCTTCTACAGCTGCTGCAGGAAATGGAGCTATAGTTTCTGAATACAGGATTGATGGTCAGGTTCTGGCCAGTGCAAGCTTGGGCTAGTTGTGGTCAAACATAGCCTTCTCTGTGGATCTCACAGACCTTGTGTTGCTGCATCCCAGACCAAGTGCAAGATCAATACCAGAAAACCCACTGCACCTACTCTATTTTTCATCCTGGCTCCCCCTTTAAATTCTCACTGCAAAGCAAAGCAAAAGCTACTTTGTGATATAAAAAGGGAGGAAATGAGCTGGACATAAAAAGAAGCTGAAAACTTGATGTCAGTCACACAAGCCTGTTGGGTAATTCTGTTGTTTTGTTTCCAAATGGTTGCTATTAAAGCCTTTGGGATATTCTCTTCCTGTAAGAAAGTCAGGCCGCAAATCTCAGCCTTTATTTTAAGCACCTGCCTTTCAGCAAGGAATTTCATGACTCCAGGCTCTTCTCACAGACTGCTGTGACACTTACTGTGTGCACCCAAGTCAAAGAATCTGTTAGAAGGAGGTACAGACATCCAAATATGAAATATATCAATGGCGTGCTTAAATGCTCAGGCAAGCAGGGCAACATGGCACATCCTCTTCAACATGTGCTGCTGCTGTGGACCCTCTTGCCCACACTGGTGCTGGGCTGGGGAAAGGGCAGCCCCTGCTCAGTGCATTCAGGTCCCTGGGCACAGGGTCCTGCTTCTGCTCTGAACAGTTTGGAGACAGCTTCCCTCTCACAGCAGCTCCTTCTGTCCCTGCACCACTCCCTAAACTCTCTTCCACTTTTTCATAGCTTGATCTTTCTATTTAGCTGCTTTGCTTCCAACACCGAAGACTGGTCCCCTGGGGCAGCTCTGCAAGTAGAAGCAGCAGATAGAATTGTCTGCATCAAGAAGCAAACAGAAAAAAAAAAAAAAAAAAAAAAAAAAAAAAAAAAAAAAAAAAAGCTGCTTTAGCCCCAAAGAAGTGGCTGTTAAGCATCTTCCCTTCCTGGAGAGATGGAGACTGTACAGGTCTCCAGCATGACATTAGCTGCCACACAGCAGACCCCAGCACACAGGCAGATTTGAAAGCCTACATCCTAGAAACTCAATGAGATCAATCCCACCGGGGATGGAGGAGCCAAGGCAGAGTACTGACTAGCACCCACACACATCACTTCTTCCTCTGTCTCAGTTGGACAGAGCACAAGCCATCAGGAAAGTTCACACACTGCTGCTTTAAATAGCAGCTAATCCCCAAAGCCCAGAACTCAACAGAAAGCTGCTTGAGGAAAAACATTCAACAGCCTGAAATCCCAAATTAATTCATTCTGATCGCTGCTGCCAAATAAACTGAAGTGCATTAATGGCAGCACACAGCAGACAACTGAATGTACAGGATGGTTTTTGGCTTGTTGCTCAGTTCTCCAGAAGACATCACAGCACATCTCCATGCGGGGACTTCCAGCTGCTCTGTCCCCAAGAAGCCTTCGTAAGACAGGAGGCCAGGGGCTGGGGATGGGTTTCCACAGCATATGTGGGCATGCATCTGCTTTCAAGGACATGTTGAAAATCCACCAAAATCAGCCTGTGGAGGACTAGGGTGGAGGTTACACCTAGCCCCAGCAGCTCTAGTGCAGCTGCTCACATTCATACAGACACAGAGCCATTGCCTCAGCATAAGCACTGAAACACCTGCCCTGGCCCATCCATGTCTGCAGAGTGTGGGCCTCCTCACCAAGGATCTCACACATTCCCTTCCTACCATGTTCTGCCTGTGTGAGACCCTCGAGCTAGATCCTCTTAAGCCAGAAGCAACACTGCAGTGCTAGTGCCCACATCATGAATAGGGTGTTTCTGTCTTCCCTCATAACCCATCTGTGCCAGAACTTCACACACTGAATAATGAAATCTCTCAAATGAGGCATGTACTTATCTGGGAAAATAATGGTGGTTTTCTATAAAGCACAGAACTTAAGAACTCCCCATCTTCCATTTCATTTGGGAGTCTTATCCTCTGGCAGCCCTTAGCTCCTTGAAACAATGTCCCCAGGGAGATCCACCATTACCTGTCAGCACCTCATTAACTGACTTCTTGATTTTGTTGGCTGCACCTGAGAGAGAGCAACATGCCCAGAAAACTGCTTCCCTCTTAGATTAAACACTGGAGATCCATGCACACCTTCAGATAACTCTATTCTTGGTACACAAGCACCTTGAAACTCTGTGCTGCTTTTCTTTCAGGCTGTTCATCTTATCTTGGGTTATGGATCCAGGGGTGTGTATTCTATTTCATCTGTTGAAAGCAGTTGGGGAGATGTTTATCTCTTGTAACTCTGGGAGGAGGGGAGTGGGTGCCTTCTGATAATGGGCCAACTGTTAAAACCAGATGGGGCAGTGTTTCTTATCTCTTTCACCACCTGTCCTCCCTCCAGGAGGATATCTTTCTGCTAATGGACCATTAACACTCCTAAAAGCACACATCCCCAAAATAGACTATCCACATTCCATCATCCTATTGTGAGATGCTCCACCCAGCGGGGGGAGCCAACCATTCCTACCTGGATAAAACTGAGACACAGGAATGCCAGGGATCTGGCTTTACCCAGTTCCTGGAGGAAGACTGGACTCCTTCTCACCACCACTGGACACCCCCCCCCTGCTCACCATCCCTGGACCCTTGTTCTACAGGATCATCTCNGACAAGACAACCCTGCTCACGTCGTCCCGTCTAAGAAAGTTTTTGCCTTTTCTTCACAATTCTGTTTGAGGTCTGGAGAATAGTTGTCTTCAGGTCAGTAAAGTCTCCAGCAGTTGGAAGGAGCCACTAAAATGTTGCTTCTCACACACCAGAGGATCAGACTCACCAGTGAAATCATTCCTGTCTAGATACATTTACATGGACAAGTCTGGATGGGACTGCTGAGTCTTAGCTTAAAGGAATCAGTCTCTAAGAGCACCAGCTTCCTGCAGGGCTGCAGCAATTGCCAGGCTCTTTCTTCCTGCACATCAACTGGGAGTGAGGACTTTGCCCAGCCACTTGCAGTGTAAGTAAGCTGCCTTCTTCCACAAGGCCTTGCGGGTGGCCGTACCAGGAAATGCCATTACTTGGGGTTTCTGAAAGATGGTACATGTTTTCCTTTGGCTTTCCAACTTTTTGTTGCTGGTATTTCCCTCAGATGCATATTCTTTGTGTAGACATGCATACAAGAACTTGCCTGATTTTTGCCTTTGATAATAAAATTTCTTCTCTCCCCTGCATTCCTTGCCTTGCCAAAGTCATATAAATATTCATACCACAGAGGAAAACAGCTCATTACTGAGGGAGGGACCTCAGCTCTGACAGATGCTACAAAGGAAAAGAGAGTCAGCAAGAGGGGGTTTTATCAGGTTTGTGTGGACAGGCTTCAGTGTTTGGGGTCTGGTCCTGGAGTGGTCCTATGTCCAAAAGAGCCAATGCCAAATGGCCTCACATGGACCTGCCACTGGTCAGGCTGAAACAGCCAAGAATTGTGGTAAAGCCTCTGTGATAACATAGGAAAGGAAAGAAAGGAGGAAAAAGAAAAAAAGTTACTGTGCAGATGCAACTGTGGCTAGAGAAGAGTAGCATGAGAATATGAGAGTCAAACAGCTCTGCAGACCCCAAGGTCAGTGGAGAAGGAGGGGCAGAAGGTGCTCTAGAGCTGAGATTCCTCTGCAGGCCGTAGTGCAGCAGCTGTGCCCCTGCAGCCTTTGGGGATGCACAGGCTGCAGAGATCCACCCACAGCCCTTGGGGATCCACAGGGGATGCAGAGATCCACCCACAGCCCTTGGGGATCCACAGAGGCTGCAGAGATCCACCCACAGCCCTTGGGGATCCANTTGTGACCTTGGGGAACCCTTGCTGGAGCAGACTGTGCCTGAAGGACTTGTGTAAGAATGACCCACATTGCAGCAGTTCATGGAGAACTGTCTCCAGTGAGAGGGATGCCACACTGGAGCAGGGGAACAACACCTGTCCCTGAGCAGCAGCAGAAACAATGTGCGATGAACTCACCCCCATTCCCTGTCCCCCTGCTCCTCTAAGGAAGGAGGTGGCACTGAGAAGGGACAGGGGGAGAGGAGGAGAAGATTTTTTTTTTTTTTTAATATTTTATTTCTCATTATCCTGCTTTGATTTTGTTAGTAATAAATTCAATTAATATCCTCAAGATGAGTCAGTTTTGCTGTGATGGTATTTGGTGAGTGATCTCTCCCAGTGTCATCTCAACTCATGAACTTTTTGTTATATTTTCTCTCCCCTGTTTCTCTCTCCACTGCTGGAGAGGAGTGAGAGAGTGCCTTTGGCGGGAGCCTGGCATCCAGCCAGGATCAAACCACTACAAGGGTAAAAGCACAGTAAAGTTAAAGCTCCTGACTACTTAGAGCTGGAGGGACTCAGGCAATTATCCCCTCATCTTGGCCATATTGAAGCTCTAATCAGAGGGCTCTGGAGAAAAACTTGCCACTGCCAGTTTTCTGTCCCATTTTGTGACTGAACTCCAAGTTTTACCTCTAACCATAAAATCAGTGCTGTGATTTCAGCCTCGACTGGGGAAGCTGAGCATGGGTAGAAGCTCATTTTCTGTGAATACATTGCACAGCAAAAAAAAGGATAGACTAAGTGTTCCCTCTTTGTCCTCCTCATGCCTCCTCCTGCAGGATCAGAGCTAGACCAGCTGCAGTTCCCATGCCATAGTATACTGCCAGCCTTATCAGTTACCAGACTGAAATACTCATGTTTTTCTAAGTGTTATTTCACACAATAGACAGCAGTGATGGAGCAGCATGTAGAAGAGGATAAGTTTGATCTCTGTCATTTAATTTGGTAAAAATTTTAATTTGTCATTTAAAGGAGTAGAATCCCAGAAACTTTTCCCTTCCCCATTTGTCTACATACCAACAAGGCAGTAACTGCCCTGTGAAAGTAGTGGCACAGCAGTATTAATCTAAAACAAGTTCTACACCTCTTGAAACAGTTTTGTTTCTCTCAACATAGCTATGTGCAATGCAGCAGATGGGCAAACACATACACAGAAAGGCATACATAAAGTTGTGAGGTGCACACTAAAAGAGGCACGCGATAGTGATGTTCCCACAAGCTGGCTTATGTGCAGTTGAGTAGTGCAAGGACTCAGCAGCTGCAGTAGTTAAAGCAAGAGAGGGTAGAAGTTGCCTGAAAGGTAGAGGTGATGACATAGAAACAAGTAAAATAAGAAAATTCAGGTGCTGTCTTCCACTTAGAGTGGTCTTGCAGGTTCCTGTAAGAGGCTGTGTTCAGAAAATAAGTATTTCTAGATATATATCTATTCACAGATTTGCTGTGTTTTTATTTCACCAGTAAAACTCTTTCTTTAAAGCAATGAAAATTCTCAACCACTTTGTAGAATTTTGGCTTCATCCTTCTTAAAACAAAGATTCCCTCCTTCATTCGCAAGCTGTGACAGTACCTTTCTTGAGATGTTACCTTGAGGGAGCAAGAAGGTCTGTGAAGTAGGAGCCATAAAATGAGTGTTTTGTAAAACATTCATGCATGAAAAACGAAATTGCTCTGTACTATCAGTTCCAGCAGTGCTCAGGGTGCAATGTCTATGGATATTTGTACATTACATTTACAGCTTTCTTGCCCTATTCCTGCTTTTCATAGCATTATAGAAAGATTTGGCTTGTAAGACATCTTTAAAGATCCTGCAGCCCAAGACCCCTGCAGTAAACAGGGTCATCTTCAACTCTATCAGGCAGCTCAGAGACCTGTCCAACCTGGCCTTGAACATTTCCAGGAATGGGGCATCCACTACCTCCCTGGGAAACCTGTGCCTGTGTTTCACCACCCTTATCATGAAATATTTCTTCCTTATATCTAGTCTAAATCTCATAGAATCATAGAATCCTAGATTCATAGAATATTTTAAGTTAAAAGGGATCTCAAAGGTGATCTAGTTCCAGCCCCCTTCCATGGGCCAGGACACATTTCACTAGACCAGAGTTCAACCCAGCTTGGTCTTGATTGCTACCAGGAATGGGGCATCCACAGGTTCTCTGAGCACTACCCTCACAGTAAAGATTTTTTTTCCTAATGCTAAATCTACATTCCTGTAGATTAAAACCCTTGCTGTGGGTCCTACTAAAATATTTGTCCCAATCTTTCTTATAGACTCCCTTTAAGTACTGGATGGTGCTGTAAGTCTTCTAGGAGGTTTTTTTCCTCCAAGCTGAACAGCCTGAATTCCCTCATCCTGCCCTCCTAGGGCCCATCCACCCCCCTGATCATTTTTATGGCTCTCCTTTGCATTCACCAGGTGGATCTGATTAGGTCCATGTCCTTCTTNTATTTGTATCATATTGCAAACAACACTGTGCTTGGCTTTGATCTTTATTTGTTGTCTTGTATTATTTTCATTATTTTATTAAACCTTTTTGAGTTTTCAGACACACCCAATCCTGCTGTCTCGCTAATTATTATTAAGCCAGTACTCTGAACAGGGTTGGGCCCTTGAAAAATATATTGGGGTAAAATCTCAAGTATTACCTCCACTACATCAAGGCACATTGCTCTGTGCAGGTCTGAAGCTGCACAGGGGGTGATCATGACAGGATTCCATAAAGTGCTTTCTAGTCAGCAAGTAAGGCTAAACATGAGACCCCAGCACTGTGATATTGCACTGTGGGATGCTGCTCGTAAGAAATCATCCAGTGTGAACAGAATGAATGTTCATGAGATGGAGAGGGAGATTCTCAGTAAGAGTAGGGAGTTTTAACTGACAGTTCTTAGGTCTACTGGTCTTCAAACTAGACTAATTTTCCAGCACTGGTCATTTTGTCTAGCCCATGTTTTCAAGCCCCCTTTAGTTTTCTTTGCATTTCAATTCAGAAACAGAGTGGGTTGAAGTTCGTCACAAGCCCTCAAGAAACACGCCAAAAACGGATTTCAACCTAGCTTTTTCATATTGCCACCAATAAGTTGAAGGACACTATATTTACATATTTTGGTCTTCCTCTTTTTCCTCTGTTCATTTGTCTTCCTGGTGTTTTCTATGTCCCATCTGGCTACTTCCATCTGATTCCAAACACTCTATCCATACTGCTCTTTTTCTGCCTGTAATTGTTCTCACCACTTCTCCTCTCCTGCCAAGTCTCCCCCTCCAATGACCAGCACTGCTCAGGGATAAGATGCACAGTGCCTCTCCTAGTACCAGTCTGCTAAATGCAGAATTGAACACAAGAATAGCTGGATGATGTCTGTGTCATCCTTTGAGAAGGCCTTCTCCACATGCTTAAGCATTTTCCCCTTGAATTAGAGAATGCACCATACTCTTTGCATGATCAACAGCACTTAAGGCAATTACACTCATAAAATAATACTCAATATGCATATGCTTACATAAAAGCAGCATGCCACTGACATTTCAAATGAAGAATTAAACTGATTTGATCTTTATTTTCTAAGAGTGCTTCATACACCTCAAGCAATACAGCATCAGGCAAGTAAGAGATTTCAGTGATGGCAACTGGAAATTATTTGCAAGTTAGGGGTCTCTTGGCACTATGTGCAAAATGCCTCTAATTTCTGTGGCAATAAGCAAGGATCTATTAAAAAGCCCATTCCAGAGAAACTGTATGTTGGGGGTGGGAGGGGGGGGAGTACATCACATGTAAGAATGTAAGATAATCTAATTGGTCTGATGAAAAGAATCCAGCAATTCAATTTAAGCATCTAACAGCAGGTGAAACACTTCCAGGGAAGTTACACTTGCTCTGTATTCAGCTAAGATATTTTCAAACCATCACATCGCAAAATACAGACTAATTATAGTCTTTGCATAAAAGAGGAAAAACTGCCCAATCTCTGTGCTTTTGTTTCATCTAATCTACGTTCATTACACTCCTCATGCAAATGAGCACATTTGTTACACACAAATGGAGTAAAATTACTTTGCTAATCATCTAGTATTTTATCATCTGAGTTTCAGGCTCTAAATATCTTGTTTGTCTATACCTGTCTGCTAGCTGTGGTACACAGCATGTGGTATATTTTTGGTATCACGATATTTGCTCTGCAAAATTCACCCTAGGGCAAGCAAGCAGGCTCCACACAAGTTATCCAAAAATGCAGAAATAAAGTCAGACCTTTATTTGTCTGTCTGCCCAAATCTCTGCTGGTCTGTGAGCCAGGAGAATTTTGTGTCCCTTGGGGTGGCAGACAGCCCCCAGTCATGTCCCTATAGCATTAAGTGAAGAGAAAAAAGCGTTCATTCCCAACTCACTGTCCAAGCCTCAGGCAGGCTGTGCAGCACTCCTGGCTCCCTTTCTGCTGAGGTGGGAATCCAGTGCAGACAGTGCCACATTCCCTGACAGATGCAGCAGTGTGGAGGAAAGATGGAAAGGGTGACTCATTTCTATCCTGCACTTGTACTCAGGAATCAAAACAGGCAGCAGCTGTCCAGACTCCACCACAAGGATGCTAAGGCAGAGTTGCAGGTGTTGACCATGGTTGTAGATAAGAGCCTTCATCAAAAACCCAGTAAAATTCTGGTACTGAGGCACATTTGTCAGATGACTGTCTCTTTAATGAGTAAGAAGGACCTTGTAGGAGCTTCTTCACTTTGCATTTAAATAAGGCTGTTCCAGCGCCAGGGGAACTAGCAAAGCCAGGTTTCAACACCTGTTCCTTGCCCAAAACCCATGTGCATGGACTGGTCAGGCTACTGTTATGTGGAATGAACACTAGCTAATTCCTGACTGCCCAGTATTTACAGAATCAGAGGGTTTTTTTAGAGTTGGAAGGGATCTCAGAAGATCATCCAGTCCAGCTCCCTGCCAAAGCAGGGTCACCCCAAGCAGGTGTCACAAGAACATGTCCAGGTCAGTTTTGAATGTCTCCAGAGAGGGAGACTCCAAGGCCTCCTTGGGCAGCCTGTTCCAGTGCTCTGCCACCCTTAATTTAAAAAAATTCCTCCTTGTGTTGAGGTGGAATTTCTTGTGTTATGGTTATGGCCATTAACCCTTGTTCTGTTGCTGGCAGTGCTAAGAAGAGTCTGGCACCATCCTCTGGGCATTTGCCTTGGAGATAATTGTATGCATTGATGAGATCCTTTCTCAGTCTTCTCCAGACTAAAAGGCCCAGCTCTCAGTTTCTCTTTCTGTCTTCTCAGAAGAGAGATGCTCCAGACCCCTCATCTTCTTAGTGAATCTCCATTGGACTCTCCACAGTAGCTCCTCGTCTCTGTCTTACTGAGGAGCCCAGGCCTGGACACAGCACTCCAGATGTGCCTCACTGGAGTGGAGTAGAGGGGAACAACCACCTCCCTTGGCCTGCTGGCCCCACTCTTCCCAATGCCCCCCAGGATCCCACTGACTCTCCTGGCTGCAAGGCCACTGCTGGCTCCTGGACAGCTCATAGTCCATCAGGATCCTCAGGTTCTTCTCCACAGAGCTGCTATCCAGCAGGTCACCCCCAGCCTCTGCTGGTGCCTGGGGTTGTTCCTCCCAGGTGCAGGACTCTAAACTCACCCTTGTTGAACCCCATCAGGTTCCTCTCTGCCCAACTCTCCAGCCTATCAAGGTCCCTCTGAGTGGCAGCAAAGCCTTCAGGTGTGTCAGCTCCTCCCCCAGTTTTGTTCCATCTGCAAACTGGCTTAGGGTTCACACATCCCTTCATCCGAGTTGTTGATAAACAAGCTGAGTAAGACTGGACCCAGTATTGGTCCCTGGGGAATGCCGCCACTCCAGGCCTCCAACTGGATTCTGTTCTGCTGGTCACAACCTTCTGAGCTCCGCCATTTCAGCCAGTTCTTGATCCAGCTCACTCTGTGTTCACCTAACCCATGCTTCCTGAGTGTACCTGCAAGGATGTTATGGGAGGCAGTGCCGAAAGCATTGCTGAAGTCAAGGTAGCAGCAGAGGTCTGCCCTGGGAACCTTGTACATGAGACATTGTGGATATTTAGCCAAGAGATACAGGAACTCAGAATATCCTGTGACCTCTGTTTTGCTCCAGGTTTGATTCAAACGGGTCAGCAGTACAAATAAGGCCATATACATTTTGTTTCCTTCTGTTACTCTTTCCCTCCACTAGCAAAACTTTGTGTAGGATGTTGAAATGAAAGCCTATTGGAAGTTAGCTGTTGTGAATTTATATGTAGCTGAAGTATTGGTTCCAGTCAGACATCTGTCTTGATTATTGTGATTGGGTTTTTCTAGTTGAGGCTTGGTTTGGTTTGGTTTGGTTTGGGCGTTTTTGCTTGGTTGGTTTTTCCTTTTTTTTAAATTCTGGGATTTTCATAAAATGTATTGATGTTGGCTTGCTCAGAAATGCTCAGAAAGGGCAGATGGGACTGACAGCACAGCCCAGCCTGCAAAAACTGCCCCACAACAGGAAAATTAAACAATGTCTATTAATCAATAACTACCATTTTGTTTCATCCTTGCACATCCTTTACCATAGCTCTACTTTCCCTTAAGTGTTCTTCACATCCCATCAGGGAATCATCTCAGTCTGCTACTGAGAGCCTCAGGGGGTTCCCCAGGCTGCCCTGTGAGCACCCAGACCTGCCAGGCATGGAGCTTCTAATCACGCACAGCTGAGGGTGGCGCTCCATGTATTAATCTTTCACACGCTTCACACATCAGACTGTGCCCCTTGCTGCTGTTCATCAAAGGATTTATCACACGCAGGTACCTCAGTGCAAGTGACAACACACTGTGCTGTGCTGGGGTCCCTGAAGCAGTGCCACCTGTTGCCTTCCCATGATGGATCTCCACAGGGCTGCCCTGCATGCTCATGGCAAAGCAGAAGGGAAGCCACTACTTTTGTGATGTGGGCCACTGTTGAGCAACATTAAACAGGTAATGTTGAAGACTTTCTGCCCACACAGAGCAGAAAGGAGGCGTTCACACTCCCAGAAGCATGTCTTTGTCAGAGCTGTGGAAAACAAAGCTCCAGTTGTAACTGCATCTCCAGCTGTGAAAATTCTCTCTAATAGGCCTCTGTCTTTTCTTAGCAACTGCCTTGTGTTCCAGTTGTGAAAGGGAAGGTCCAGGGACCTTACTCCATTTGACAAGGTACCTCCAGCATGGCTTTTGCGGAGGAACTAGGCTTTCAGTGCCACTGCCAAAAGTCTGACCACTGATCTGCAGGCTAAGTTCATGTACAACCATAATCTAAGAAGCTGTTCACCCACTCCTAAGCTGCTCACTACTCTGGGCTGTTGAATCCAGTCATGTTAGTCTCTAAAACATTTCTTCAAAACAAAAAGCCACCCATGATACAAACCAACTTGTGCCATATCAGCAAGCTACACCGCTCTCCAGTGCTGTCCCTGAGACCACAGACTCAGCTTTCTCAGGGGACCACCCCATACAGCCTTTGCAGGTCTTAAGCAAAAGCTTAAGACCAAGATGGGCTATTTTGGGACTCCTTCAGCCTCCAAAGACAGCAGCTTTTCAGATTTTTCTTCTATTAGGAAAAGTTGAGCTCAAGTCTGCCTATCTTGACAGATAGAACCAGCTCTCAGGGCAACAGCTGCAGAGTCTTCTGAGTGTTTGGGACCTCATGTCTTCCTGCTGGTGAGTAATACACCAACATGAAGTACTGGGTGCATATTTGCTATGTGAGTGGGACTGCGTCAGGTTCTGCATCACCAGTAGTTTTTGCAACAGACATCAGCAAATACACACACTGCAGTGGTAATGTCAGAGGTCTAAAAAAGGCATAGGTGATTGAAGTTTTGCCACGTATAGTTCATCTTGAGATTAAGTACATTGCTTAAGGCCCATCTCCAGTGGCTGGCATCCTTCATTCTTCGGATGGCAATGACATCATGCAAAAACAGTGGTGCTTTGAGCAACAGATCGAACATTTCAATGAGTTACACCTTAACCACTGTATCACACTGAAAATGTGTCCTCGGTACCCTGCAAGTGAGGAGGACAACAGCATTATGCTGAGTGAGAGAGACAGCTGAAGGATAGGGCTGTTCCTCATGGCAACCCAAGCTTTTCATCAAATGTTGAGAGATAGGTAACAGGTCCTTTTGGGATCACCCTCTGTCCCTCATCAGGCAAAACAAAAGGAATTAATGTCCACAGTCCTGTTTCTCAACCTGAAAACAGAAAAACAACTTCAGAAAGCTAGTCACCCATGTGTGTCCTACCAAACGTACCCAGTATGGACCTGCAGAATTTCCAGCTGGGCCACAAGTTTCACTTCAGGCTTGATAAGCAAGCTAAACATTTTAGGGAACCTTCTGAATCAGAACAGACGCAATGGCAGAGTAGGACACCTTTTGTAATCAAGTCTGGGAATACTCAAGCTACAGAGGCACTGAAGAGGTGACATTGCAACTAGGGTGTAAATGCATGGCTACAGAAAATCAAAATTAACAATTTTCAACTGTCATGTTTATCTGTTTTTTTAAATAACACAGACAATTTCTTTTTTGTTGTTTTTGATTTGGGGTTTGATTGTTTTTTAACTTTTTTTTTTTAATTATGAAATCAATTACAAAGCTTTTGTAATGGGCAGTAAGAAATTACAAAGACAACTTCAAACACAGCCAGACCACAGAATCCTTGCTGAATGTTGGCTGGAAGAGATCTTTGGAACACACACAGTGCAACTTCCAGCCCACAGCAAGGGCAACTAAATGAGGCTGCTCCAGTGCTAGAAGATCTCCAGGGTGGAGAAATGGGCCTCATTCCCACACTAAACACACAGGTAAGAAGAGTCCCCCGACCTCCTGGAAATGTCCTGTACTGCAACTTGTGCCTGTTGCCTTTGAGGCTCTCCTTGTGTCCTTCTGAGAAGAATCCACCTCTATGCCTCCCCTCCTTGGAGCTGACTGCAGCCAAAAAGTCTCTGATGCATCCTCATCCCCAGGCTAGAACAAGGCACTGTGAACTTAGGTGATAACAGACTATTCATGATTGCACACAGGTCTGATGGGCAAAGACTTGCTGAGGATCTCAGCTAACCTAATTTCTCAATCACTAATTTATAGTAATTTATTTAGATGACAATATAATCACTCACTAAGCAACTGGACAATTATCCCTGGTGTGAAGTACACCAGGATTAATCAAAAAAAGAAACCTCTCCTCCCAAAAACCTTGCAGACTCAAGGAATTTACTGCCTGGAGGAGCATAGGACTCATGGGATCCACAGGGAAAAGCACTTCAGGATTCAGTAAAACTTATGGCATGTGTTTACAGGGATTGATGGAACATGCAAGTCATTAGGTAATACTTAAGGAAGAGACAAAACAACGGGAAAAGGAAAGACCAAAATGGTTCAGAAAGGACTACACATGGGAGAGCAGAGGAAAATGTAGACAAAAGTGCTGGCTCTGTATAAACAGGCCTCTAGTGTGTGTATTTCTCTGTACGTGCCCTCCCCAGTGCTCCTTGAACATGACAAGCTGGGCAACAGGATCAGGCTGTCAGGGCTGCTCAGTGGCCCACGGGCACCATCCTGCACCATCACCAGCCATAAGCATGTGCCCAGGCTGTACTGCAGGTTGTCAGCAGCCCATTTCTCCTGTCTGCTAAGCCCCCTCCAAAGGGTGGTCCTCCCCTTCAGCACATACAAACCACTCTCCCTAGTGGTACCATTTCCAGATTTGCTCTGGTCTCTCCCCTCATCCATCTTAAGAATGATCCTAAAATGCCTTGCCCTAGTATTAGGGTTCAAGGCACTTTAGGATCATTCTTAAGTTCTCAACCAAGGCTGAGATGGGGTGACTCAGACCACTAAAGTCAGAGCCCAGAGATTCAGTCCACCTTCAAGTGCACTCATCTATTAGCTCAACGTATGGCTGTTGAGTACACCTTGCTGAAGGCCTTGCTCAGGTTGTCCAACATCCAGTGCTCTTCCCTTCCCCACCGAGTCTGTCATCTCTTAAGAGAAGAAATCAAGAACCAATGTGCCAGGCACAAACTGTCCTGCAAACTCCCTCTCAGTCATTTCCCCTCCATCTACCTTTTGGCAGAGTCTCCCTCTGTATTATCTGCCTGTGGAATGAAGAGAGGCTATTTCCCAGACTTTCCATACTTGTTAGATGGTGCAATGCCAGCCTCACAAACATCCCCTGATCACAGTCCTTCATAGTTAGGAGAGTGGGAGCCTATAATGACATCAGCCACCTCCTTCTCCTGCCCCACTGACCAGTGGGATCACAGCTTTTTTCCCCTTTTTCTTGGCGAAGCACTCAGGAAAACCTTGGTTATCTGAGGAAGCCCTTCATGGTAACTTTCAACTGTGGCCCCTCCTCCTGCAACTGTGCAATTGTGAAGCTAAATCTTATTTAGTTTGCAAATGCCTGATGTGAGGGATTCCAGAATCTGCTCTGACCCTTACAGAGAGAACCCATGGAGGAATAATGGCCCACCTCACATGCCTTGCCTGCTGGAAAGGCTGGGGTTCATGCTGTGGATTTTTTACTGGCAAGGAAAATGGAGGCTTCTTTTCCTAGGGAGCAGCAATATAAATATATAGTACCTGAAATATGAATAGATTTAATCTTTTTTTCTTAAACCTGAATTCATTTACAAGAATGAAGCTTAAGCTTCACCACTGTGAATCTGTGGGACCATACTGGACATCAGTTACAAGCTTTGAGTCATGCTGACTGGTGGTGATCCAGAGAAATCTAGCAGAGCAAGCTGCAGACCACAATAACTGGTTGCACTGTCTGACCAGGAGTGAAGGTGCTGAGTGGAAATATTTAACACGGCAAAACTTCAGAAGGTATTTAAGGAGGAGTCTGTGCCTGTGCACAGGGTACTACCGAGGAATCCCAGGCTAATCCCACACTGGAACAGGGACTACAGGTGAATTGTACAGAAGAAACTGGTATGCTCAGAACAGCATAAACATCCCCAGTGGTATTCCTGTTTCCCATGTCACTTGTCACTTTGTCTGCGGGTTTGAAACATGCTGAACGTGATGAGAAGTGAGGTGGAACAACTAACTAGTGAGATAAGAATTTGTGTTCATGCATTTGCTTTCTCTGTACATTCAGATCAAATGTCAAAATTTTATGTTGATTTAAAATAAAATTATTATAACATAATCCCCAGTTAAAAGTCTGGTTGCCTGCAGCAAGAACTAATTCATTCATTCAGTGCCTAAGATTTGCATTGCAAGAGCCCATGAACTCATGAAACATTATTCCATTTGCCTACACCCAAAGGGAAAGACTGAAGAAGAATAAAAATGTCGATTCTGAAGTTGAAAGTACCACATTTCTTTCTCATATCATGCAAACTCATGAGTTAACTTGAGACAGAGATGCAGTCTCTTTTCCTTCCTCCTTTCCTTTCCTGGTCTTGAAGACGTAAGTAACAGCCTTCCCAAGCCATTTAATCCTGGATCCAATCTGGGTATCTTTCAACTTCAGAGGAGAAGGGGGACACTAATCATTTAACTTAGTAATCTGAAAAAATGCCATCTCAATACACACACAATAGTTTAGATACCACTATTTGATGAAAGAGAAATACTAGAAGTAAAAAAANAACAACAACAAGCCAGAAGGAAGGAATAGAAGACCTTGTAAATGTCATCCCACATAGTTTTAGAATTCTGTATACCAGAAGCAACTTCTGCTCCATCCCTTCCATCTCTTTATTAGCACCCCTTCTCTCTGACACAAAAGTCTTGTAAACATACTCTGTATGAATTTTAGGGAGGACTACTTACAAATTAGCAAGGTAAGTAAACAGAGAATATGTTGATAATGCCGACATGGCTGGTAGGCAGCAGGTAACCAAAAAAATATTGAGAATTGTGAAAATAGTAGATGTATGTTCACAAATACAATATGTTTTAAATAAGCATAGTTGGCAGTAAGAAGTTATTTATTAGAAGTATTTAATTTTCAATCTTCCAGCAGGCCACAGTAAATGACATTAAGATCCATCTCTCCTCCAGGTAAAGAGTATTATGTTGCCAGTGTATTGAAAATTTTACAGCTGAAAAAAAAATTCATTATTAGTAATCAAGATGGCCTATTATTAATGTATAAAAACTAAAGGCCTACATTGGAGACCTGCATTATCTGTAAAATGAGACAAAAAGTGTATCACTGATTTTAAGAACTGTACTGTCAGCTATATCAGTCTTGAAAGCTTTCTTTTTCCATATTTGTAACAGAAGTGAAAAGGTCTCTATATGCTTCTCCTCTGATATACCTCAAACATATTTAGACTAACTCATATTAGCCACTAACAGGTAAAAAAACTAAACAGATTAAAAAAGAGACCTCACATGAATACTGATAGTCAGTATAGTCATTAACATGTTATCTTCTTAACAGAAGCAAGGAAAACAACATTGTTATAAATTAATTTCAGCACATTCAAGTGAGATGGCTAGATAGGTCACTAGGGGGGTGGTGATGAAAACTGCAAACACACTTTTTACACCTTTTATTCTGCTTGTAACTTAATCCATTAAACTGTTTTCCTTTTCACTGCTCACAACTCTCTACCCATGTGTGGAAAACATGATCAAATGTTCAGCATGGCTGCACCAGCCTGATTTATCACTTATATATTGATAAGAAGAAACATTTTAGCAGGAATGGACTCCATAGAAGATTCATTACTTTGTCTGACAATAAGTGTTTCTTATCCAGTGTCTGAAGTGCAGATCAAAATCCATTACAAATAATGATGGTACTCACAAAGAAAAATGTTGCTTTTAAACAGAAATGCTTGCTGCCTATGCAAAACAAACAAAATCTCTTACCTTGGATGTTTGTACAACAAAAATTTAATAATAATTTCAATGCATCCACTAGAAAGAAAACAAACAAAAACCACCTGAGGCTAATGGATTCAGGATCCTGTGAACAGCACCTAGAAATCCTGCATATTTTTAGGATTTTGTAGTCTAAGAAGGTAAAAAATTGTATGCACACAGGATTTTTTCTGTGCCCACAAGGCACTGGTCTGTATTTATATTAAGATGTATACTTTTAAACTCAAAACATGTAATATCACCATTCTGTTTATTGGAAAGTGTTATAATGACAGCTATAGAACAAAAGGTATCCATGAAAAAAGTTCATTTCAATTCAACATTTTTAAAGTAAACTCAGTTTTAAAACAAGATAGATCTTGACTAAAATAAACAACTCTTTTAACAATTTACTCTTCAAAATCTGCACAACAATTTAAAGCTGGTATTTTCCTCCTTCCATTCCAGTGGCACACTGGACATCGCAATGCAGAACCACATCCCACACACTTATTTTCAGTCTTGCACTTTGTAAGAGTGGTTCTGATCCATTGCTGTGAAGCACAGGCAGACAGCAGCTGTGATGAACACATGCACTCCCTCATACAGTAGCTTTGGCGAGAAGACGCTCCATATGAACAGGTGGTACCGCAGACCTGTCACCAAAACAACGTAGATGGCAACTGGAATTGAACGCATTAGAGCGTAGCAGAAACAGCCATGACCCACTGCTGCAGAATTCCTGGTAACAAAAACAGAGGAGTTCATTCTCAGGCAAACTCGGAAAAGACATTGGAGTTCCTCCCCTCTTTAGCATTATTTCACAACACAAGGAGTATTCGGAGATCTCCACTGTGTGCTAGATTAACTGATTGCTAATGCAATGATGAACCAATAAAATTTGTTCTTGTCACCTCCATGTATCCTGTAATGTGTATGTCAGGTGTAAGTATAGCAACAGTCATTGCAATAAAGGTGCCCAGTAGTTCACTTCACACTTTAGATCGCTCTTTGCTTTTAGAATTTTATTCTAATTGTCAAAGCTTCCATTAAGCAGTTTCAAGACAGCTTTGTCTCCTGTTGCCCTTACATGCCGTTCCACAGATGAGAATGGTAAGAGGAAGAGAGCACTTTGTACAGTGCTCCTTACAAAGCTTCCTAACCTGTTCAACAATCAGACGGAGTCAGCACCCCCTTTGTCAAGAGCATAAAACCTGTGAAGAGTACACTGCTGCCCATAGCCAGCAGCACTGTACAAAACAACATAAAAATTGTGCTACTGGAAAACTTCGCAAAGCTAACACAACACTATCCAAAGAATACCATATTCTTAAGCTCACAGGAACGATACATTGCATTCCTGTCACAGCTGTTTAGCTCAGCTGGGGCCACTACATCCCAAGAAACATCCATCCCATGTAACCTACATGGTCCAAATTTGCCACATGGATGTATTTTGGTGGGTAACAAGAGTCAGATGAAAATGGAAGCGAAAAGGTTTTCTGCCTTTGATTGTCTTCCCTCTCCTGAGGCAAAAATTCAAGGCAATGATGCTGGGCTGGTCCCTGTCCAATTTCCCCAAAATACATCTGCAGAGATTAATTCATGCTACATTCAGATGTCTATCCCTTCAGACAAAAGGAAGGAAAAAAATATTTCACTGGAATAATAAGTGAGCATTTTCCTCTCCCCATCAAAATATTTTATATCATCAGTTCCCAAGAGAACACCCTGGCAAAGAGTGGAAATATTTTACAGCAAAATCCTGATCTGAGAATCTGTTCTGCTCCTCCCAGTTTTTAATTCTAATCTTGATCCAAGTAATAAAAATTTAACATGGCTAGCATTTCTGCAAAATGTTAATTAGTCACTTATGACTAAGTAAGCTACAGAATGCAGTATTCTACATAAACCAGTAAACTTCTTACTCTTTAAATAAAAAAATAAAAAAAACCCTAGGATACAGCCCTGTTTTCCAGTGAAGTCAAGATCTAAATTCCCCAGGCTTTCAGTAGAAGGAAGAACAGGTCATGAAAGCACAGTTTTAAGAACAAGAACAGCAGGTATGAATGACTGAAAAACATATATTCAGTTCACAGAAAACTATTTCCCTTGCTTCTTGGCCAAGGAAAGTGAGACTTGGGAGTGAACTAGACTGCTCCCTGCTTCTACATAACTATCTTAGTCTTCAGTGAGCTTGTGAAAATAACCAGCTTTATGTTTAATAACTGATTTTGTTGACAAGGCTTAAACAAAACACAGTTCACTCAGCTGTTTTCATTTTCTAGAATTAAAAAATGCAGATAATAAACTATATAGATGAATCCTCAGGTCAATGATACAATTCTTTCTGTATTCTGGGATCATAAAAATAGCTGTTTTCTAGTTACAGGATACCTCTACTTAAAAAAAGCTTTCAGCACTCACTTAACCTCTGAAGACAACATAGATATAGCTACCTTCAGAGGGAAAACTTGGACAGTTTCACTGTATAAATTGCAGTAGTACAATTTAGAGAAGGCAGCAAAAGCACATTGTATCCACAAAGTTAAACTGTTAGTGGGATTCAACAGCAGAACATTTGGGTTTATCTCAAATAAAAATATTCACACATGCATTGCTGTGGACAGAACACTGAAATGACTGAGCAAAACCAGTTAGACCTACTTGGCCTGATCCTAAGGCAACAACTTAGCTCTTCAAGCACGTCATCATTCTTTCCTCTTACTTTGGCCAGGGACAAAATTTGCATAGCTAATAGTAATGCTTCTGTGTGCTCCTTCTCCTCATCCTACAGACACAGTGGCCACAGCATCTCCGGGCCACAGGGAAGGCAGCATCCAGAGATAAGGCAGCTACTGATAACATGACCATGACAATCCAGCTAGTTCAGCCAGTTTCTGAGTTACTCCAAATGAATTCACCAGGAGAACAGAGAAAGCTGGCTGTGAGATGCCACTCATGTATCCTCATGTTTATGATCTGGACCAGCCAGTAATGAATAACCTTGCAAATTCTCAGTGCTGTTTTAATTAAAATAATGGAAGACTAGTGGACACATCTAAAGTATCAATCTGTAACTAGTCCACACTGAATCGTCTCTTCAGCAATTCACACCTTTTCATTATTTAAAGGAGAAGAGCATAGACAGATATAAACTGTACACACTACCTCCATGTTCTCACAAAACCAGCCCACTATTAAGGCCTCTGCACAATGCATGAGTTACAAAAAGGAATACTCAGCTTCTAATATTCAGCTCATCTAGGAAGTTAGCTTATAGGACCTGAAAGAGAAATCCATATGTGTTACAGATATCCATATCCAAACTTCATGTGAGACCCAGGAAAAGACAAAGTTTTTGGAGAGTTCTGAAGCGAAGAACACTACAGATTCAAATCACTAAACATGCTGTAATTAGAATGCAAACATTAAGTGTGGTCTAGCGAACACATTGGCTTTCAGCAAAAATTGTCTCTTTTAATGGAAAATATTTAATAATTAGTAAAATATGCCTAAGAAACTGTTGTAATAGGCTTACCACTTCTTTGGATATCCTAAGTAACTGCAGATGTTTAATCAACAAATCTTTCACCTCTCAATGCATCTCTAAGGTGCTGCTGGGTAATATAAGGCTTGCAAAATGAAAAAAAAATATAATGGGCAGGCAGGGAGGGAGAGAGGGAGGCAGGAAGGCAGGGAGGAAGGCAGGAAGGAAGGCAGGAAGGGAGGGTCTTGAATAGTGGAGCCAGGGGTGTGTATTCTATTTTCAGCTGTTAAAAGCAGTTGGGGAGATGTTTATCTCTGAAAGGGAGGGGGGCAGATGCCTTCTGATAATGGGCCAAGCTGTTCAAACCAGGTAGGGCACTGTTTCTTATCTCTTTCACCGCCAGGGGAATATTTTCCACTAATGGACCATTAAGACACCCCTAAAAGCACACATCCCCAAAACAGACTATCCACATTACATCATCCCATTGTGAGATGCTCCACCCAGTGGGGGGAGCCAACCATTCCTACCTGGATAAAACTGAGACACAGGAAGAAGAAAGGAACCAGCTTCACCCAGTTCCTGGAGGAAGACTGGACTCCTTCTCACCACCACTGGACCCCTTCTCACCATCACTGGACCCTTGTTCTACAGGATCATCTCTACTCCACCAGAACCACATCTGCCACTCCAGGAGGACTCACTTTTGGACTGCTTCCAACACCCTGACCAACAGGGTGTCAGGTTGTAGCTCTGACTCTGTCAGGGTTTTCCAAAATTGTTGTTTGTTTGCTTGTTTGGTTGGGTGGTTTTGTTTTTTCTACTACATTTGTACTGTTAGTATTCCTAGTAAAGAATTGTTATTCCTATTCCCAAATCTTTGCCTGAAAGCCCTTAATTGCAAAATTATAATTTGGTGCGGGTGAGGAGTTTACATTTGCCATTCTAAGGGAAACTCCAGCTGGCTGATACCTGTCTTTCCAAACCAAGACAGGAAGGAAGGACTACTTTCTTGTGAAAACATTTCTCCTAGTTATACAGAATACTTGGCAGCTGGTGGCAACAAGTTTTGTAGCTTAAAAATCAAGCAAAAAACCAACATAGACAGCCCTACAAATGCATCCACAAGGAATTTTAAAATACACTTTACAGTGTTTACAGTGTTCCAACCCTTTTTCCAACACATCGTATCAAATAAACAATTTAGAAATATTCAAGCATATGAAGGTGGAATTCCCTAGTATTGTCGCTTTTCTAGGGTTTGAGGAGGAGGTTTGTTCTGAGGGTTTCAGTATGAATGTGCTGAATCCTTTCAATGCAAGTTACCCTCCAGCATTTCTGCGCTTCCATCCCCCTTTTTTAGCTGAATATCACTGCCTAAGCTATCTCCTGCTGGAGATACTGAATTTGCCTATTTGAAGGCAATTTTTACTGTATTAACATCTTCTGCAGTATTAAGTGGCACTTCTCTTTCAAGGCATTCTGCAGTCTCAAAGATCTCCCTGTTTAGTGCCCTCTGAAAAATACTTGGCATTTTGTTCATCTGCCCCATATATGCCAATGAAGGGCTGCACTCAGAAACAAACCATGTAGCACTCCGAATGTCTCCAACATCACATCTGCCACGTGTAAGAAATTTCTCAAAGCAAGTATCAATCAGTTCGGCAGCAAGAACAAATTTGCTACATCTCTCCCACATATCCCACTCTCACTCAGTATAGTTCTAGAATACTACTTTAGATTATAGAACACAATCCTGCATTGTTATGGAGAAACACTTTATATTTTTAGCAGTTCCAAGGGAACCAAGAGTACTCAGGAAATTTACATTATTAACTCTGGTAGAAACTACCAATCAGAATAACATTTTTAATGCTATGAAGTCACAGTTTTTGTCATCACACATTATCAATGGATAGATGTCAAAAATGGTGGTTGCCAGCAAGATAAAAGGTCTGTAGAGTGTACTCTGCTACCATGGAAATGATGGAACTTGGAGATTACTGACTTTTCTCTGCCTTCTGCATTCTCTTTGCCAGTAAGAAAGGCAAAGAAGGCACAACTAACCCAAGCAAGGTCATGCCTGTGGCAGTAAGTAACAGAGGACTGTAGCACATGTGGACTGTAGTACAGGATTTGGCAGGTTTCCACAAAGATTTAGTTGTAAAAAGCTACAAAGACTTGAAACTTCAATTCTCTTCATTTCAGCATCAAAAGTATGAA
>VWYO01006650.1:118482-129133 GCA_013400275.1 Rhadina sibilatrix
ATGAAAAAAAAAAAAAAAAAAAAAAAAAAAAAAAAAGGCAGCAAACTGAAAACCAAACCAGCTTATTCCTGTTGACACTGGCCCAGATTTTATTGCAGCCAGGTATAACCAAACCATCCTAAAACACAAATCCTAAATATTTCAAAGCCCGGCATCCATCAATTTTTTGTGGCTATTATTCCAAAATTCACTGAATACTTCATAAGATTTGCACTAGGAAAAAAACCTGAAGCATTTTACACTGGCATCATACAAGCAAGGAATAACAAGGAAATTTATAGCTTGATTTTTTGTTAAGGTGCATCTGCCCATCTTTGTAAGCAAACAGTTATTCTTCATGATCTTAGCTAAAAGTATAAAGAAAAATTGCATCCGACAATTGTTATTCACAGATGGGATCTGAAGAAATTTAACACAAACTTGTTAGTGTCCAAGTTACTCAATTAAATTCAAATTCAACAGGTTAAAATACACCTGTATAACAAGACACATCAACAGTGGCACAAGGCATTTCTAGAAAGGTAAAGCACAATTTATTTAAGTATGGATAAGAAACTGGCCAGCAAGACCAGAATGGGTGGTGATCTGTGTTTTTTACTCAGTGTGGCAGCCAGTCACAAGTAGAGTCCCACAGTGAATGTTACTGAGCCCCAAACTGCTCAAGGTCTTCAGAAATAGTCTAGATGGTAGGATTGAAAGCACCTTCACTAATGAGCTGTTGGCACTAAACTGGATGTCAAGGTGGACACATTAGAAGGGAGAGCTATCTTACATACAGCTGACCAGAGAGATCTGGTCAGGCTATCCAGAGCTGTATGAAGTTTATGACCAGAGAGATCTGGTCAGGCTATCCAGAGCTGTATGAAGTTTATGACCAGAGAGATCTGGTCAGGCTATCCAGAGCTGTATGAAGTTTAATGAAGACAAGAGCAAAGTCCTGCACCCAGCTTATAAGCTAGGATGCATGTGGCTGAGGAATGGTGTTGCTGAAAAGGACTTGGGGGTACTGGGGAACAACAAGCTAAACGTGTCAGCAGAGCATTGCTGCAGCAACAGGTAAATCATGACCTGGGCTGCGTCCTCAAAGGCACTACTGGCAGGGAGAGATGTGATTATCCCAACTCTACTGAGTGCTTGTCAAGCCATACCTGTAGTAGTACTATGTTCAGTTCTGGTCCCCTACCCTCCAAAAAGACATGGACAAGCTGGAGGGGCTGTAAAGGAGCGAAGAGGATGAAAGAGCTCTTCTTAAAGTTAAGTCTCTTGTTCATGGAGAAGGCTCGGGGGACTTCATCACAGCATTCATGTACTTAATTATTTAAAGATGGCAACAAAGGATGGAGGTACCACTCACCAGGTGGTACATGGAGAAAACATAAGGCAATGGTTACCAGTTGCACTGGAAGAGGTTTCATCTCTATAAGAAAGACATGTTCTGTAGTGAGAACAATCAATCACGGGCACAGTCTTGTATCTGTGGATGGGTAGATTATCCAGGAATCTGGTGGAGTCCCCATCACTGCAGATCAAGACAAGACTGGACAGCACGCTAGATGATCTCATGGAGGCTCCTCTTCCCAGAAAAGGTTGAACCAGATGATCTTTTAAGGGCATCTCCAACCTGGGGTGTTCTGTGGTGCTCTGTGGTTCGGTGAAGCAATGCTCTTGTCCTTCCTTCGGCACTGAGGGCAGAGTTAATTCTTTCTTGCATTTTTCTACTACAGTAACTATTTTTAAACCCGTGACTTAAATAAAATAACAGCTCTCTCCTCAAATTACTCCTGCCATTCCAGTAACACACACATTCAAAAAGAATTTGTTAACGTCAAGAAAAGGTGTGAGGAAAGAAGATAGAAAAATCCTAAACACAGAATGACAGTATGTCATGTACAGTCCTATCCAGAGCTACCAGAACCAAGGAGTTATGTTGGCCATGGAACAGAGAAGAACAGAAAGCTAATGGTGAAAAATGAAAAAATTTACAAGAACAGTAGGACTAGCCTATACCAGCAAAAGTACAGGATACATCTAGAAACAATGCTGCAATAAAGAGCTATGTAAGCAAAGGTCTTACCTATTCCTGACCCTCTCTTTCCAACAGGGTTCTTCTGAATGACTCTGCTTTTACTTGAGCAGCAGAATAAATCACTCAGAATCCAGCATCAGTATGCAGCTCTTGCTAATTCAAGAGAGGAAACAAAGTTGGTACTGTGCTCCAATCTGTTTCAGAATAAAGAGGAAGGAATATGCACAGTACTGAAGAAAAAGGGGGGATGGGATAATTTCTTCAGTGCATTGTGTATAGTTCATGCCTTGTATCAGAATACTGCTCCCAATTTTTTTTCACAGCTTTTTCTAGCACAATGCCATAGTATATTCATCTTCAGAGACTATTCCTTGTGGTGCAAGGAGATGTCTTCTGGGATTACACAGGGATACTCAGACACTTTTTACTCTGGCAAGTTTATAGGAGTGTTCAATTCAGCTTTGTGCAAATTACTTTTAAGAACAATACTCAGCATTAGTATAAAGACCGCAGAGCTCCACATACCTTCTCTGGAAAACAAAATGGATTACAGCATGATGTGTGAACCCATACCCTAAGATGTCTGCAAAGGATGAGACACTGGTAACACCATTAAGTGTAAAAGGAACAGTGATCAAAAATGGTTTCATCTTGGTAAGTAATTAATTGCAAGACCAATCTGATTTTTTGATGAAGATACCTTGATTTAGTGGCTGCAGACCCTCTTCATCTCTAGATCCTAGCTGAGAACGCAGACAAATCAGCACAGGATTCTTCATACCATAGTTTTGGTGATACTATGATTGTAATGGCTCTGACAGTACACAACTTTCAGAAGATTGCAGATGTTAATTTGCACTTTGAGTATGGGAAGGCAGGGAGGGAGGTGAGGGGAGGGAAGAGGGGAAGGAAGGAACTGGAAAAAAGGCAGATACAAAGGTGGAAAGAATGTGCATGAAGGAAACTACATGTGCAACAGAAATAAGGAAAGAGGAGAAACTGGGTAAGAGAGTAGGTGAGGGAAGAGCACTGGAGGGAGAGAGGGGAAGTTAGATGAGCAAAGGTTGGCAGGAGGAGCAGATGACACAGAAGCAGAGGTTGAGAAAGAAAGGAGCTCAGAGAAAAGGGAGAGAGGGACAGATACAAAGACAGAAGCAAGGAAAATAATGGGTGGCTGTGGGTGGCATGACATTGGGAGAGACAAGGACTGAGTAGAGGGAGTGTGAGAGTGATGAGAGAACTGAGGGAGAAGAAGAGAAAATGGGATTAAAAATGAGGGGACCAAAGAGGAACAGAAATGGCAGAGAGAGCAAGCAAAGACAACAAGATACACAAAGGAAAATGAGAATTTCAGAGATTTGGAAAGGAGTATATGGGGTAGACAGACTGAGATTGAAAGAAATATAAATAGAAGCAGGGCAAAGAAAGCCAGAGCAGGATTGGGAGAGGAAAAAAAAAAAAAAAGAAAACCAGAGAGAAAAGAGTGCGAAGGGCATAGAGTCAAAAAGAAGGGAAGAAAAGCAAAGGTAACAGAGCAAGAAAGATGGAAAGAAGAATGAGAGGGAAAAGGCAAGCATAGGTAGAGATTGGCAGGGAGCAAACAAGACAGAAGAACACAAAAAAGAGGGAGGGAATAAAACAGCGAGCATGACATGAGGTAAAGAAGGAAAATTGCACAAGAGACATAAAAATGCCCAGGACAGCAAGCCCTCATATGCAAGAAGAGGGAAACAGTTTGACAGAAAGAAGAAGCACAAGAGAGAGGGAGCACAAGAAGGAAAAAGAGGAAAAGTGCACCTAAGAGAAAGGGACAGCATGCATATGTACAAGAAAACAGCTCAAAATTAAGGGAAAGAATACACAAGAGAGCAGAATTACACAAAAGCTGTAAGAAACTATAAAGCAGACACATGACAGTGAGTTAGAGAGGTCATGCATAGAGGAGGAAGAATGCATGACAGAAAGTACAAGGGGTAAACATGAGAGATACGGCAGTCTGACACAGAAGAAGCATGTAAGATAAGAAGGGAAAGTGTGACTGTTAAAGTGTAAGGCAGACAAAAAGTGACACATGTGACATGTAAGACATGAAGTACAGAGGAGAGAACAGACAGAGCAGGAAAATAGGCAAGGGAAAAAGGAAAAGCATGATGGGACAGCAATTGTAATATGGCACATGACAGTGAAAGGATAGACATGCCTTAGAGAAAGAAATCATAAGAAAGGGCAGGAAAGTACATCAATGAGAGAGTGATGGTGCAAGAGAGAGGACATGTATTGTGTGCCAGGGAGGAAGAGAAACCTCACACATTAAGGGAACACTGCATGACAGAAAGGTGATTAAAAAAGAGAGAGTGGGAAAGAAAAGTCAATACATTACTGGAAAGTGTGAAAAGCATCTCAGAGAAGAAGAGATGTACAGGACAGAGGTAAAACACGTAAGAGAGAACAGGAAACCTTTCACAATAGAAAGGAAGAGAGAGCATGCAGCAGGGACTGAAAGAAGATCAGAGAGATGTTCAATCAAGAAGAAAAATATTTGAAAGGGGAAATAGGCAAAAGAGGGGAGCATATGTTGATTGAGAGAGACCAAGAGACTGTAAAAGTGATAAACATTCACAGTAGAGACAAGGGATACTTGAGCAAACAAGAATAAAAGTGTGTATGGGGAAGTGGAAGAATCTGCCAGAGAGGGATTGCACATGATAGAGCAGGAAACTGAGGAAGGGAAAGCACATGAGAGAAATATGGAAAGTATGAGATAAAGATGAACAACAACAGAGAAAAGGAGGGAAAGCATACTAGGGACACACACTGAATGAGTCTGTGGGTGTAAGCACATGGGGAAGCCAGAGAGAAAATGAGCGAGTGTGTGCAGGAAAGATGAAACAGAAAGAATGAAAAGGCATCCAAGAGAGGAAAGACAGGGGGAAATGGATGAAAAAATGAGAGGGAATTTATGTAGAAGATAATTTTATTAGGAATACACATCTGGAAGACCATAAGCATGTGAAGAACAGAAAGTACACAAATGAGATGGAAAGTTTCCAAGTCAGCATAGGAAGAGTGGAAAACAGCTGTATAAGGGAGGGAAGGGAAGTGTGACCAAGAGAGAGAAAGTAAAAGCAAGAATGAGAGGGTAAGAATAATCAGTAGAGAGGAAGCAGAAGACTGTGAGATGGGGAAAGTGTACCAGAAAGGAAAAATACATGCAGAAGAAGGGGGACACACTATAGGGAGACAAAGAAAGCATCCATGCAAGGGAGTAAGAACTTCAAAGATGAGGAAACCAACAATAAGAAGATAAGGCAGAGAGGGAGAGAAAATATACACAAGGGAAAAAAGTGTACAAGGGCAAGCAAGGAAAACTGCTGTAGACCAAAGGAAAAGCACATGCATCAAAGTAAAGGCATGAGAGAGAGAGTACTGTAGAACTGAAAGCATTAACTAAAAGGAAAGTATAAAAAATAAACAGGGATGGAACAGGGAAAGAGAGACAGAAAGCATGAGCAAAAAAGAAGAGGGGAAGTGAAAGAGCAAGTGAAGGCACGGATACAAAAAAGGGAGTGAGCATGAAATTAGAAAAGTACAAGTAAGAGAGACTGGGATACTGTTCAACTGGAACTAAATGTGGTCAAGAGAACACATTAAAGACAATGAAGTATAAACAAGAAACAAAATGTGTGAGACAACCCATAAGAAAAGGAAAAAAAATGTCAGGAGCACAATAGGAAGTGCATATGCAGAAGAGCAGGAGACAAGAAAAGCATGGTAGAAAGGGAAGCCCTGTGACGCAAGTGTGAGAAAGCAAGCAAGAAAGTGATAGATGGAAGTGTGCGAAAAAGTAAAAGAGGGTAAAAGGGTGAAATATGTCTGATAGGGGGAGCCAAAGGTACAGTGAGTGGAAGAGAAGGGATGTCCAGAGAGCGGTGAAGGGAGTGCAAGGGAGAGGAAAACATCCCAGGAGAGACAGACTAATGGGGAAGGAGCATGTGGGAGTGACAGAACCTGTGTACGCCAGTGAATGCCAGGGTGTGTGAGAGGCACGAAAAGTAAGGAAGCAAGAGAGGGAGTGTTGGGGTGAGTTTTGGAGGGGAAGTGAGGGGGCAGCAAGATGAATTAAATTACAGAGAGGAGTGCAAAGAGAGAGGGAACTAGCAAGGAGACAGTAAGAGGAGTGCTACTGAGTGAGAGACACAGAGGAAGCACAAACAGGAGTGACAGCATGTGCTGGGGCTAAAGTGCAAGTGAGTGAGTGACATGAAGCATGCAAGAGAGAAAACTACAAGGTGGCAGAGTGAGACAGCATAATAGAGAGACGAGTGTGGGGAAGATAGGGAAAAACAGGAAATCGTGCGAGAGGGAAGGACAACAAGGAAGAGAAAGAGAGAAGGGAGAAGGGAAAGCAAAAAGAGATAGTAAAAATCAAAAGGGCCAGCATGAGAGAGAGGGAGGAAAGGAACATAGGAAATTGACAAGAATAAGAGAGGAAGTACAGAAATAGGAAAGGAGAACTGTGTCCCTTGTACAGCAATGCAAGGAAGGGGAGCAGCAGAAGAGCGAAGTGACAGAGAGCGAGGGTGTGCAAGAGAAAGATGACACACAAATGAGTGAAGGCATGCAAGGAAGAAATAGAAAGCAAGAGAAGGGGTCAAAATACATCCAAGAGAGAGAAAATGCAAAATCAAGAGAGAGGACATGAACATTGAGGACAGCAGTAACAGCATATGACAGAGAGGGAAACATTCTGTGAGAGATGCAAAGCTAGAGGAAGTGTGAAGGACAGCAAGTGGGACAAGGACAGAGAGCAATAGAGAGGGAAGTAGCAAGCTAGAAAGCATAAGCCAGAGACTGGAAGCACAAGTGAGAGGGAAATCCAAGAGGAAAAATATGAGAAAGGTGGGAAAGCACAAGAGAGAAGGTTAGTGAGAGAGAAAGACTTAACACAAAATAAAAAAGGAAACAGTAAAGCACAAAGGAAAGAAAAAACATGAAAAGGAAGCAAAGCATTAGAGAGCAGGCACAAAGTGCATGTCCAAGACAAAAACCACATGCCAGACAATAAAACTGAATGACAGCATGAGGGAAGATGTGTGTGACAGTGGGAATATGCATGAGGTGAAGATGGGGAAAGCATGTGAGAAAATGCAAGGTGAACAGAACATGACATCAGTAAACCATGCAAAGTTCAGGCAAAGCACATGACAGAGAGAGGCATGGCAGGTGAGAGGGAAGCAAATCATATACTGCTTGGAAAGTGTGTGAGAAAGACAAGGCAAGTGACAGAGAGGGTGGGAGTTGAAGAAAGAGAAAGGTAAGGGAGAACTGAGGACAATAAGAAAAGGAATGAGGAGAGGGAAAGCTAGAGAAAAAGAGAGGGAGCAATTAAAAGGTATAGTGTCAGCAATAGTGAGGGAACAATGACACTAGACAAGACAGAAAGCACAACTGGCATTGAAAGTGCAAATAGAAAGGGTAATTTTGTGAGACAGAAAGCATGTAAGAGACAGAGGAAGACGCAGAAAGGAGAATAGTAATATATGTGAGGGAAGGGAGTGCCAGAGAATGAGAACAGCAAGCAAGGAAAAGCACACATGGGAGATAATGTAAGCATGACAGGCAGAATTCATGTCAAGAGGGGAAACACATGAGAGTGAGGAGGATGCATGTGAGAGGGAGGCTGTTGAGACAGACAGGCACAAGGTGCACCACACATGGGTAAAGGCCACAGAGAGAGGAAAAGGGTGTGGGAAACCTGTGAAAGGGAAAGTGTGAGAAAAAAAGCTAGAAGTGAAGAACAGGGAAAGAGGCAAAGCGTCAGAAAGGCAAAGCAAACACGGATACCAGCAAGTAGAGGGAGGAAAAGAACAGGTAAAAATGGATGCAAGAGGAAAATAAAATCAAGAGAGAAGAGTGTAAAAGAGGGATGAAGGACACAAGAGAGAGGGATGCGAGATGAAGAGATTAGAACAACAGACATTGAGACAAGGTACCACCTGAGAAAAAAATAAACGTACAGTACAGCAAAGGCACAAGAGAAATGCCAAACAAGAGAGGCGAAGTGAAAGAGTAAGAGGCAAAGATAGAAAACACTAGAAAGAGTGAGGAAAGGCATGCCTGAGAAAGAAGACAGAGAGGTAAGATGCAGATGGGTTGAAGGAGACATGTGAACAAGTGTGCCAATTAGAAAGGGAATGTATGTGGGACAATGAAGGGAGAGAAGGAAAGGGAAGGGAAAGGAAGAGTGCTGGCAATCACTAGTGTGGGAGAAGGGATCAGAAAGAGGGGGATGCAAAGCATAAGAGAAAGAACAGCACACCTAAGGGACTGGAAGCACAGGCAAGAGGGAAATCACATATCAGGAAAGCAGGAGCAAGTAGGAAATAACATCAGAGAGAGGGCAAGTACGCCAGAGAATGCAAGTGCATGACAGAGAGGTAAAGCAAATCCACAAGAGCAGGCAAGCATCTGAATGAGGCAAGGCAGGAGCACAGCAAGTGCACACAAGAGATGAACCATGTCAGATGGGGTGACCACGACTGGGGGAATGCTTGAGAGAGAAATCTGTGAGGAAAGGGGATAATAAGCATGTCAAGGGAGGAAAAGCATGCCTGAGGCTAAGGGGCAAATGACAGAGATAAAAAGAAAGGGATAACAAAGGGAAAAGAGAATGATACTTACAGAGAATTACTAGGTTGGAAAAGACCTCTGAGGTCATCAGGTCCAACCTATGACCTAACACCACCTCATCAACTAAACCATGGCACTGAGTACCAGTCTTTCTTTAAATACCTCCAGGGACAGTGACTTCACCACCTCCCTGGGCAGACAATTCCAATGCCCAATCACTCTTTCAGGGAAGAATTTTTTCCTGACATCTAACCTAAACTTCCCCTGGCACAGCTTGACTGTGTTCTCTCGTTCTGTCAGTTGTTGCCTGGAAGAACAGGCCAACCCCCACCTGGCTACAATCACCTTTCAGGCAATTGTAGGGAGTGATAAGGTCTCCTCTGAGCCTTTTTTCCAGGCTAAACAACCCCAGTTGCCTCAGAGGGCTTGTGTTCCAGGCCCTTCACCAGCTTTGTTGCCCTCCTCTGGACACATTTGAGCATCTGAATGTTCTCCCTAAACTGAGGGCCCAGAGCTGGACACAGCACTCAAGGTGTGGCCTCACCAGTGCCCAGTACAGGGGAAGAATGGCCTCCCTGCTCCTGCTGGCCACACCATTCCTGATACGGGCCAGGATGCCTTGGCCTTCTTGGCCATCTGGTCCCACTGCTGGCTCATGTTCAGCTGCTGTCACCAGTGCCCCCAGGTCCCTTTCTGCCNAAGCACGTCACCTGATCATAAATGATCAGGTTGGTCAGGCAGGACCTGCCCCTCTTTAATCCATGCTGGCTGCATCTGAGCCTGGGGCCATCCTGTAGGTGCCAGGTGACCACACTCAAGATGATCTGAGCCATAATCTCACCAGGCACTGAGGTCAGGCTGACAGGCCTGTTGTGTCCTGGATCTTCCCTCCTGCCCTTCTTGTGGATGGGCATCACACTGGCCAACCTCCAGTCATCTCGGACCTCCCCAGTGAGCCAGGACTGTTGGTAAATGAGGGAGAGCAGCTTTACAAGCTCATCTGCCAGCTCCCTCATCCCCCTGGGATGGATCCCATCTGGTCCCATAGATTTGTGAGCATCCAGGTGGCTCAGCAGTTCTCTGCCTGCCTCCTCCTGAAAACAGGGAGACCATTCTGCTCCCTGACACCATCTACCAACCCCGGAAGACAGTTGTCCTGAGGACAACCTGTCTTTCTGTTGAAAATTGAGGCAAAGAAGGTGTTGAAAATTGAGGCAAAGTACCTCTGCCTTTTCCTTATCTTTAGTTACTAAAGTCACTCCCACATCTAATAGAGAATGGAGGTTATCCTTGCCCCTCCTTTTGCCATTAATGTATTTATATATTTTATTGTCCTTCCCAGAAGTGGTTAGATTGAGTCCTAACTGGGCTTTTGGCTCTCTAATTTTTTTCCTACATGATCAGCAACTTCCTTAAACATTTCCTGAGATACCTGACTCTCTTTCCAAAGGTGATACACCACTCTCTTTCTTTTCCTTTAGTTCCTTCAGAAGTTCTTTGCTCACCCAGGCTGGTTGTCTTCCTCAATGGCTCGTCTTTTGGCACATAGGCATAGCCTGCTCCTGTGCCTTCAAGATTTCTGTTTTGAAGTATGCCCATCCATCCTGGATCCCTTTGTTTTTAAGGAGAGTTATTCCCAAGGAACTCTCCAAATAAGTCTCTGGAGTAGGCGAAAGTCTGTCCTCTGGAAGTTCAGTGTGGAAGTTTTATTGATGCCCCTCTTTGCTTCACCAAATATTGAAAACTGTAATTTCATGATCACTGTGCCCCAGACAGCCTCCTACCACCATATCTCCCACCAGCCCTTCTGTTTGCAAACAGCAGGTCTAGCATTGTCCCTCTCCTGGTAGGTTCACTCACCAGCTGTGACAAGAAGTTGTCCTCCATACACTCTAAGAACCTCCTAGACTGCCCCTTCTCTGCTGTGTTGAGCTCCCGGCAGGTGTCTGCAGGTTAAAGTCACCTATAAGAACAAGGGCTGGCAATCTTGAAACA
>VWYO01006650.1:129175-144117 GCA_013400275.1 Rhadina sibilatrix
ACCTCTTCATCCTGATGGGGTGGTCTGTAACTGACTCCTACTAGGATGTCGGCCTTGTTGGCCTTCCCCTTGATTCTTACCCATAGGCACGCAACCATATCATCATTAATCTCAAGTTCTGTGGCACTGAGACCCCCTCCTCATATGCAGAGCCACTCTTCACCTCTTCTCCCTTGCCTGTCTCTTCTGAAGAGCTTGTAGCCATCCACTGCAGCCCTCCAGGTTTGTAAGTCACCCCATCATGTTTCTGTGATGGCAACAAAGTCATAGCTTTCCTATACTGTACCAAGGCTTCCAGCTCCTCTTGTTTGTTACCCATGCTGCATGCATTAGTGCACAGGCACTTCAGCTGGGCTGCTGATTTCACCCCTGACTCTGGCTTATTCTGACATGGGCTTGTTTCTGGAGAGCCTAGCTGCGTCCCTCTGAACCTAGTTTAAAGTCCTCTAAATGAGTCCTGCTAATTCATGGGCTAGAATCCTTTTTCCTTAATAGATAGAAGGAGTCCATCTTGCTCCAGCAGGCTAGGTGCTGTAAAAGTTGTCCCATGATCAAAGAACCCAAAATTCTGCCGATGGCACCAGCCTACTTGTTGATAAAGCGGGTTCTCCTGTTCCTTTCATAATTTGTCCATGCCACTGAAGGGACTGAGCAGAACACCACCTGTGCTCCTGCCTCATCAATCACGTGACCCAGAGCCCTGAAGTCCCTTTTAAATGCCCTAGTGCTCTTCTTTTCAATCTCATCACTGCCAGACTGGAGTATCAGCAGAGGGTAATAACCAGAGGGCTGAATCAGCCCAGGGAGTCTACGTGATATGTGATATCCCATATCCAGGCCCCAGGGAGGCAGGAGACCTCCTTGTGCAATGGGTCTAGTCAATGTACAAGACCCTCAGTTCCACTCAGAAGGGAGTCACCCACTATAACTACCCTTCTCTTTTTAATGCTAGAGGTGGTGATCCATCTGACAGACAAAGTGTAATTGGAGGCTCTCTGAGCAGATTATTTTTTCCAATGTCATCTGGCTGACCCTCTGGATCGAGGGCCTCATAGCTGTTTTGAAGTGGCACCTGGGTAGGTGATGGGGGTCGGGAGGAATTTTTGTTAAGTCCTCAAGTAGGGACCCATTAACACTCTCTTTCATCTACAAGGTATCCTCCTTCTGCCTGATTGTAGGAGGCACAGGAGATCATCCACCTCTTCATACTACAGGCAAGCGTCTTTTGCACTGTCCCCCAGAACTACTGACAGGTTCAAACACTCCTTACAGCAAAGGGTCTGGACAAACATGTCGTTCTTGGGGTGTTCTGTTTGGGTTGGCACACTTCTATGGGCTATGGCTTTTGATTGTTTGGAGATCATTGCTGAAAAAAAAAAAAAAAAAACCAACAAAAAACAAAAAAACCAAAATCAACCAACCAAACCACAACACAAAATAAAAACCCCACTAGCAGGAGGATGACTGCAACTCTGCCTGCGCGAACTGCCATACCATTCCCTCAAACACATACCAAACTCCTGTTCATCTGCTCCCTAGAGCCTTCTTTTAATCATGCCTCCAATGGCTGGAGGAAGTTTCTCTCTGCACCTGAATGGCTGCTGAGAGGAAGGGCTCTCAGCTCCCTTTGAGAGAAATCTGTGAGGAAAGAGGGGAACAAGCACATCAGGGAGGAAAAGCATGCCTACGGCTAATGGGCAAATGATAGAGACAAAGAGAAAGAGATAACAAGGGCAAAAGAGAAGGATACTTAGGGAGAAGTAAGGGTAGCAAGCCATGGGAAGAGATGGCAAGCAACCGCAGTAGGGAAAGTATGAGCCAAAGATAGCAATCATGAGCAAGAGGGCAAGTGCACACATCAAAGTAGAAAAATCCAAAGGGGAGGAAAGAATGACAGAGAGAAGTAAGAGTGGGAAGAGGAAGTGCAAAAGAAAGTAACAGCATCCAAGAGAGGCAAAGCATGTGACAGAGAGACAAAGGACATGTCAGAAGCAGTATGAGAGAGGTGAAGGAAGTAAATAAGGAAGACTACATGAGACAGTGAATGTGAAAGGGAAAAAAAATCTGAGATAGAGTAAAAGGAGGCTGAAGAGAGACACAGAGGGTAAATGGGAATATCAAAGGAAGGGCAGAGTGAGGGGGAAGGGAGGGGAGGAAAAAGCAACAAGAGATTGAAAGGGGAAAGTGAGAGAAAGAAGGAGATTGAGAAAGAAGGGGAGAGAGGGATATCATGAAAGAAGGTGAGGAAGCACTAGAGACAAAGTATGAGGGAAGAAAAGTACTAGCAGGAGAGAAAGGGATTGTGTAATAGAAAGCATGTTGCAGAGAGGAAGAGAGAGGAATAAGAAAGGGCAAGAGAAAGCAGAAGCACATGCAAGGCTGGAAAACTACAAAGAGATGCAAAGTGCATGTGAACAAAAAAAAAAAATAAAAAGCACCTGAAAGTGGGAAAGCTAAGAGAGAAGCAAGCAGACAACTTTGAGAAAGTATGGAAAAGAGAAAATTTTATACAGGTAAAAAAGGTAAGCCAGAGACATAGAGAGAGCAAATGAGGAGGGTAATGAGAAAAAATAAAAATAAAAGGAAAATAAATCAAGCTAGAGAGAGAGAAGAGTGTGGGGGAGAATGGAAGAGAGTGGGTAAAGGGGGGAAGCAAGGCAGATATGTGGATAGCAAGGCTTAGCAAGGGCTCATGCAAGAAAGGGAAGACAAGCACAAAGCACAGGAAGCAAGAGCAAAAGGAAAACTGAAAGCAGGAGATAGGAAAATTGTGTAACAGAAAAAGCATGTAACATGAGGAAAGAGACTGGGAATGCAAGACAGAGAAAGAAAATGCGAGTGAGAAGGAAACACAAGAGAAGAAGAAACATATGAGAGAATCAAAGCACATAAGACACAAAAGCAAAGTATAAGAGAGTGTTGAAGTGTGTGCAAGCAAGTGACAATGCATCCAAGAGACACAGGGATAGTGGGGGGCATGCTGTGCAGTAAAGGAGGAATAATGAACCAAAGAGAAGGGAAGGCATGAGAAAGAGAGACTAGGAGTATAAATGAGAGCAGTAAAGAACATGTTTCAGAAATGGAAAAGTATGCAAGCAATGGGAAAAAACATAAGACTGAGCAGCAGAGCAAAAGAGGGAGAGGGAAAGTGAAGCAGAACAAGAAAGAGAAATGCAAAAACCAGGAAAGATAAGGTGGGGGGAAGAGTGTGTCCAACAGAGAAGACAAGTGAAGGGAAGGGGGTCAAGAGAAGCAAAGTGCATAGGGATACACACACATACATACCATGATGACACAACATTCACATGAGAGAGGGAGAGGTACAGCAGAAGAGGGAGAAAGGTGAAAGGCAACAAAAGCACAAGGAAACAAATTAGTTGGAATGTATGCATGGAAGAGAGGAGAGAAAACATGCAACACAGGGAGAAAGTGAAAAACCATGAGAAAATAAGCATGCTAGAGGGAGTGCTAGTGAGTGTGAGTGCATCAGGGAGGTGAGGAAGATAAGACAAAGAAAAGTACAATCAAAAGAGAAAGCTTACCAGAGAGTGGGAAAGTACTTCCAATAGAATGGCAAAGCACATCCAAAAGAGAGGGAAAACATGTCTGAGACAAATGGAAGGGTCAGGAGAGAGCAAGCAAGAGAGGGAGGAAGTGAGCAATCAAGAATGAAATAGTGAACAAAGGACAAGCAAGAAGACTCAAGCATGAGAGCAGGAGTGTACACAAGAAAGTAGAAAATTCTCAGTGACAGAGTGGCATGTGAGTCAAAGACATGGCAAAAGGCATGTTTGAGAGAGGTAAAAGGAAGTGGGGGGATAAGGCAGTTGAAGACGGAAAATCAAGCAAAACAAGGTGGGTAGGAAGGGCATGGGATGTGGGAAAAGGAACAAGAAAGATGTAAGGGAAAGAGAGAAAAAAGGGAAATGAGAGATGGACAGCAACAGATAGTAAAGAATAGTACAGAACAAGAAAGTACAAGTGTGAAGGTACAAGTAAAAGAGGACAACTGCAAAAGCAGGAACATGTTACAGAACGAGGAAAAACCTATCAGAGAGAGAAGGAAAGTACATCTCAGAAAGAAGGTGAATTTGGAGACAGAAGAGAGAAAAATATATAGGGAAAGTGAGAGCAAAAGAAAGTCAATGGGACAACAGCAAGGAGGAAAAGTGAGGAACACAGAAAAAATAGAAAAGAAACATACAAAAGCATGAATGTTCACAAGAACATAAGAGAAAGCAAATGGAGAGAAGCAACGTGTGCGAGAGGCAACGTATGTGAGAGAAAGGAGATGTGTTTAGGTTGTAGGAGAGGGGAGGGGTCTGTGAAAGAGAAGGCTGATCAGAATGAAAGAGAAAGCACATCTACAAGGAGACAGAGTTTCTTTGGGAAGGGGGCAACATGGCCAAGAGGGAGGCAAAGGTTGAGAGGTAAGAGAGAATTGACTGAAAAAAGCACACTGCTATGAGGGAAGGAGGGAGGGAGAGAGACAAATGGAAGGCAGAGAGGCATCCAGAGAAAGCTAAAGACAAGCAGAGACAAAGGCAGAAGCTACACAAAGAGACAAAAAATAAGATTGAAACTGGAAAGTCATTTGAAATGAGGAGAGGGAGAGAAAACACATCTAAGACAAAGAAAAGGCCCAAGAGACAGATGGATAGAGAAAGGAAGGCAGTGGGATGCTGAGAGCAAGAAATACCAAACAGTGTAGGGAAAGCACAAGTAAGGGAATGAAAGCATGAAAGAGAGGGAAACTGTATGCAAGAATATGTCAAAGAGGTGGGAAAGCATGAGGAATAGAGAAAGTGAAAGAGGCAAAGCAAGGGAGAATGTAAAAAGGCAAGCATGGGAAAAAAGCATCAAGCGGGAAGTGAAGTGAGTGGGAGGAAAAACATGTCTGGAAGACAAGAAAAGCTGCAGGGCAGGGACACAAATGAGAGAGAAAAAGCCCATCTCAGGGAGGTAGAAAGATAGGAGACAGAGCAGAAGAGATGAAGGAAGAGGACACAGGCCAAAGAGACATAAATTGATGGGGAAGAGGGAGGCAAAAAGAGATGCAGAGATGGAAGGTTCAGGAGGGAGAGGAATGTTTGGGCAGTGTGATTGAAAAGGAGGGATAGTAAACAGAAGAGAGAAGTACAGTGAGGCTGAGAGTAGGACAGCAAATGACACAAGGCAGATAATAAGACAGAGAGCTGTAGTGAGACAAAGTACAAGGAGAGAAAAAATGAAAGATGGAAATGCATCAGAGAGAAGAATGTTAGACACTACAGAAAGAGAGACTAGGAGAGTAAAATCCCTAAATCGACACACTGACTGCAAAGCACAAAAGACAAAGCTGCAAAATGCACACAAGAGGCAAAGTGCACATGCACAAGAAGCATGAGCACAAAACACTGAGGAGAGAGAGGCAGAAAGAAAGAGAGAAAAGAAGAGAGAAAGGCAAAGCACAACACAAGAGACAAAGCACAAATGAGGGAACAGCAGAGCATGTGGACAGGTAAAGACCACATGAATGACAAAGTATTTGAGAGAGAGGCAACATGTGTAAAGATGACAACATGCAGAAGGGAAAGATATGTAAGAAGGGAAGTGTACAAGGGATGGAAAATACATGCAAGAAGAAATACACAAATGGAGGGAAGTACACACAAGAGGCAAAGGACAAAGCACAAGAACAAAGTGGCAGAATGAGAAAGGGAAGTTCAGAGTTACAAGAAAAAAAAGGCACATGAGAGAGGCACAGCACAATATTCAGGCAAAAGGCAGGAGAGGCAAGCAAGAAAGCAAGCATTGGATAGTAGTGAAAGCATGAGAGGGAACATTCATGCAAAAAGCATATAGAATCATTTAGGTTGGAAAAGACTCTTAAGATCTTTGAGTATAATCAAGAACTCAGCACTGTCAAGTTCACCCCTAAACCATGTCCCAAAGTGCCACATCTGTACATTTAAATACCTCCAGGGATGGTGACTCAGCTACTTCCCTGGGCAGCCTGTTCCAGTGCTTGACAATCATTTCAGTGACAAAACTTTTTCTTAACACCCAATCTAAACTTCCCCTGGCCGAGCTTGAGGCTACTTCCTTTTGTCCTATGGCTTGCTGCTTGGGAGTAGTCAGGACTGATGCCCACCTTGTTACAACTTCCTTTCTGGTAACTGTAGCAAGCCTCCTTTTCTCCAGGCTGAATAATTCCATTCTCGCAGCTGCTCCTCATAGGACTTGTGCTCCAGACCCTTCACCCGCTCCATTACCCTCTCTGGACGTACTCCAGCCCCTCAATGTCCTTCCTGCAGTGAGGGGCCCAGAACTTGACGCAGAACTCAAGGTGTAGCCACACCAGTGCTAAGTACAAGGGTACAATCCCTGCCCTGGTTCAGCTGGCCACTCTATTGCTGATACGGGCAAGGATGCTGTTGGCCTTTGTAGCCACCTGGGCACTCAATGGTTCACGTTCAGCTGCTGAAAAGCAGCATCCCCAGGTCCTTTTCCACCACAAATCTTTCCAGCCATTCTGCTCCCTGCCTGCAGGTTGTTGTGACCCAAGGGCAGGACATGGCACTTGGCCTTATTGACTATCATACCATTCATTGGCCATCAATCCAGTCTGTCCAGATCCTTCTCCAGGGCCTTCCTGTGCTCTAGCAGATCAACACTTCTACTTAACTTGGTGTCATCTGCAAATTGACAAGGGTGACTTGATTGCCTTGTACAGATCACTGACAAAGATAGAGATGAAAGGCAGGCAAAGCAAAGCACATGAGAAAAAGGCAAAGCCTATCAGAGAGACAGAAATATGGGTGCAGGGAGAAAGAGAGAAGAAACCTCACAGTGAGAGGGAGAAGAGATGTGGGAAAGGAACAAGAGAGAAGAGGAACAAGTGGAGATAATGACAGAGGGGAAAGAGGAGAGGAAGCCACTCAATTTTGGGAAGGACTCAAGAAAGTTTGAACAAGAGATAGGAAATCTCCAAGAATCAGGAAATGCAAATCTAAAACAGAGAAAAAGCAGGTTCAACACCAGCCAAAACCAGGGTATGCCTGGGTGAAGTTCTACAGATTTAGAAGAAAAACTATAGAGATGGAAAGGACAGAGAATGAGTGGGAAGAAGAAAGCACAAGTGAGACACTGCAAGCTTAGGAAAGGCAGAGTGCATACAAGAAAGTATGTCTGTCAAGAGACTGGAAAGCGTACAAAGGAGAAAGTGAAAGACAAAGGGACAAAGGGAATGAGGGAGGGAAGTCCTAGAGGAAAAGGCATGTGAAAGAAGGGTGGGAGAGAAGATGAGGACCCAGGTAAAAGATTTAACATGGGACAGAGAAGGAGACTGCAAGTAATTTGCATTTGAAACTATTTGGGTGCATGTGAGAGCTGGAAAATCTGTGAGACATGGGAAAGCATGCAGGAAAGGAGAAAAGCTTCAAAAGGAAAAGAAAGACATAAAAAGGAAAACCAAGCAACATAAAGATGCACAAGACAAAGACACAAGAGACCGAACATGCACAAGAAAGCAAGAGAAAAACAAAGTATATTGAAATGAGAGAGGGAGAGCATTTGCATGCTTGCAAGAGGGAGAAAGTGCATGAGAGTTGCTTGCATTAGAGGGGGAAGCAAGCATACAAGGTGGGAGCTGCAAGACGGGGACACAAGAAAGAGAATTGTGCCAGCCAGGGGAAGAGCATGAAGGTGAGGGAAGCAGGCGAGAGAGAGAAGATGAAAAGTATGTGAAAGAAGGGGAGAAGTGTGTGAGAGAATATGTAAAGAGCACATAAAGCAGGAAGAACACATATGTGAGAAGGAGCAAGCACGATTGGGAAATGGAAAAAGTGAGTATGAGAGAAGGGGAAAAGCCATGATGGGGAGTCAAGGAGCTATGACATGTGAGTGAGGATGCTCATGAGGAGGAAAGCCCATGCAGAAGCATAAAACAAGAAGAAGCGTGCATGCAAAGGGTCAGAACCATGAGAGTGAGAGGAGTGCACTGAGGAGGAGAGCAGGAGAGTTGGGAAGCCCATGAGAGAGAGGTAAGCATAGCCAGGACAGGAAGTACATGCACAAGAGGCAGGAAGCACAAACATGTGGCAAGTGGGAAAAGTCTTCATGTAAAAGAGGCAGGAAACCCAAACATGATGGGTGATGAAAGAACAGCCATGAGAGATGAGCAAAGTGCACAAGAAGAGCAAGTGTCTGACAGGGTAGGAAAGCAAGAGGAAGGAATAATTGTGGGGGGTGGAGAGAAGACAGGTGTAGCACCAGAGACAAACAGAGAGACTGACACAGTGAGAGAGGAGCGTGAACAGAGATGTTAAACCATATCCAGGTGTCTCAGTTTGACTGGGACATCTCATATGCATAAATATTTAAACCATATCCAGGTGTCTCAGTTTGACTGGGACATCTCATATGCATAAATATTTAATCTTGTAATTCTATGCTTTCCGTCTTGGTCTCTATCCTCAGGCTGCATAGAGCAGTCTTGTCTTGATGCAAATTGTAGAGGGAGAAAGGTGATGCACATGTAAGGAAGAAAAAGGTACAAGAAACAGGTACAAAACAGGTCCAAGAGAGACGGGAAGTTTGGGGTGGGGTGATGTGGTTGTGGCAAGAGGATAAGAAGAAAGGATAGGGAAGATACCAAACAAGCTAAAGAAAGGGATACAGAGGAATGAGAGGGGAGACAGCAAGCAAGATATAATGAAGGACAGTGAGTCAGAGACAGTAGAAAACACACAAGAAAATGAAACTTCATTTTACAGCAGCACCAAGCTTCACAGTCCTTCATCTGCCATCAGCTGGGTTGACTCACCAAAATTTTCTTACATGGCAGTGTAGAAAAACCTAATCCCTTTCATATGAATTTACTAAAACTCTGCTTATTGCGGAATGATGTGTTTTTTGAAAATAACACACTGCACGACCACCTATTATCCTGCAACTTTCAGAAAAGTTAGCTTTCCTCTGTTAAGTTCCAGTGACCATAGTTCAGTAACAATAGGAAGGACTGCCATAAGTTATTTACAGACATAAAACTTGCGCAATCTTCCATTATCTTTTCATCTTTTCAAGTCCTTTTAGAATCCTGCTAACAGTTTCTGACCAGACTGTCATTATTCCCTGAGGATGCTCTGCATGCTTGAAGTTACATTGGAACACAAAATTTCCCTTAGGTTACTCATGTCCAACATGGTTAATACTGATTGTCTTAATATATTCGATAAGCTTTGCATGTATTAACATTTAACAAACTCTTTTGTGTAAGCAACATTAGGAAATCTAACAATCAGGATGGCAGAAAAATACTCTCTCACAACACAGAGGTTCCAAACAAAAATAAAGAACAAATACTGCACCCTTTTGTGCAGCAAAGTGGTACTGCATACTTGCACTGTAGGTAGTTGCAGGTCTAAAGATGGGATGAGAAGTGTCAACTCAGCTATGTGCTCTTGAGCAAAAGTCACATGAAAACCAGAAGAACAAGAGGAAGAAGACAATGTAACCATGACAACCTCAAATCAGAGCTTGGGCAGAAATAAAAAAGATTTTCAGAACTCTTTCAATTCAGTATTACCTACAAAGAAAAAGTGACAGACCATTTAAAATAAAAAGTATAGCTGATGTTACTCGAAGTGTTCTCTACTTAACACTGCAGTTCTGTCAATGAGAACAAATCTCATAGCAATTGTAATAAATAGCATCAGTAAGACCATTTAAAAGCCAAGTGAATAAGCCTCAATTGGGCAGTAGCTAGCACATGGGAGGACAAGCCATCATTTAGGTCATCAGTAATTACTGGAAAGTAAACCTCATGTTGGATATGCTAAGTCTATCAAAAATTAGATCATATTTTAAGTTCCAAATCTATTCAGACACTTATCTACAGAAAGCAAAAATAACCTAACCTACTGCAAATCTGTGTATTTATAAATTCTGTGCACACACCTTTCCTTAATATTTACATAGAAATTGTTTCAGCTCCTAAAACTGATCCATGGAGCAAAAGGATGATATTTATTTTGCAAATGGCTTTGATATGGCAAAATGATATTATTTTGCAAAGAAGCAACTTCTTATTTGTTTATAGCAGAGGCAATTCTACTTTGCTGGATCATTTCCAATTACAAAATACTTTTCAATACTGAGAGTCATGACTGCCTGAAGGAAGTCTCATAGGAAATGTCAGTGTCTCAACAATATGAAAAAGAAATGAATGAAGAGGTACCTATCACAGAGCAGTAACAAAGTCCAAGAGAAATCTTCAGCCATCTCTACAATGACAGTGTCTCAGGAAAAACCTAAGTGAGTAGAATACTCTTCCAGCTTGTTGGCAATAAAAACCCAGCCCAGTTTTAGCCAATCACTTCCAGATTTCCTCACATATCAACAATCAAGTAGATGACCTCTGTGTTTTTTTTCATTTACTTAGAGAATGAGACTACTGGCAGAACAATGCTAACAAGTATTACAATTTTAGAGAATGCAGCAGCATATACTCTCAGGTTACATCATTTTTTCAGCTTTAGCTAACCTAAGTAAGAGAGAATGGAGTCAAATAGAAGAATTAAAAACTACTTGTATAAAATATTGAAGGATTCAGTGGAAAATGTTTGGACTGTCCTTTGTCTTTGAGGAGGGCTCCCCTTTCTACCTAGGACTCAAAAAAAAAGTATATTGAAACACTCACTGCACGTCCAGCTTACATCAGAAAGAAAAAAGATTAATGCATAAACATGGGTAGTGAACAGGGGACTCAATCAATCAAACACACTAGGCTGAAGATGGCAAAAGCTGACATTAACTGCTGAAATTCCTTTAGCTAGCAGACCTTCCTAATTCTGTTTAGATCAGCATTATAAAAGAATTCAGAGCAAAACTTAAGTTTGCTGTGCCAGAGTTCTACATTAACAATGTCAAGGCATAACATTAAAGTTATTGCAACTATTAACAGCTTCCAGCTGGGGATACATCCATTTTTACTATTTGAAAACCATTTGCTAATGTGAAAGCACTGTTACAACTTTTGATATCCGTGGAACAAAAAGTAATAGGCATGCAGGTTTTTGGTGCTAGGAAATGCCCACCAGTTCACCCTGACACCTAACTAACTAAACCAACTAAAATACAGATTTCAATGTGCTGGTAATCTGAAAACTATCATGATGCCTAACTGAAGAGTGGTAATTACACAACACTGTGAACATCACCCACATGACAATTTTGTTTGGGTAGGAGCTTGGAAACTGAATCCATCTGGAGTGTACTGCACAGTGAGGTCACATAATGTAGGTCAAATTTTTCAACATCATGGCCCTTTTCCAGTCATAAGGACCCACAACCCCAAAGTTCTAATTCAGATCAGAGCAATAGACTGGTTACTGTAAAAACTACCTTTTATATGAACCAGGTGCTCGCAGGAATTTATGCAAGTCACACACAAAACACTTGCTGAAGTTCAGGCATCAGTTTAATCAGTACTCCCCATCTCAAAAATAGTTTCAAGAGTTATTGCACAGTTTCCATGGAGACTGAACCTAAAGAGTTCTTTCTATTTCTGTCTGTGAAAATCCCTTCACATTTATGCTGCCAAGTTTTTCAGAAGAGCCTGAAGGATTAAAAGTTGCAGTAATATCCATGTTAGTGTCTATCACATGCCACTTAATTATTTTAGAAACACATTTACCTTTCCATATGAGGAGAATAACTTATAGTTTCATGAGTTTGTTCAGATGAAAGCAAATTATTTAAGGCCTTCCAACTACATTCCCACACCAAATGTACTACCTGAAAACCTCCTTATCTTCTATTCCACCTTATCATACCAGCAAAATACATATGGGCTACATGTATGGAATGCACTTTCATCTCACAAGTAGGCTCTTAATATCTCTCATCACATCTCCACAGGCAAACTGATGCAGTCCAGGCTAGGAAAAGTGGACATTCAGGTGAACTGAAAAACTAGTGAGATGCTGCAGAAATTCCATCTGAAGGTCATTCACCAGTGATCAATCACAGGATGTCACACAGAGGCCAGTACTCCTTAATGTCTTCACTAATGAACTAGGTGATGGGGCACTGCCCCCTCAGCAAGTCTGCATACAATACAGAACTGGAAGGAACTGTGCAGAAGCCGGGTCTGCAGATGGGTCTGCTTCTACTCAGGGGAATCTTGACAGGCTGAAGAAATGGACTGACAAGAAACTCAAGATGTTTAACAAAGGGAGATGCAAAATTCTGCACCACACACCAGAAAAGGCTTTGGGCTGACCACCTGGAACGCAGCTAGGTAGAGAAGGACATATTCCTACTGGACAAGTTGAACATGAGCAAGCAATGTTCCCATGGCTGTAGTGCAAAAAGTGGGGACAGCAGATTGAAGGAAGTGATCTTCCCCCTCTGTTGAGCAGTTGTGAGATCACATCTAGGGTTCTGGATCCATTTTGGGGGTTCCCAGTACAAGACAGACACAGCTGTACTGGAGTCAATGCACTGAAAGCTCACAAAGATGTCTCAGGGATTGGAGCATCTGACAAAATGAGAGGCTGAGAAACCCTGACTGTTTAACCTTGGCAGAGTTCTCACCAATGTTCATGAACGTCTCATGGGCAGAAGTAAAGAAGATGTACTCAGACACTTCTCACTGGTCCCCAGTGAAAGGGTGAATGATATACAACAAACTCCCCTTAAACACCAGTGAATAACTGTTTAACTCCAAGTGCTGCCTTATGCTGGAACAGGTTGCTCAAGAAGACCTTGGAGTATCTCTGCTTGCTCTGACTGACTCTCCTTTGCGCAGGAGGGTTGGACTCCTGACTCAAGTATTCTGTGGCTTCATAAACTTCACTTGTGGCAAAGTGCTGAAAGAGGGAAGGGTATGTATGCATATTTGCCCCAAGGCAGTGATGCCCAACGCAATGCAGCTTTAGAGAATTTCAGCAACAACCTCTGGTAAGCCAACCCAACTGATGCAGCTGTAAATTACGTGGGCTCTGCTAAGTGGTTGATATTAACAAAGACAGCCCGGGAGTCAGGCTTTCCTACCCAGGCCAACCTCCCTCAGATGCAACAGCTCTTAAATAGACTGCAGAATGCAAGGCTCTTCACTAATAGTAACACTGCTGAGTGGTTCTGGGCACATCATCTTGCTCTCAGGACCTCATAAAAAGTAGGGCTTTGAATTCCACTGACCAAGGCACATTGCGATAAAGTAGTTAATAAGAAGCTTCTATAAAGAACATCCTGAAGCATCTAGGATGTTTTTTTAAATAAAAAAAAAGTTCAGTCTCCCATACATGAAGCATCCAACCCCTGCCTTCTGCATTTTTAGCTTTGGTTCCAAGGAGTAACAAGCAAGATAAGAATCATTTGGACAGCAATGGTAAAGCACAAGAATAAAATAAAAAGCATATAGACCAAATTCTGAGCAGATTAACATACTAATTTAACCAAGCCCCAGTAGCTAGAGATTCCAGTCCATATTTACGTACTGTTTCGTTGAGGAAACAGCCTTACCAGTTGACCCAAATGAACCTTAAAATGTCTACGGACACGAGTTGCTTGATGGAATTTACTTACATAAGTGATGTGGGTATTACAGGCCATAGCTACCCACTTGAGAGCAGGTTAAGCCAGGTGTACCTGGCAACACTACTAGCTGAAATTTATTCTCCAAAAATTCAACCAGGAAAACAACAGAACACCAACCAACACTACTGAAGAGGCATATTATTTGAAGCAATATAAAACAGATACTCAAATTTTGTCACCAGAAGTTTTTCATTATTTTATTAGAAGAGCTTTCGAATAATATGCTGTAAGTTAACATTTTTGCTTCATTGTATGTTAGTGTTCATCACAGTCTGCAGTCTAGGTTTTAAAGAATAAAACTGTGGTTCTTTAAATTATGGGAGCTCATTTTTTACCTCCTCCTCCTCCAGACAATGTCAACAAGGTAGCGCTTTCTACTCTCCTCTCCTCAACTCAAGTTCAAGCAAAAAGTGTCAGTTCCAAAGCACCTACAGTGTAACAGTGAAAAATGGAGAGTGGGACTGCAAAAAACCAAAAAGCCAACATAGCAGAAACACGTATGTGAAGAGCTGAATGCCACAGCGCTGTTTTAGTTAAAACTCAGTTTGGTGTCAAGTCAGCAGGTAGTAAGGAGAATTCAATAAAGGGTTTTCTAAACTTACACAAATCCGGACATCAATAAGGTGTACTCTACACCTACTCCTGCTGAAGCAAAAAAATACTGGAATGAACAGAGAAAAGCCTGGCTCTCAGAAGTATTATACTCAAACACAGTATTTAGACTAAATCAACCTATTTAAGACCAAAGACAACCTCAGAGTAGCTGGCCTCAGACTAAGAAGTAAGGTTCTACAGCGAGTCTCAATTTATACTAAGGAGTACATGAGTAGATCAATACAATGGCCCAGCACTGGTCAGCATAAATCCACAGCAACCAAGTAGAGACTGCTCAACATCTTTAGAGAGCCATGTTGCAGACAGGTAAATCAGTGAACAAGGGTTAATCACTACGAATACCTGTTAAAGGCGCCTGTTAACCCAGAAGAACGGACACAGTGACTGTGCAGAAATTTAGTCTGCTAGAACATGTCCCTCCTGGCTCAAAAACCTCCATTGGTCTGTGCAGCTTGGTCAGCTGGTGATCCCATCTCCTTACAACTTTAATGAACACAACCGAGCCAACACAAGTACACAGTTTTGGGCATAGCCCAAAACAAAGAAGCAAAAGGAGAAGAGAGAAGGCAGAAAAAAAAAATCACTGACAGCATGAGACCAGATGACACTGTGTAGATAAAAGGGACTCAGAGGTTTACAGAGGTTGACAACTTGTAAAACAGAAAGTTGTGATAAACTAAATACTGTCTAAAATCCCACCTGCCAAGCCTACTGCAGTATTTCTTCTATCAGTAAAAAAAAAA
>VWYO01006650.1:144162-200109 GCA_013400275.1 Rhadina sibilatrix
AAAAAAAAAAAGTAGATTTAGATTCCACAGATAACAGAGAAAAGACTCTGAGATGGTAAGAACTGAGTCACTGTTAAATGTTAATTCTGTGAAAATACATCAAGTTTTGGCATTTGTGCATTGATACAGTATGATATGGAATTCATAGTTTAAATACCCTGAATGGTGAGTTAAAAGCAATTTTAGAGAGTCCAACTGGATTTTATATGCATGCTCTTAAATTACATTAGTGTTTTACAACTGTCTTCTTAAAATTCCAATACATTAATTCATTTTACTTTAACTCATCCACCCCACAAGACATCCAGAGAAGTACAAATATTTTAGCTACAAATGACTGCAATAACTAGTAACATACAATAATATTAGTATGTTTTATTTATAAAATCTTGCATGTAACTATGTCAAAGAAGGACATTCGAAGAACATCATGTTAGTCAAGTTTGAATTCTATTCTAATACTTTAAAAAGGCCTTCCCAGATCTCTAACTTAAAAGGTTTCAAGAAAAATGTTTTCAGGCAGAACATGCTCTCACACAAAACATAATAAAATTTTAAGTAATTTAGCACAGCAAACTGAGAACTCATCAAGAAACAAAATCAGTAAAACATGCATGTGTATTCCCAGCGAAAAACTTCTGCAGATAAAATGGAAGGGGAAGAGTTAGGTGATACAAACTTATGCTGAAAAAAGTAACAGGCATTTTTCTAGTACAAAACCAATTTTCAGGGAAAAAGATTATGTGAACAAAAAATTATTTGAAAAGATACACACTTTATAGATGATATTTATATCTGCAGTGCTTAGAGGAACATTACTTTATTTCAAAACTTATTACCTGCTAACTTCAGAAGTCAAGTAGCACAGCAGATGGATGGCCCAAAGAAAAGGTCCTGCATATGTTGCAAATGCTGTGAGGAAGATAGCTGGTAACTCCACATAGCTGTCTAGTCCCACAAAACCTGCTGAGATGTCCACAGTAGCAATGCCATTTGAATTCCCCTGAAAACAGGGATAAAACAGTAAATATCCAAATAGCTCCAAAGGTACATTTTGAATACATTAGAATAGTATTAATTATTACACCCATTAAGAACTTACTCTTTAAACTGCTTTACAGTACAGCCATATTTTTTACATCTGAATTTCAATAAAGCAGCTTACTGAACAAGTGCTTTTAATTAGAATTTACAGATTAACAAAGACATAAACAGCATGCTATTTTCCGAGTCTTATTTTGCCTGCAAATTAACATGCCTACTGTTTAATAAGTTACATTTTTTAAAAAGAATTTAAAATACACAGCTACACTTGCTGATTTCAGACACATTAATGAAAAAGTTGCATTTTTCATCAGACAAGGTTCAAACACAAGATTTTAAGTCTGCTGCCTAAAATTACACCAGGAAATAAATATTTCTTGCCCTTAGAGACAACAGGACTCTAATTTAGAGCTGAAATGGAACACTACATCGCCCACCTGCCTGCCTCACGGAACAAGTTCTTGCATGTAAACAGATTAAGACAGGCAAATTTAGAGATGTTTCTCCTTCCCAAGTCTCTATGCCACATAAGATTGCATCAAAATAGACCCAAAGTCAGTCTAGATAGCCTGAATCATCAATAAAAGGCATTTAAATTTACCAAGAGAAAAACAGAAGGGACATACAATAATTAAAGTATCAAGACTGTCAAGGTCTGGTATGTTTTACCTAGTTTTCTTTTCCAGTGACCAGGACCACTAAATAACAAAGAACAAATTTGAAAGAAGTGCTCTCCACTGAAAATCCAAAGTACTTAACTTCACCCAAATACCTAAAGTAACAAACACATCCTATGATTAAGGCAGAATATTTCTTCAATTAACATAGGTTATAATTAAAATGGTTTCCTCAGACTAGTGAGAAAGCTCTCAGATATTTTTGCTGTACCCTTGAGAAACTGATCAGCTTCTACAGCACTGATATTCTAACAGCCATCAAACTTTCTTTTTTCCACCCACAGAATCCCAGAACAACACTAATGTAAGGACTGTCGCCACCAATAGCCTTAGATTCAATCCCAGCAGAACATAGGAGGAGCGGTGGCTCCCCATTTCCCTCAAACCTGACCTCGGCTCACCTTAGCGACTGCAGTCCTCTTGAACTGCAAGTTAACCCAGCAAGGAAGTGCTACCATCAAATACACACATCTGTCACAAAGCTCAGAGCACACAGGGAAGCACAAAAGACAGGCAGCTTTTTTAGGTATATAACTAACTAGACACCAGCAAAAATACCTGCTCCTGAGATAGCCCTAAAGTCTAAGAGAAAAAAGATATCTGTGTTGATAGAACTATTCAGAGCTCATTATAAGTAGTCACCATCCCCATCAATCCCACCATGAAGATATCCCCAGAATGTAAGGGGAGATTGAAGCTGTAAGAGGGCTGTATGGTATGGATTTTACCAAGATATCATACAGTAGAAAAATCTTGACTTATGACTGTTAGTCTTCCTCACTTTGACTTTCATCATGCACCCCTGTAGTAAATCACTGCACCAGTGCAATCAACTATTGTTATGCACTTAGTGCAATGTCCAGCAATGCCAGGAGCAAAGAAGAGCACAACTAATGATAAGCAGCTAAAGAAAAAAATATCTGTGCCCTAGAACCTATAATATGAGACTGGAAAAGAAAGCTGTAAAATAAGGTTACTCCTCAGGTTTAACAGGTATAGATTGGTTAGAGGTCATGACAATAGCAGAAAGGTAAGTGTAGCACTTTGACCGCTGAGCAGGGTGCTGCTTCTCAACAAGGTAGTTTGACAGGGACAAGTAGGAAGGGAACCTGCTGTCTTTACCTCCAGTCCCTGTACATAGCAGCAGTTCTTCTGCCCACCACATCTACTTATTTTTCATTCCCTTTCTCCTCTGCGTAAGGAGTACAGAGTAGAAAAGCTGAGACATCAAGAGATCCTTCCTGCTTGTGTCATGAGGAGCTGAAAGATCTCTTTACACTGTTTAATCCACATGCACATGGTTGATCTTTGGTACTTTGGGGCAACTCTCCAGGCCACTGTATGAGAAAAGCAAGAATTAATGCAGTGCTCAGTGCATGTCACTGGTCCTGCAGAACCGGTGCAGGCAAAAAGATGTACTTCCCTTTGGAGGGTAGCCAGGGCAAGGAAGGAACCTGAAGGAAGGAACAGGTTCCCCTTCTCCTCAGCTCCCCAAGTCCCTTCCCCACAGGGCTCACTCCATCTGTCTTTGACAATGTTTAAAGTGACATAGCTGTAGAACAAGGATGCATACATTTGGATCCACGTACAACTCCAATCACACTGCAAAGTGTCCAAACATCTTACTCCTAACCCTGAATCTGCTGAGCCTCACAGATAATACTGCCACTGTTACTGCTGGAAGAGCCTTGGTGAGTACTAAAAAGCATTTTTTCTTCACATTAGGTATCTTTCTCCAAGATAAATTCATGTATTTACACTAAATTTTCAGACCTATAAATTCTAATACTCCACACAATAAATAACTGACAATTCAGAGTGCCTCCTCTTATTTTAATATATCCCTCTAATATTTCAGAAAAGGTTGCCCAGAAAGATTCTGCTGTCTCCAGTCAGACCTTGGAGGTTTCAGGACCCTTTGCCATATTGTCTGACCTCACAGCTGATGCTGTTCTGAAAATAGGATTGAACTGTGAGCCTGCTGAAGGCTCACAGTAAATTATACTTACAATGCTTTGAAATCATAACAAGAAAAAGTTAAAGTCAGTTTAAAATGTCACTCAGTCCATCTCTTTACCTAAAAATTAGACAAATTAGATATAAATGATTCTAAAAATGTACAAACCTATTCTGGTTTCCTCCAGTCATAAAAACCACCAGAAACAGGAACTGTATTTTCTTTCTCCCATTCCACAGATATACTGCTCTAAGCATAGCAATAAAACCCCACAAGACTAATAAATAAATGGAATTTTGTTCATTTATGAGCTTTCATGCAAGGAAACTAAAACATTTTAGCAATATTTACTGTAAAATAAGTTTTTCAGAAGCTGGTTTATTAAGAGAAACAACCAAGTTATTTATTTCTATTCTCACTGTATTTTAAGGACAAATAGTAATGATAAAGATATAACATACTTTTGAGAAATGACTGCTGAGTTATGAGACGTGGGCAACTTGGAGCTTAGGAGAAAACAATCAATTATTCAAGCTCATTGAAAAATTCATCAAGAGATTCTCAAGTTTGCAATATCCTGATAAATAAGCAGCATTCTGACTAAATGTATTAATTTCATCTATTTTTGACAATACTTGAGTATTTTAAACTTTGCTTCACTTCATCAATTCACACAAAGTGATAAATAAAGCAAAGACCTTAATTACTAAAACAAGACTAGAAAACAAACTGGATTTACCAAGCTCCACATTAGTAACACAGCACTTTATCCAGACAACCTCTAAAAACCTCCAAGCATGAAGACTGCACAACCTCTGTAAGCAACCTTCTCCTCTGCTTACTATTCACAAAAATCTTGCTAAAATGCTGGAAAAATGACATCACACATAGTCTTCCCATTTAATTTACAACTATTTAACAAATTTGCCTTTCAGATCCAAATTGCCAGAGACCAGAAAGGGACAGTTGGTTCTGCAAAGGAAGGTAAGCTGAGAAATGAGAGTGAAAACAAGGCAGGTGAGAGCAGTAAGTCAGGACTCTTCAGTGGCATGTCCAGGTCACGGCTGGATCCAGAGACAATGATCAGGGCTAGATGCTGTCCAGGGACTGCAAGTCTGTAGTGACAAGGCAAGTCCAAGATTAGGCCAGAAAGCCCAACCAACAGCTCCAGGTCCAGGGTGGGATCAAGAAAGTACAAGACAGGCACACACATACCTGCTTACACAGCTGGATACAACACAGGCAGTAAGGCATCAGATTAAAGCAGAACCGAACACAAAGAAGGGCCAGGCCCCTCCCTCTGCTTTCCTCCCATCAGCTCTTCTCTCAAAGAAAGAGATGACCCTGAAGTTTGCTAACTAAACTCTGAGACAGAAGATGCACTCAGGGTTCAGACACAGATGAAATGTAAAATGCAAAACCAAGTGTAAAATCAAGGCATTTGTTTTCAATCCAGCCTTAGTTTTTTATTCCCACTTACGCTCAAAATCAAAAAATTAGCTTCCACGCTCAAGCATTTCATTTTTTTACCCCATGTTCATCAGCTATAGCAACTGAATAATGAAAAGCAGTATCCATTCCTGTCAGCCTTGCTTATTCAGTGTGCTTAGGATTTTCACAGATCTATTTCCATAAAGTCTTGAAGGACCCCTACAATACTTTTTTGAAAGAACAATGCCTCATTCATTAAATATGCTACCCTGAACAAGGCTATTTTTACTATGATATTCAAAAGGCCATCACTTACAATCCACACTCAGCAAGACAGAGTTACTGCTTTAGTCATTATGTACCATATTGTCTACCAAGATCTAATAAAGGCTCAGCAATATGGACAACTTCTCATGTAGTTCATAACCATACCAAGATGTGTGCAAAAAGTAGTTCTCCAAACTACTCCAATCTCCTATTTCCAGATGGAAGTGTTCCATATTTCATTTATATTTCTCTTCTCCTGCCTCATTTAGCTAGCACAGTTTAAATTTAGTATCCAATGTGATCTACATCACCAAGAAATTTCAGTGGTTTTCAATTTTTGTATTTCAACCATAAGCCTGCTATTTTTTATATGCTACATTACATCTTTATGCCTGTCTGGAAATTAAAACCCTAGCATCACTCTGAACTCTGTCAGTTTAATAGTGACAGCTCTAGTGACCACAAAACTTAAAAAAAACATAATACAGTTGTGAGTAATAAAACCTAGTAATACAGTTGTGATTCTTTCACATCTCTCCCTTAGAATTCTAGCATAGGTATTGTATGTTCCTGAGGCAGTAAACAAGTGACTATCTGTTGCCAAGAGTGAGCTGAACAGAGGTCAATATTGAAGGTGAGAATTTGATGGACACCTCCAGCAGAAACAGTCCAGCCCCATCACTTCTGTAATGTTCGTTCAGTATCTGAGAACAAACCACATATGCTCTGTCTGAAACACAACCCTATCCTAAGTCAGTCAAAATGTAAGAACTCAGCACTGATGGTCCTGGACAAGACAGGTAGTTGCTAAACCTGGGACATCTGAACTGTACTCAGTAAGAACAGGGTCACTTCACTGGGAGGCACAGAAGTAAGGTGGGGATCTGAAAGTTGTCACCAAGCAGACCTTCCTGCTTTTCTCACAAGGTAAAGGAAAAGGACCAAATGGCTTATTCAAACAATTAAAAGCTGTTACTAAACTGGTATGGGTACCTCCAGAGTTCCACCTTCCATCACTCACTTAAGGAAGAGCTGGAAAATCTACACAACCATGCAGAATCTTCTACAGCTTCACCTGAGTCTCTTGCCTATGGTACACCTGAGATACACAGAGACTTAAAGCTTGAGTGGCTGCAGTTGTCAAAGGAGGTCTGAGTTAACAGGGAAAACTGCAGTGCCATGAGAAGAGACTGAAACACACCTAAAGGGGAATGGTTACCTCCATGTATTTGGGAGAGGGGTGTCCCTGTGCAGGGGGATAGACTTTTTTTCCAAATCAGGTGCACAAAATGGCATAAATATTGGTAAAACCTCACCTGTTGTATATCTGGTATGGATCCTGCATCTATAGTTCAGTAACTGCCAGTGAATTATCAATATATAGTTGTCAATTAATTATGTGTCACTAATAAACCAAAGAAACATTTCAGTCCTGATTTTACGCTATACAAACTGAGCACTTTTCCCCTTGCAAGAAGTCATTCATACTCTAGACAGAACTCAAAGGAAAGGGAAGAAGATATTTAAGTCCATTAAAAAAAAAGAAAAAGAAGAAGAAGAAGAGTTTGGTTTTGTATGTCGCCAGCTTTTTGATTTTCCCACATAATGAAGATCAGAATGTCACACTGAGAAAAACAACATAAAAGAAGCATGAAATTATACATCATTTCTGGAAGAAGTTCCTTCCTTCCTTAGAAATATGGACCCAGACTGGAAAAGCCATTCTCAGAATAAACTGAGAGAAATTTAAAAATTGGAGAGCATTAACCAGATTTTGAGACACCTTTGTAGCCTCTGTAATTTATGAACTACCAGCTTAACCATTATACTTTTCTATGGTAATATTCTGCATATCAGATAACTGCTTTCAATTGTGAAACACAAAAAAAAGTCCCTCTTACCCTTTTATGATTCAATTTGTTCCGTTCCATACCTTCAGAACAGTTTTTTTATTACAGAATAAAAGAACAAGCTAACATCTAAAGACGGGTATTTTGGGCAAACTCTTAATCTCTATGCTTAAAAGACATCTAATATAAATGTACTTAAAACATTTTAAAAAGAGAACCAAAAACTTGTTCTCTAAGGAGTGTGGGGGAGGGGTTGGGAAAGAAAATTCAATCTGTTTTGACCCTTAAAAGCTCTTTTTTCACTAGTAGAATTGATTTCTCTATTTCTGAAACATTTCTAAGATGTTCTGAAAATAGAAAAAACAGAAAGAGATATAAAGAGAGACAACAGAAGAAATACTTCCTGTTTTATTACAATATAATTTGCCATTTTAATCAGTCTTGGGCATCATGAATAGGCACGTACCTTAATTTTTGCAGAGAGACAGACAAAAAAATTCTAGGAAACTGTTAGCATGTTCTTCTCCAAGTGATACATTTTTAAAAGGTCCTGTGCTAAAACAAGCGTTCCTCAAAGCATTCCTTAAGCATTCCTCAAAATTTTTGCTAAGTCATTGCTAATTCAAAATAATCTTTTCAAGGCTGGAGCTTTGGGACATGTGATGGGACACAAAAAGGCAGTTTCTTATCTCGGCCTGCACTATTTCATACAAAGCAGCATAGGAAACAACATGGGGGGGAAAGCTTTGCTGTGCTTTTAACAAAAGTTTTGATAAGTAACTATCACCCAGATCAGATCGTTTTCCAGATCTTACAGTGATGGGAGATGCACGAAGACCCATCTAGAAATATGGTTCATAATAGAGCAATGGAGAATTTCTCATTTATGAGACTTGAATGCTGTGACCCCGCAACATATCTTTGTGGAAGAAATTCCCTTGTCAGGACAAATTTTTCAAATATCCTAAAGTTTGCTGAAATCTTTATCATACTGGAAGTTATTATTTCCAAAGGAAACACTTCTAGAAGAAATTTCAAAATTGCCAGCAAAGTGATGGGGCTAAGGCAGATGCTCTGAAACTACAGGATATCCAAAACCACAATTTGCAGTCAAGTAAAATGGAAATCACTACCTCCAGTCTTCTAAAAACAAAATAAAACCAAAAAAATCCTCAGTTTCAAGGGTAGTTGAAACTGCAAAACATTTGTCATGAAAAGGAGCAGTCTTTGCCATAACACCAGTTTAAGAACACTAGAAAGCTCAAATAAATGTTACCGGACCCTGTTATCTTCTATTGATCTTCCATAAATATATTTTTATTGGTGCAGAAAGAACCCTTTGATACAGTCAAATGGAAAGTTGTATCAAGCTCTTGATAGCTCTAGGAGTTTCTTCCTAGAAGATATTTATAGCTGCTCCAAAGTTGATGTAAATTCTTCCAGAAAAGTTAGTCACAAATTTCTGGAATCATTCAGAGCAGAAAAGACACAACATTCAACCTTCCATATTACACTTCCAAAACAAAACTATTGCTTTAAGAAGCTTTTGTTTTCTTTTCCATCATGCCATACTGGCTGAAGATACATGTGCTACATTGATCTAAGGCACTTTCACCTCACAAGCACTTTGAAGTATCTCCTCAGGCAAACAAATGGATGCAGTCCAGGCTAGGAAACTGGACACTCATGTGCATTGCAAACTGCTCAAAAGCTGAGCTCACAGGGCCGCCATCAGCAGCTTGAAGTCCATCTGGAGGCCAATCACTAGTGATCAGCCACAAAGATTGACACTGGGGCTGATACTGTTTAACATCTTTACCAATGACTTGGGGAGGGACAGAGAGGCCTCTCAGGAAGTCTGCACACAACACAGAACTGGGAAAGTGCTAGATACAGTAGAAGGGTCTGCTGCCATCAGAGGCACTTCAATAGGCTGTAGGAATGAAATTACAAGAAATTCAGCAAGTGCACCAAAAGAAAATGTCAAATCCAGCACTTGGGGAGGAATAAAACCCTGCCTTTGGTCACACTGAGAACTAACCATATGGAAAGCCATTTGGAAGAGATCAGCCAGCCATTTTTCTTTTTGTGCAAACACCAACAGCATCTGGGACTCCATTAAGGGAGAGTCTCACTAGTTGTTTAATGGAGATCTCCATTTTCTCTAATAAACAGTGGTGAGATCCACATTTGGGTGCCAGGGTCCAGTTCTGGGCTTGCCACCATGAAAAAGCCATGGAAGTACCAGAAAACGTCCACTGAAGTACCACAGATGATGGTGGGAACAAAGCACATGTCATAAAAGTAACTCCCTGTGTCTTTTTACTCTCAAGAGGATAAAGCTCAGCAGGGATCATAACAATGTTTATTATAAGCTGATGAGGGGAAGTACAGAAAATGTAGCCAGACTGTGACTTTCTCAGTCACCTGATAGTGACTAGCAAAGGGATGAAAATCAATACACAGAAACAGAAATACAAGAAGTCTTGATTAAAATCATAAAAGGCTTTTTTTTTTTACTAGCTAGAGTCATCAAGTCCTGGACCAATTGCCCAGAGAGCTTGCAGTTTTCACTCTTTCAGGTATTTGAATTAGGGAGTGGACACAACTCAGATCAACCTGGTCTGTTCGATCTGCTGCTTCATGGGGTCAGGTTGGACTAAACGATCTCCAGAAGCAACTTCCACCTTCAATTCTCTTGTAATTTCATGGTTCTGTGAAATTCTCAGCCAAGTGTACCAAAAATTCAGCATCACTTAAATATTTATGCACCATTTGCGGCTTCATGAAAAATTCTGAACCATTCTTTATTAGCCTCTCTTCCACAACTAGGATTTTTTTGCCAAAAAACTCTCCCCACCATTACATTTCTGGCAGCTGTTTTTGTTTGGTACCTCAGTACAGAGATGGCTCTGTCTTCAATATCTTACCAGCTGCACTAAGGGGTGCTCTCAGAAGGCTGTAATCAAAGCTGACTGCCTGAACACTAATATTCAAAACATGCAAAAGCCACTCAACCAAGACATGCTATGTCCTCTGAACAGGAAAAGTGGGTAGGAAGGGATGAATCATGACGATCTTACCTGCATCAGCAATTCCCTCTCTGGACATATACTATTCTCAATCAAGTCAACCCTGAATCTGCAGTTACAGTACCCTAAGTTTGACCACAGTTTTGACATCCCCAGCCATGCCTCAGAGGTAAAGCCAACAGAGGACTAACACTGAAATTTTGCAAACCCCATCTCTTAAACCTGATTCCCAGGCTAACAAATGCCCTCTTTAGACAGCCTGCTATGCTAAGGTTCCAACAACACTAGAAGTAGAAATATCCTCTCCTTCAATGCAAAGCGAAGTTTTTGTGGAATTGCAACCTTATTTGCAATGCAGAGAACTAGGTTATTGAAGTTCATAAGGCTCCTCAGGAAAGAAGGTATCATTTGATATATAAGAATGAAAATTAGGTCTGGTTCTTATAAGAGATATTACATGCCACTTTCCTTCAGTCTTAAAAGTATATAGACCTGTTGTAAGCCTCAAGAACCAATGATGAAACTCACCTGCCTTTTACTGGTATTAATCAACTCAGATGACATTTTAAAACTAATTATCATCTGAAAAGTACTTACGAGACCCATTAACAGACCAAAATCATCCCTGTAGAGATCTCCGATCCTTGTAACACTTTTGGAAATCTACACTAAGGATAAGAGACTAAGGTATGCATCTTTCCCTGATTCTGAAAACGAAACATTAATAAAGCTTTTAGAAACTCAATCCTTCCAAGAACTCAGTAAACTCTTTCACTGTAATATTCAGTTAGCATAAAAATGGACAACATTTCTTTGAAAAACTATTCCCTCTCCCACCTTTGCAGCAGAGAGAGTATTCAGCTTACCTGAAAATAGAAGAAAGCTTGGCCAAACCAGTAGTGCATGATAGTAATTTGTGCTGCATCAAATTTCAAAGGTATCCAAATATATTTTGTCATCATTGTCTGAATCAGAAGACAAAACACCAAGACTGGTAAATTGTGAGGTCTAAATAGAAGAGCTGCTAGTAGAACCAATCCGCTATATACTTCCCATAATCCTGTGCTCTTCGTGCTGGAGTCTGCAGAAATAACCTGTGACTTTAGTAAATCTTTAGTGCCAGTGAAGACTATGCCAAGAACAAAGACATAAACAAAACGAGCTTCAGTAATCCCCCTAAAGAGAAAATAAAATTGAAAAAAATTAATAAATAAATAAAACAGAAAAAATTAATTACTAATATCTACCTCAGAGCCTTTCAAGAGAGGTCAAGACCAACCAGTTCTGCTGAACAGGTTAAATCCAAGGCTAGTATTTTTCAAATCCCTAAGCAATTCCATTACAAAAAAAAAGTATGTTTTAAGTTGTGTGTGTAATTAGCACTTACGCTATATTCAAACCACCTATAAATTCATTTGCTTCTTAATTCCCAGTGAAAGCCAACTTCTGAAGGAAACACAGCATGTTGTCCAAAAAAGCTGACAAGTAAGGATCAGTAAGTAAAAACTGTGACCTGCTATTCTAAAAGTGCAAGGTCTGAGAAACTAAGACTAAAAGGGACTACAGCAAGTCATCTCATCTGGTCCAACCTTCTTGCTCAAGGCTCAGGGAAGGTCATCCTAGAGCACATTGCACAGGATTGTGCCCAGACAGTTCTTGAATATCTCCCGTGAAGGCGACTCTACAACATCTCCATACAACCTGTCCCAGCGTCTGTTCACCCTCACAGTAAAAAAGTTCTTCCTCATATTCAAGTGGGACTTCCTGTGCATCAGTTTCTGCCCATTGTCTCTTGCCTTTTCGCTTGGCACCACCAAGAAGAGCCTGGATCCATTCTCTGACGCCTTTTCTTCAGAGACATTGCTGAGGGTGTCTCTCAGACATTCTCTTCTAAACACTGAACAGGCCCAGCTCCTAAGCCTTTCCTCATAAAAATAATGCTCCAGTCCCCTAACCACTTTCAGAGTCCACCTCTCAACTCACTCTACGATCTCCATGTGTCTCTTTTCCTGAGGAGCCCAGAACTGGACACAATATTGCAGATGTGCCTTACCAGGGCTGGGTAGAGGGACAGATCATAGAGGGACAGATCACCTCCCTCCAGCTGCAGGCAATGCTCTTCCTATTCCCCGGGATCCCACTGGCCTTCTTGGCCCTCAGGATACAGTGCTGGCTCATGGACAATTTGTTGTCCATCAGGACCCCCAGGTGCTTCTCTGCAGAGCTTCATCCCAGCAGGTCACCCTCAGCCTGAGCTGCGGCCTGGGGTTTGTTCCTCCCCTGCACTTGCCTCTACTGAATTTTGGACAGTTCTCTGCCCAACACTCCAGCCTGCTGAGGTCATTCTGAAGGGCTGCACAGATCTGCCATTCAGCCAGGACCTAAGTGTCCACTCATACAGTCCACACCTCTTGAGCTTGTCTATGAGGGTACAGTGAGAGACAGTGCTGAAATCCTTGCTGAAGTCAGGGTAGACAACATCCATTGTTCTCTCCTCGTTCAACTCTGTATTTGTTCCATTGCAGAAGGCAGTCAGGTTAGTCAAGTGTGATTTACCTTTATTGAATCCATGCTGACTACTCCTGATCACCTTCTTGTCATCCATGTGGATAGAGATGGTCTCATTTCAGAATGAGGTGCTTGCTCACCATCACCTTTTCAGGGACTGTGGTAAGGCTGACTTGCTGGTAGTATCATGGATCCTCCCTCTTGCCCATTTTGAAGACTAGGGTGACATTTTCTTTCTTCCAGTCAACCCAATCCTCCTTGACCAAGGGAAAGTCTTCCTTTCAACATTCTTTCAACAAGGTCTCCCGGGTCAGAGATCTCTGGCTGGTCTTGTCAGTGAAGACCAGTACCAAGAGGGCATTCAGTAATTCTGACACCTCTGCATTCTCTGTTACAGGACCTCTGCTCCATCTAGTAAAGGGCTCACACTATTCCTAGTTTTCCTTTTGTTTTTCATGTATTTGAAAAAGCTCTTTTTGTTATCTTTGACATCTTTGGCCAGATTTAGTTCCAGATGAACCTTGGACTACCTTGTTTCATTTCCACCTTCTCTGACAACCTCTCTATATTCATTCCAAGTGGCCTGACCCCGCTTCCACCTTCTATGTATTTCCTGCTTACACTTTGGCAACAACAGGAGTTCCTTGTTCATCCACACAGGTGTCTTACTCTATTTCCCCAATTTCTTGCTCACCAGGATGTGTCATTCTTAAGCCTGGAGGAAATAACCCTTGAATATCAACTGCTCTCCAGGGCATCTCTTCCCTGCATGGCCTGTTCCTATGGGTTACTTCCAAGGAGATCCCAAGACAGGCTAACATTAGCTCTCCTGAAGTCCATGATTGCTTGTTGTCCTGCTTCCTCTTTGCCCAACACTGAACTCCACAATCTCACTAACAGCTAAGGTTGCCTCCAACTTTCAAATCTCCAACGAGGCCTCCCCTGTTTGTTGTTATGAAGTTGAGCAGCAAATCATTCCCTAAGCAGCACAGCATTCCTTGCGGGATCCTCTGCTACCTGTGTCAGAACATTGTCATCAATCCAGAAACCTCCTGGATTGTTTGTGCTTTGTTGTGTTGCTTCTACAGCAGATGCCAGGGGAGTTGAAGTCCTCCACAAGAACCTGTAACTCTCAGAGGCTGCTTCAAGCTGCTTGTAGAAATCCTCATTTCTGATTCCTGATCGGGTGGCCTGAAGCAAACACCCACAACAATGTCACCCTAGTCTGCCCTTTTATCCTGACCCATAAGCTCTCGATTCTCTCATCATCCACCCCAGACAGAGCTCAATACATTCCAAGGGTTTACTCACATAGAGGGAAGNAGGTGCCAGAGAGGCAACACACCTCCCTATTGGACTGGATCCAGCTGGCATATCAGGCCCTCCATTCCCCTCAAGAGGGAGTCACCAATGACTATACCCTTCTTTTATTTTTTAACTGAAGAGGCTGTGATGTTGGGGGTAACTGCTCTGCCATAAGCAACGTCATCGACCTGGATGGACCTTCACTCACATTCTTATTTCTCTGTCCTCATTTCCCTGGTTCTCAGATTTCAGGGCCTTGTATCTATTGCACACAGGCACTTCAGGAGGTGAGCGAGGTCAGGAGGAGTTTCACCTGCCACCCCAAGCAGAAGTCCCTTTTCACTTCCCTCCATCTCAAAGATCCCTTCTTTCTGGCTGGTGATGAGAGGATTGGGAGTCCATGGCTTCTTGTGAAGTGGATGTCAGGTCTGTTTGTCTGAGGCATGAAGAGTGAGGCTCCATAAGTCAATCACTTACTACATGAGTAATGAGTGAACATGGTCTACAAAGTTAATACAGTTCGCTCAGAAGTGAGGATTCCTGAGACATCTGGACTCAGCAGCATACGGAGGACTAGACTAGGACTAAGAATAGTAAAATTATGGTCATACTCACATAACCAATGTAGCTAACTGACCACAAAAAAACACCACTGGCCAAAATTTCTAAAAGTAAGTTCTGTAAATAAATACTTTTTTCTTAGAAAGGTCATATTCCTTCTCTGCCAATTACTAAAAAATAAGCTTGAATGCAATCTTTCTTTTCACATACAGGAGAAAAAAAGGAAGAGGAGAAATAAGAAGCAAGAACATTTACATATTCAATTTTTTTTTGTATGTAAAGAACCAAGAAAAAAAGGTGAAACCGTGGCAGAACAGTAAAGTGTCATGTGGTTTTCCTAAACCTGAATGCAGTGCATTGTTCTGTCATTTACCTTTCAATGGTTCAAAGTTTTACCTAATAGCCTTTACAAAAGGCGTTACTGTCTTATCCCCTTTAATAGTAACCCTTTGTAAAAACCCTGTATTGCCCATTGGATTTTTCCTTTAGGGAAGAAAGAATAAAGGTAAAAGACAGTAAAGTTTAGAGAATTCCTGGGTTTCTGGCTAATACAGAAATTCAGTGCCCCTTTTCAGCATCTCTGGTAAGTCTGATGCAATTATTAGCACATATTTACATTGGAATTAATTATTATTAATTATTACCACATATTTACCTTAGGAAATAGGTTGGGGTATTTGCCTATTCAATAAATTGAGTGAAAACTGGAATTAACCAGTTAATGAAGATTCAAACTAGAAAAAGTGTTCCTCAGCAAATGCATTACTATTATTTTGTTTGTTTTAGTATACTCATCTTTTTCATTGCATAGACTACATTTTTTTTTTAAATAACTCTGAGGTAAAAAGAGCAAAGATTTTCCATCTTAGAGAAGAACGTACTACGCATGAAAAATGCAGTGGCTGCCTACAACTTTTTCTCATATTATACAAAACTACCTCTGCTTTGCATCTGGATCTAGAGCTACTCCGGATCAAGAATACACTAAAGATACCTCTAGACACATTTAAAGTAAAGTCCTGGATTTTTCTGGTTGCATTTTAAAAAGGCTTTTATCACATAAATCACATCAAACATCTAATGATAAGCTAGTATCACTGTGTCAACGTGCCACCTGTCATCTGAAATCTACCATGATTTGTCTACCGTCTCTTTTGACATGGTGTACTAGGAGCCTTGGTGAAGATAATGTTTGATCAGTCAGTGTTCTTGGGCAAACCATGTCCCTCTATTGAGCCTTGTACTTTACTCCTGAGAAGCCCACACATCAGCACATGAGTGGCCACTGCCAGGGACCATGCTGGAAGCCCTATGCCAGCCTGTGTTGTGTACTGGTAGGTATTATGTCAGAGACAATGCTCTGATCTGGCAGGCATAGACACAAGCTCATTTTGGATTGTTTGCTGGAGTTTTTTTACGCAAAATAAAAGGCACCACGGTATTTGACGGAGGCAGAACCTCTCTTCAGACAGGAACCACAGTGTGCCATGGGAAGACTCACTTGGGGTTTATATACAGCTCTGACATAGCTTAAGTAAATCACTGTGTCCACTATTTACTTAACAGAAATAATACAAAAAGCTATCTTGTAATAATTGAGATTCATATGCTGACTATAGAATGAACAAGTTCCAACTAAATGTTTGACTTCAGTATTTAAGTACTGCACTTATTTCTCTAATCACATTTTATTTGTGGCTCAAGTGCTGTATTTAATGTTTGGTCCCATGCTGCAAAAATAGTCTTATTCTCCAAGGTTTTTACTGAAACACAAGGCAAAACTAGAGATCACATTCAAAAATCAGGCTTCAAGCACAGCACCAAATCCTGCACAGTAAGTAAAGATTATGATTGTTTTCTCATGAAGCAGAACTAACACACAATGTTACCTTAACACTAGTATACAATTAGAATTATCTTCAATATTTCAAGAGATGGAATGTATGTAAATATATCCAGATACACATATAAACAAATATTTCTTGCAAAATATGCCATGTTAGCAAACTTGATCTTCTTTATGTCCTAGGATCTTAAGCTGCAGGACTTTTTCAAACTCTACACATCTCGTGAGTCTCTGGCCCCTGACTAAGGAGCTCCAACAGCGTTTGTATTGATATAAAATTCAAAAGAAGTGCAAGTTCATTCCAGAAGACAATGTTTTCAACAGCTTCTCTTCCATAATCTCCTACTCCTCATCAAATGTTCCCACTGACTCTGGAAGTTTTCCAAAATTCTCTGACATTTAGTAAACCTTGAGGCTGCAGAGCCAGGTATAAGAAAACTAAAGCCACTTAGCTACATGCCAGTAGTCATTGGTAAAAGAGTTAATAGCTTCCTTACAGTTACTGACTAGTTCTTTAAGAAACTTAACATCAGATTAAAAATCCTTACTATGCACTGTGCTGCACAGGTGAGACCTTGAGAAGGGCATGGTTACATCTTGAAAGTGCGTGTTATAGAACATTCAACTGCAAAAGAAAGGTATGGAAAAGCAGCTCTCTGAACTACTAAGCACTTTTGAAACAAGAAGTAGCTAAATGAGCTCTGCTAGATGTGGTAAGTCCATCTAAAACAAGAGATGCATTTGGAGTTTTTCGTAGCAAAAATACAGAGTATTACTACTACATTTTCCTCATATTAATTCTTATCTGACTGGCTTCTCGTCTGTCACATTCAAATGCCACTTCATTTGACTTAAAATTAAGCACGCATCAAAAAAATTCAGTGCTGGTCACCTACAAACTACAATTCTACTCATAAGAATGTAATTCCAACCTAGAACATTCTGTTCAGCTCACCTCCTGATAGCCAAAGAGTTCAACACCTTGCTAGAAACAGTTACTTATCTGCTGATGAACTTACTTTGAAATATCTTTGCCACCATGTTGCCATGGAAATATGACATTTCCAATAGCTGCCCGGTAACTGTAGACTCCCAGGAGCCCAAGTGCCATAGCAATTTTCGAAACCAGGGAGCATCTTCTTTGAACCAGAAAGAAGATCATAAGAAGGGAGACTGCAGCCAAGAAGGAGAGTTCAGATTTATGTTCAGAGCTGGGAAAAATAAACAAAGAAAAAAAACCCTTTTAAAACAGTAATTAGTGCTAAACACATTTGATAGAGCCTTAGCTACAGCACTATATTAACTAAACTGTATTAATTAATGCAGCACGAAATTAATTACTGCAGTGGTATCTGTTATGAACTTTCCAAGAGGTATGGTAAAATATTTTAGTATTTTTAGAAAAGCAGTTTTATTAATGAGCTTTTCTATTCAAGCATGCATATTTAGAAGTTTAATAATTGTGTTCCACCATATGCTAGTTATTTTGTTAATTATATAAAAACTGAACGGCATATTGCATAATGGGAAAGGGTCTACTGCTTTTAAACTAGGGTTCTGTTATTTATACATTTTGAAAAGGTGTATTTTCCTTACACTACAGCATTTCATTTTCTAGCACTACAAAAGATTTTTGCACTACAGGATTAGAACCGTCTTTTGAAACAACTACATATGTATTTAATTTTAGACACATTACCTACCCAAAATGACCAAAAATATACTTACATAGTTTAAAGCACATACACACAAACTCATTAGCACAATCTGATTCCCTTATGCAACTATAGCACCTTGTATTGTGTCAATACATACAAGAGATAGACACAAAATTTGCATCACTGGCAGAGAAGATCACAGATACAGCCTGTTTGTTTGTTCCCCTGCATCTTAAGTAAGTAACACTCGTTCCAGAATCAAAGGCATTTCACTGAGCATGCTGCCAGTATTATATATTTACATCTTCAGTAGTAGGAATTAGCACTGCAAAATGTAATGGGGTAAGGCAAAGATCTGCATCCATGCCTTAATACATAGTTTCACAAAGCCTGATGTAGCCCAAGAATTGCCAACCCATGCCTATTGAAAACATTCCCAGTATTGCAAATAATTTAAAACCATTCATTTTGTTAAATTTGCCTTCAGTTAAGAACAGCATGTCAATTTTTGAGAGCTAAGGGCTCCATCTTCTGTTTTCCACAACTCAAAATCCCATGATAACAGACCACTAACTTTAGGAAATGAAGAGTGTGCCTGGGCTCTTACCTGATTGAATTCAATCACACTTATGAAAGAAATTCCAGTTTTATCTCTGATTTATCTCAATAAAAAATATTGTACTTCAAACAGGTTTACTTTCCTATTCCCTAGTAGGCACTTTATCAGGAGCTTGACCAACAGCTGTTCCAGCTGTTGTGCTTGAAAAGTCATGAAGGAAAGGTTGTAGGGCAGATAAATTGTCCTGTTAGTTCTCCATGTAGGACCCAGTCAAGTAGTTTGTACACCTTAAAAAGATTCCCAAGAATCTGTTCTCTGAAAGCCAGTGGAGAAAAGTGAGAGAAATAAGATCTAGAACATTATGAGATAGAAAATGTAGTCTTGATGTTTCTCCTCCCAATTATTCTTCCTCTACACATGGAGAGAGGAGAAATAGTGGACTCCTGGAGCAAGCTGTGAAGATAATGCAGGCACCACCTTCTTTATGATCAAAACATAACAAACTAATTTAATAGCCACTAAACCTTTCAAATGAGCATTTATAAAAAAATTTAAGCATATAGGTCATATGCTCCTTGGCTACTCATTGTATAACAGCAAGACAAATCAGGGATAAATAATAGCACACCCTCATCATCATCTTTGTCTCTTTATCTAAAAATCTCAATACACATTAAGTTTTCATTCTTGACTGCTAGCACAGGGACTAATATACATCTCATGTACAGGTTTTCTGGTAACAGTCTTCTGTGATCTCTGTTTGGAATTTTTTTTAATCATAAAAATCTGTTAAAAAAAGCCCTTACCCAAGTGTTTCATAGCATTTGCTGAAGAAACAATAAAAGGATTTACAGCAAGCAAAGTCAGGTCAGCACAAATCACCTACAGTTTCAAGGTTTTCCAGCCAAGGTTCCTACCGTTAGGCAACTAAAAGCATATGTAATTAGCAGAACATTAGAAAGAAGATGGTAGTTGCTTAACATAGAGTCCTATTATTTAGAAAAGTTCTAAATGGTTTTGATAGTCTGCTCAGAAATACAAGCACAAATAAGCTACTCTGATCTCAGCTGCAATGTCCTGGGTTTTGCACAAACCACAAGATTGAAAGTGAAGAACCAATAGCTCCCTGAGAGACAATCTCGTGAGAAGGCAAGGAAGAAAGAACACTTCAGCTCTGTCTTCCTACTCTAACAGCTTGTGGTCTACACTCATACTTCTGGTAATAGAATGAAGGTTGAAGACATTTTCTTCCACTGCTTGGATCTCACCTCATTACTGCAAATACAAGTGGAGTGAATGGAATTGAAACTTAAGTGGATAAGGCCTTTTTTAATTGTTTCTTTCATTTTACAACCGTATACACAGAAGTCACAAGGTGTGCTAGCTTAGAGGGGAAGGGCATTTGGGGATGGTTAAGTACATTATTAAAAGAAAATACTATCATCTTCCCATGCTGATGCTTCTTGTCACTGCTCTTCAAGCTGACACTGTCATGTAGCAGCTCTGACACCTTTCAAGTATCAGCACTGACCAAGATTAACAGCCAAATAAAGTTAACTGAATAACAACCAATCAAAAAGAAAACCTGACTTCCAGTCAGATTTAGACTGCATGTTTTCTTCCATTTCATCTACTGTCTGATTTTCTTTTGCTCTTTTTCCCATCTAAGTATTTTTCAGGTTTCATAGTCTGTCTCCAAATAACATTTTCTTTATTTCAGCACTGCTGAATGCACTCCTAGTAGCCAAATACAACACACTACAGGTAGATGGATTTTCTGTGCTTTGATGCTTACATCAAACAGGAAAATCTGGACAGCAGTCTCTCTGTTTTAAATGCTGAGCCCCTTAAGCACTGTCTAGTTAAGCAAAATACTAGTCTGAGCAGGAGCAGATGTCCAAAAGATCAATACAGGGGAATGAAAAAAGAGGGCCATTTGTTCATTAGTTTATCTTAGAGATGAAATAGAAGGCTGGCTAGAAAAAGCCTGAGTAGCCCAAACTCAAACTAACAAGGGCACACAGGATCTAAGTAAGGCTTCAAATTCTTATTAGTAAAAAATATGCTATAAAGACATAACTACATCAATTAAACTAACACTAAAAATAGAATAACAGTCAACCTTAGAGACTAGCAATGCATTTTGGGAAGAATAAGTGTTTTATGAAATTCAGTTTATCACCAGCTTTTAATTCGTGCTTTAACACATAATCTCAATCCTGATCAAATCACTAGGGAAACAGACATCTCCTAATATCATGTGAAGGAGAAGGAACAAAGATGTTAAACTCCTCACCAAGGAAAATGCAAGCATGCTGGCCAAATAGGAATTCCCAGACACTTTACAGACCACAGGTTGTGTAAAGATTCAGTTGCATCATTTACTGAACTTTCTGAAGCTTGTTCAGTGAGTCATAACAGTGTCATACACTCAACTACATACCATCATTCAAGTCTAAAAACTGTCATACTTCAAACATTACTACTCTTTTAACTCTTTATTGCAACTGAAGTATATGTCACCATGGAGACATACATACTATTCTCCTGTTAGGCTGGAAATTGCTTCATTGTTTTAAGCCAGGAGGTACAGCAGCCTGAGTCAATCTGTCAGGGCTGCCAGGGTTCTGTTCTTTCACTTGCTCCCTAAACACAGCAGAAGCAGTTACACCAATGAAAGGGAGAAGGCAGAACTGTGACAGTCCTAATCACATACCCTCTTAGCCTGCCAAGGCACAACACTCTGGATGTTTCACAGTCTTTTTAAGCCTCACAAAGTATAAGGTATGGGATCTTTCCTTCTTTCTCAATTAGATTTGAAAGGCAAGTGGGTTTTTGTAAGGAATGCTTGACAATGGCAGAAAGAAAAAACTGTTTGTCTGCAGCACCTCAGAAGATACAGATAGTTCCACATTCTCTTCCTAGAGTAATTTCAACAACAGCACTGCTGACTTGTGTATGCTGCCCTTCCTTCATTCCTGTTACTAAGCCAGCCCATTTGCCTATGAAGACTGATAGTACATCAGAATGAAAAGTGATCCAACTGAGAGCCAAGAGTTTCCCATGCCACCTTGAGTTATTTTTCCAGACACATCTCTTCAGTGATTTAGTTCACCATACTGACACAGAAACAGGTAAAATACAGAGCCAGTGAGGTGAGGAGAAAAAGAGCAAGTTCCTTGTTTTGTATGGCAAAAGCTCCTATAGTATACTATTTTAGCCAAATGATCAGTCATAGCCTAAGAGTACAGATGTAGAATCTTTTCTACTTCCTTCAAGACTGAAGAAAATACACTCAATGTGAGGCCATAATTTGATAGGGAACAGCAGAAGAAATCCACCTGTAAAATTCTGACATTTTTGTTTTGATATCTAGCTGCTGTACTTCAGCCTTACTGAAGGGGGAGGCAGACAGCTTTAATAGGGTTGTGATGGCTTTATAAAGGAGAATACTTTATCAACCTGACATATTTTTGTAATGAGACAAGCTCAGTGGAAGAGCACAATGCAGGCACTGTTGTTTATCTGTGCTTTAACAAGGTTTTTAACACCAGCTCCCATAACGTTCCCATAGGCAATCTCATGCTAGAAAAGTGAACTGTCAGATGGACTGAAAAGCACTCAAATGCTGGATTCAGAGCTGCCATTAGTAGCATGAAGTCCACCTGGAGAGCAGCCACCATCTGTCAACCCCAGGACTTGGGCATTGGCCCCCACTGGGGGCAACATTGCTAATGACTGGGGCAACGGGGCATTCTCCCCTCAGCGAGTCTGCACACAATACACAACTGGGAAGAACGGCTGATAGAGTAGAGGGGTCTGCTGACACTCAAAGGCTCTTTGATAGCCTGGAGAAATTGCCTACCAGGGATTTTATGAAGTTCAGCGAGGGCAAGAGGCAAGTCCTGCACATTGGAAAAAACAGCTACACATATCAGGATAGATTGGGGACTGACCATCTTTTCAAAGGTGACTGTGAGCGCCTGGGTGGATCCTAACTCAACAATCAGCATGCAACATGCCCTTCTAGCAAAGGCAACTAACAGCACGTGGAGCTGCATATGAAAAACCTTACCAGAAGATGGAGGAAGGCTATTTCTTACCCTGTGTTCAACCATGGCTCCAGTTAGGGCTTACCCAGTACAGAGAAAGATACAGACATATTAAATTCACATGAATTCCAATTTACAGAGACAAAAATCAAACACAAAAATAGACTACTCCCTCCCTTCCCCCCTCTCCTTCCTCAACAGCAACAACAAAAAAAGAACCAGAGTAAGCCAGAACAGATGTAAAAAGCTTTGGGTTTATCTGAGTCGGTTGCTTAGAAGTTCCTGACAAGCAACTAGTGCTAGAGCTGGGCATATAGGATTTCCCACTTCTGTTATAAATTAGGAAGCACTTGCTCTATCTGTAGTCTACACACCAACTGTATTATGCCCCTGAGATCCCCACAGCCCAAGGCTACAAAAGGTTTTGCTGCTTTCCAGGCATACTTAGCACATGTAATCAGAGGAGAGAGCATACTAAAGTATGACAGGATCTTTGAAAGTTAAGTCTATACATGCACACACAATTTTTAGGAGTCTGGTAACATTTCCAAAAGTAAAAAAAAAAACATCTCGACCACACGAGTAAAAGCATCTGAAACAAACCAAAATTTTCAGCTGCAGGAGTATCAGGTCCTTATTTCATGGCCTTGTGGCACAAGCACATTCCAAAGAAAAGGACTGACAACCTGAAGAAAAAATCTGACTCAGTACATTCTTGGGCAAATAAGTCTTTCAGGATTAATTGTAAAGATCCTCAAAGTCACACTAAATCACACCTCATCCTGCTCACACACTGACTTAGCTCATAATGAAGGAGTGAGTTATCTATCATATGGACTTGATGTAGGAAATCTGACATTTTTTTCTCATTTCCTCACCTCAAGAGAAGAAATGCATGGTGAAAACTCTGGTGGTATAGAACAACTGCTACAATGTGATAAATTCCCTCATAACTCATGTCTTTCAGCACTCACGCCTGTCACTGCAATTAGCATTTCACCTGTGAGGCTGCCAATAAATAACAAGTCTCATATTAGTCCATTTGCTCATGTCATTTTTAATGAATGAGGAATGACATTTCATCCATGTGTTGTAAGATACTGGCAAGAAATCTATTTATCTTACACAGCAGAGCCTCTTCATCTGCTGTTTGCAGAACCTTGACTAGACAGTCAAAAAGCATTGCTTCTCCATCCACTAACTGAAGTACATGACACAGTTCAAGTATCACTGAATAATAACTGTAGTTCTTAAAAATACTGAAAGCTATTAGAAAAAAGCAGAAGCTCTTCACTACTGTACTTTCAGTTATAAAAATTCCCTCTCTTGTTTATCATATTACACTCAAAAAAATTCCTTCAGCTTTTCAACCACACATTACAAGCATGTGATAGACAAGGAGGATTTCTATGTGTGGCATCTTCTCCTGTGACTTCATAAATTTTGGAATTATGCAGAACCTTCCTGCCTTAATTTCAAGAGTTTAATTCTATTAAGTGATTTTTAATTTCTCAAACCAGGCACTGTTGACTTATACATAGAAAATATTTATTTTTTGCTTCTGATAAACCTATCATGTATAATTGGCATTAATTAGGTAAGTCATGGTGCAGGGCAAAGACTATAAACTATTGATAGAAGACAAGGAATTACTCCTGCATGAAACAGCAATGAAAAATTCTTTATGCCACTTCATTGTTTATCTGCTTTGTATGTTTCCAGCACTTTCTGATCAGAGACCATACAGAAAAATACAGATTTCACCAAATGAACACACATTAATTTTTAAAAAAGGCCAGAAGTATGACGGTAAATCAGAAACCCACCTTGTCAACCAGTGTCCAAAGTCTGGCCGATGAGCCCACTGGACACCTGTCTGATTCAAGGATCGAAGCAGCCGACAGCAAATAAGGATGATCCATGGAGTTGCTAAGCTTATCCACTTATCTGATCCTTTTATGAATTCAGATGAAGAGGTAGCCTTGCCCAGTTTTGAATTACTTGCTGCTGGAATGTCTATATTCTTGCACTCAGAGGTTTCCCCGATGCTATCAAAATTTTGTCTCATAGTGGTGCTATGTTGAGGGTCACATTCTTTCAGAAGAAAATTATTTCTACAAAGTTCCTGACACAGCACCAAACAAAGCGTATTGATAAGAAAATACCAGGTTTGATGTTCCTCTTCTATAAAACTGCTTGCCCCCAAACTCAAAACATGGCCAACAGTTCCAGCCAGAATCAGCACATCTATTTCCGACCAGTTAGAACTGGACACAATAGGATTCTGTAACCAAAAAAAAAAAAAAAAAAAAAAAAAAAAAAAAAAAAAAAAAAAGCAGTGAAAGAGCATATAAAAAGAGCATATAAAAATTTCACTTGTAAGTATTCATACTGTGCTTACAGCAATTTACAGCAATGAAAACAAAATAAATAGGAAACCTCAAAAATTTATAAAATAATCATTTCAATGAAGCATACTCAGCACTACAACACAGTAATAATTTTTAAAACTGCATTTTGTTTAAGAATAAAACTTCTCTATGAATAATCATCATAACTGTACAGATTCAAATTCCCTACCACCCTGTAACAGAAGATTCAAAAGAAGTTCACGCCCTGTTGTGTATTTGTAGAAGTAAAAATAGAAATCCTGCAGAAATCTTGAGATATAGATAATAGGTAATTCTCTAACAGTTGAAATCCATGATATTTTCAACTCAATATAATGACAACCTTCACTACTCAAGTTAACAAAGTTACTGCCCGATGGCACCCCTTGACATTGCTTAGCTTGAAATGCATCTTTCATCATAAAATCTACTTTAAACTTTTACCCATCTATTATTTACTTCACATACTGTGCTTATCTAAAACCACAATATTTTCATCTAATACCTTCATTAGCTAAATTTCCTGTTCTCAGCAGCTAATTGGAATTGTCTTATCATCACTACCTTCAACGAAAGGGCTAAAGAGAAAGCATAAAGGCATGCTGAAGTTGAGAGCACCTGGTTCATTGCTGTTATCGGGTAATGAACCATTTCAGCACACAGAGAAAGCCATAAAAAGACCACAGAGAGGCACAGCCATGATAAGCACGCACTAAGGAAGATCATAAAGAGGACCAAAACACTTCAGCCATTAATTGACAGGATAAGAAATCTTCATAGCTCTGCAGAGCATTACATTAGTCTGGACTCTATAACAGATAAGGGGGAAGTGACAGTACACAGGTGTTACAGGTATCTGATAGTGCCTGTGGATCTTTATCAACTCATTAAGCAGAGCTTCAAGGCAGTGTCAAGGGTGGGGAAGAGGGGGTGATGAGGAACATACTGGAAACAGGGGCAAAGTTAAGAGGAGAAAAGAGAAAGGATTCAGCTACATATAAGCAGGAGCCAGTACACATCTCTGACTGAGGCCTGGGCCTGGTCACTGTGGTCTATCCTGTCTTACTAAATCCTCTCCTATCTTCAGTTCAACTCCACTCCCTGTCCCATCTGCGGGTGTTGCAAGATGCCGCTGCAAGCAGGGGACCAGCCAGCATGTCAAAAACATGATACCAGAGCAATTAAAAACAAAGTGTCAGAGGACACTGGAATCAGCAGGGGCTTCCTAACATACCTTAACAAATAGGATAACATACATGCTTATGAAAATTTTTGAGAAAGACACTGTCAAAAATCATACATTACTATTTTATTTTATCTAATTTTGCACTATTACAGAATATCATGGAGTATCTCTTAAACTGAATTTTAAGCACCTAATAAAACAAAAATGTAAAAGCCAGATTGAAGTTACTGCATGCCATTTTTACTTCACAACAAAGACCTCTGAAACTTTCACACTAATTTCTTTAACTGCATATTTTAACCACATCATCCTCCAGTATTTGACCTATGAACAAACGTAAAAAAAAATCTTGAATATTCACAGGGATAAATTTTACAGAAAACTTCCTAAATTAAAAGTGTATTACAATTCCTGCACGGTTTAAATCATGTTTAAAGAAAGTCAAATCAAACTGACCTTTGGGCAGATAACAAGAAAGCAGGTATAAACAATACAAGTATCTCTGAGCATCTTAAATGCATGTATCACTTCTATTCCTGACATATTGACTGCAGCATATATATTTTTGTTCAATAAGCAAGACAATACAACACAGAGAAGGTAACAAATACACGATGCAAGAAGATAGTTAACATTATTAGGAATTTTGCTTTAGGGAAAAAAAAAACTTTTGCAAAATTGAAATTTAATGACATGTATGTGAAAGAATGCAGGAACTATAATTACAACTATGACCTATTCACATCTCCTTCATTTCTTGTGTTGTTAAAGAACACATTACATCAAAGTCATTTCACTTAAAAAAACCCAACAACACAAACAAACACACACACAAAAAAATCCCACACAACCAAGAAAGTCCCCATGAGGTTACAAACAACAATAATGGGGGGAAACTACTACTAATCTGAAAAAATGCCCAGGTTCAATCTACATCTAGCACTTGAAAATTCTTTGGTGTTCTAAAGACCACTCAGGTTTGTTTAGTACTCTATTCCTAAAAGCAAATACCATAAGCTGGTATTTGGAACAAAAGGACAAAGCAGTCTCTGCAAAGACCAAAGAGCATGAATTTCACAAAGCTGGGACAAGAACAGTACATGACGGATCTTCAGCAAGTTTAAATTCCATTAATTCTATCATGCTGACCTTAAAGATCTTGGCTTACCAAATAAATGAGCATGTAAGCACCATCTGCTCACAGAGACAAAGGAATCTGAGACCCTAAATAAATGAGAATGAACAAGTCTGTGATATAATTTGTCTTCTTTTTAAGACATAACATAAAATCTGTATAGGATTGGTCTCTTGTATCCGGTAGCTGTCAGCAACTGATACGAAAACTGAAGAAGTGATGTATTATCAATGGGGAAGATACAAAAAACCTCATTAAAACAATGGCATAAATGTGAAATGTCCAGGGTCAGAAATCTATATTTCTTGCCTGCTTGTGTCTCACAACTTTACTGAAAAGAGAAAAAAAATTACATTTCTATCAAAGGATTAAAATCCAACGACATTTACTAATAAACCACATTTCAGATCAGTTAAATCACTATGCAAAATTAAAAATTATGATGCAAATTATAATCTCCTGAGCCTCAATAATCTTAAGAAATTCTGGAAATACATTCACCAAGATTTTCTAAATTTACTTCTAATCTGCTATATATGAACTGTGCCTTATTACGAATGCCATGAGTATGGTGTCATATACAGTCTGACCTTCGATTATTTAGATTGTAACTAGTTTTAAGATTTGGTTTAAAGACCTACATTGAAATGTAGGTCTTACTCTGATATCCACAGCTCTGTTTTTCCAGCTGCTGAACATTTCCAACCCTCAGGAACTCAGCAGACACTCCAGATACTAAAAAACCTGTATGACTTTCAGTTTGGTATCTTGGTGTCTTGGGTTGTGGAGCCAAATCTGTGTATTCTATTTTCATCTGTGGGAGAGAGGCCTGACACCTTCGATAATGGGCCATTAGCACCCCCCCCAGGCTATACCCCGCCCCCAGAGCGGTGCATCTGCATTTCCATCACCCTATTGTGAGATGCATCACATGCCCCTGGCAGTGGGGTGGGGGCAGGCAGTTTCTACCTGGTATAAACTGAGACAGAGGGACTGGAAAGCGGCTGCTTCACCTGGTTTTCTGGGAGGAAGACTGGACCCCTTNAAAAAAAACTTAAAACAGAAGCTTTTGTTTAGAAATCTTTAAATGCCAGGCTTCAAATGATGTAATCATATCATCTCCCAAGCCAAGCAGCTTTAACAACTGATGTATCAGGACCAGTATTTAAGCAATACAGAAACTGACTTCTCTGCCCTATCTTTGAACATACTTTGCTAGCTTTCAAAAGTGTCAGTACATAAACAACAGAGTACATGCACCTTTCATCATTACATTTTGAAACTTCTTCACTTTGAAATAAAACCTCCTGTTGTCTGTGTTCTGAGTCTTATTCCAGTTATTTGGTTTTTTGTGATTAAACAACTACAGTTAATACCTGAGAAATTCTGCAACTACTTTTCAGATGAGAAACATTTTCCTCTTCACGGTCACCATCACTCACAATTTAAACACTTATCATTATGTTCCCTTCTGATACTTAAGCTCCCTGAACCCAGTCTTGACTCTATAAGACAGTAACTTTTCCATGACAAAGTATTACAGATCACACTTGCTCCTACATTTTCATAGCAGTTTAGGATAATTTTTGAACTCTATCTGGTTAAGACACCACCCAATCATCTTTTTTCTCCCCAAGTCAGAAAATTCCAAAAGTGTTTTAGGTGCAATTGCATAAAAATGTAATATTGCTCAATTCATCAAGAATATCAAACAAAGGAGGAAAACAAAAAATACTGTTAAATGAACAGGTGCTTTAAAATAAACTGAAAGAACGACATTTAGTAGGTGTAACAAAAACCCACTACAATTCTGCATAATGAAAATTTTCAAAACCTCTACTTGACAAGCCTTAACTTCAGTATTCTCATTTCAAAAAACCTGTTAGTTTTTATTTCTATCAGACACAGGGCAAAAAGCTCACGATTACTAGTAGTAAATACCATGCTAAATCAACTACCAAGCAATTACAATGAAACTATGAACAAGAAGTTAAAATTTTTACGATTTTCTGGAATTCATAAAGGGCTTCAGAACTATTTAAAGCCTGAAGTATCATTAAAAGAAGGGACTGGTTCTGCTAGAAACACAGCAATCAGAATCTATAAATAACAGTCAGGAAGCAGATGCTAACATTGCCTGCACTGGTCTTCAGAAAATTCATGAACTTGGTAATCAGTTTCTATATTCAGCCACAGTGGGGTAAAAAAAGCATTACAAATGAGAAGCACTTTAGAGAAATCTTTAGATGTGAACGGAAACAATTTGAAGGGAAAAAAGCTCTGAAGCCATTAACAGGAGAGCTTATCTTAATTACTTTTAAAATACCTACATTTTATCATATAGCTTGAACTTAGAAAAGCCTTTTTAGCTTTCTTCTTAATCAGAAAGTCCAAGATTCAGGATTCTACTCCCACCATCAGAAGACCAGGGCTTCAGAATGGTTTCAGAAATGGACCCCAGACGCAGATTCACAATGTGGAGATGCACAGATGTTTTGTAAACACTTGGATTCAGAGATATTTTAGTATAAGTGATACTCATACAAGTCCCTTCAAGATCAACACACAACATATAAAAACAACCCATTTCTCCCCCAACACCTAGGCATTCTAATGGAAAGGGGAATGAAGATGGAGATGAATGTTTAGAACACATCTGCATTACATGCAGCACCAGATTTATATACTGCCCCTTTCACCTTCTCCAAGCTTTGTATTAGTCTAAGTAGCCCGGAAAAAAAACCCACCATATCATTCTACAACAGCCCTGACACTGGTAAAAATGTTAATCAGAACCAAGTCACTGCTTGCACACATGTCTGGAACGAAGGCACACACTAACTAAATCCATGAAATATTTCAAGCTTTCATTGGAACTTGAACAGAGACAGCAAAGCCTGACTGACTGATGCGAAGAGATACATCCAGTAATTCAGTCACCTATGGAATAGGAGTGAAGACAGGATGACAAAAATGTGTTTCTACAGGTCTGAATACAAAGTCGTATCTGCCTCAACCAGAATTAATCTTGCCAATCTTGCCTAAACCACATAAGATATACTTGAGTTTCCCACATTTTCAGATATATCTCAGGTATGAATATGATCACAGCCCAACCTGGGATGGAGAAGCCATTTTTTTTTTATTCCTATTAGCCCCAGTCCTGAAAAACCAAACATACACACAAACCTGGAAAACATTACTGAAAAACTCATTATTATATTATCAACTTGAAGCAGATAATCGGAGGGTGATGAGACACTAGAACAGATTGCCCAGAGAAGCTGTGGATGCCATATTCCTGGAAGGTCAGGCTAGACAGAGCTCAGAGCAGCCTGGTCCAGTGGAAGGTGTCCCTGCCCATGGAAGAGATTTGAAACTGGGTGACCTTTCATATCCCCTCCAACCCAGACCACTCTATCATTCTGTGATTCTTTGAGACTATCCACCTGGAAAAGAAAGTTATCATCTGTTGTCATTGCCTTACATGCTATTGAAGTGGCAGATATGTAAATTTTATGCAGGTCTACAAAATTTATCATATTTAGATTTCTACTGTTTACTAAAATTAGAAAAACTAGTAACAAGATGAAAAACAAGTTTATATTTCATAGTTGTTTGTCATTGCACACCAAGTACATGTGAGATTTCTACACTGGAGCATTAATAATTATTTCAATTATTATTTCAATTACTATATTTTCTTCTTCTTTCTTCTTTTTCGAAGAAAAAAAAAGCACCTAGTCAGAAATTATAGAAATGAAATTATAATCTGATACAGTTTGAATAAAATATATTAGCAACCTCACTCATAAGAATTTAGATTTAAATCTATACTCAGGAATTACAGCACATATCTGCACAGACTGCAAAATTAATCTTTACTCAGGAATACTAAATTTTCTTAATGGTAAGAAATACAGCTGTTACAAAATGCTGCAAATCAGAAAATTTGGTTTTTTCCTTGATGGAGCATGTTGCCATATCATTAAAGCAATGTATTCACCATATTTTGCCACACACTTAAAAAAAAAAAGGTACTAAACCCCCACGCTTGATTCTATGAAACATAGATGAAGAACTGTACTGAACAGAGGTTGTACCATTGAATGGAGTAGTATGAGCAATGAAGCTATTGAACATCAGGGATCTTTGAAAAAATATGACTAACAAGCAGTAAAAAAAACAGCTAGAAGCTGATTTTATGGTGTGACTGACAGCTCTTGGCACACTAAAGTTTCACAGTGGAAGAAAATACATTGCAAATTCTATTTCCTTGGAATTACCTTTATTCTATTAAACACAACAATAAAACTCCTCAAGTAACATACAGAAGGTAACTCCTTACACTGAGAACACTTTGAGAACTCCAAAGATCTTAACAAATTCTATTTCTTAAGATTAAAAAGTAAAATAGATTAAATTAGCTCCCTCTGTTGAATTTTCAAAACTATTAAAAAACCTTCAAACATTAATAATAACAATACAAGAAAAGGTATATTGGCAAAGTATATTCTTCTTAGAGCATTACTGTCCGTTGTATCATCACTGCCCTTTGTGCACATTGTAAAGTATCTTTCTAATTGCAATTGTGAAACCTAACTACGTAAAAGCACAGAACTTGTACAAGGCATAACTGTTTCTGATCTCACAGTCAACCAAAAAATACTGTACAGTATTTTAAAATTTTCTTCAAATTATGTCAAAATAAGCACTTCTTAGATCCTCATCAATCTGTATCATGCCACAGTGGCAACAGCACATTTCAGTTACAATTTTATATAACAATACATACTCATATTACAAGTAAGAATTTCTTTAAGCACACATGGTGAAAACAAAATTTTAACTGACAATATTATGAAAGATAAAAGACAGTATCTGAAAAACAGTATATGATAGATAAAACATTTTGAACCATAATTAATGCATGCTCTTACCTTCGGTGGAAGTCTGGAATTCTCAAAGATCTTTGCAATAGCAGATAAAATACCACACATGAGTGCAGAAATCAGCATCATCACTCCAACTGCTGTCAACCAGGACATACTGCAGAAATAGCATAAACTTTCTGCTGATGTACATACAATGACATGAACAGCACACAGCATCAGACACATCAAGTAGAACAGCAGAGAGAACAGTGGAGGGGAGAGGGGCACTTCAAATTCTGCCCGCTTGCTCAGGGCTTTTGGAACACTGAGCAAAAGCAGTAGCAGAACCTAGAAAAAAAATACAGGATTAACACACTAAAAATTGGGCTTAGCTAAAACATACAGTTAGAATTCACACAAAAAACCATTCTGTTGTCATCAACGTCACTCCACTAATACGCACACTTTATCAAAAAAACCTGTGAAAAATTATGTTGGATTTCTTTTCCCCCAGAAAGATATTACCATGTAAATGGGAGAACCCAATATTGTCTTTTCATTTATTAAAGGCTTAAACACACAAGTTCCCAAGTTTAATAAATCATTATTTGCCTCCTCACCTATGGCAACCAATGACATGTATGACCTTCATTCCCTGTAAAAGACTTTGAACTCTCAATATCAAAATAGTTTCTAAGCAAACAAATTTGACCCATTGTTTGTCACCTGTAAATGCCTGAAGTTAATAAAGTTAATACACTCTGTCAAAGGCAATTTATTTCCTGTAGAAGAAATACATATGTATGAGATCCTGCTGAGCTAAATAGCTTCCAAAATGAGGGGAAGTTCTCATACTGTCACAAAATGTATGCTGAATTTCTAGCTTACGAATTCTCAGGGTATTTATTGCTTGTATCTCTCCTTATCTTAATTGAATTTATTGGTTTTACTTTCATTTCACTCTGACCTGCACACAGATCAGGCAGAATTCCAAGTGTTGTCTTACATAACTCTAGCAGCAGAGATGAATAATACAATGAAACTTTCTGCTGCTCATATAGAAACCTTTACCAAAAAGGGGGAAACTTCAGCCACATGGCTTTGCAAGCTGCAGAGATGGAGCTAAGACTAGACTCACCTACATCAGTTGGTGCTAGGGCAAGATTAAAACAAATCAAAACAAAAGCAACTATATTAGACCATTGTCAACCTGTAATCTTTCACTGTCACTTGCAAAGACCTATGCCTAAAATTTTTCCACACTACAGTGAGACATAGTACAGCAGACAAAAAAAACCCCAAACAAATGCTTTGCAATAGTCTGCTGCTTCTTCATATTCTAGTGCATGTTTCATTTGGTTATGAAAATATGCAGTTTTGAGTATCACATTGCCTTAAGTCTTACAGTTCAGCCCATCACTCAAAATTAAAATTAAAACAGCACTCATGGCAGGAAAATGCTCAAACTGTAGGTATCTACCAAACTAAATCTAGGTCTTTTGAGCAAATGCACTTTATCAGTTCATGTCTCAGAGTATACCTTCGCATCTGAAATACAGGATAATTGGCATTTATAGCATAGTGTAGTTTGAAGAAATATCTGAGTTTCTCTACTCGTAATGATTTAGTGAAGGTGGAAAATCGATATCAAGACAGAAACATTTTGGAAGGCAGTTTCTTGAGTATTGCCCTGGAGAAAAGAAAAAACTGCAGTCATTTTGCTGGAGTCTTATAGTTATGCTGAGCATACACTTCCCAACAGAAATTTCTGTGGTTAGTAGCTGCGTATTTCTTTGATGAAGGCTGATTGCATATAACACCTAAGATTTGTTTTCCAGAAATAGTAAGCATCTACAACTGCATTCCAGAAAAAAAAAAAAAAAATCCAGTGCTTCAGATCGAAACCATCAACAGTTTGAATGCACAGGTTCTGGAAACAAAGGAACAAAGAAAGATATGCATCTTCAGCTTTGCACTGAACTTTGCCTACCTCCAGATCTTCCATCTGTAGAGCAGAAACAGAACCTACCATCTCATCTACCCAACGGCACCACAGAACTCATTCCTGTGAAGTGATCAGCAGAGTGACAAACCCCACTGAGCAGACAGTAAGAAAGCAATTTCAGAAGCACTCTGTATGCAGTGAGCAGTGCATGGGAAAGGCACAGAGCCCTGCCAGGACAAAGGAGACTCGGCACTTGAGTTTTCCCCAAAACATATGTTGGAGAGATCCACTCAAAATTAAAGATATGGTACATCTTATCCTTATAACTACAGGAGATATGAAGAGGTAACCCTACAGCAAGTATTTATTTCAGGGTTCCTTATCTAGCAGTACAAGGAACAATTCCTGGAACTGTGAAAATTTGCCATATAAGGTATTGCCTCTTTGGAGCAGCTATACTCAATATTAGATAAAGAACAGCTAGGGATTTACTTGTCAGACTTTTTTTTTTTTTTTCCCCTAATGTGGTAAAGCTACTCAAGAACAGAAGGCTAGCTAATATAGAAGTAATTGAAGTTGTAGCACATCTGTATATCTACTGTAACCTGCTACACTAAAACGTAAGTAATTCATATCAAAAGCATTCCTGAATCATTTTAAAGGCCAGATTTTACTTTCAAAGGAATATTAATCCTATCCAGGCAGAATGTCAGCCAACCCTAAGAACCTATAGTCAGTAATTTTAAAGACCACTAAGTGTATAACGTATACTAAGGTCTTTTACTTTTGTGCACTTAACTTTTTCACAGAAAGATCTCTTTTCCTACCTCCAAAATGATCACAGTCCCCACCATCATCGAATACATGTCGTACTGTGCCACTTGTTTGCTTAATGAAGAACTCAAAGTCTTGAGGGCCTCCAAGTATTGCTTCAGGACCTTTTTGCCAAGATTTAAGAGTATTTCTGAATTATTCCCCTCTAAATACAGTTTGATCCAATTACCATGGGATTTTTCGGCTATCTTAAAATGTTCATATCCAGGATCTGGAAAGAAGGGGAGAAAATAAATAAGACAATGCATGAACAAAGAAAAATTACTTGGAGATGTGATAGTGTATAAAAATGTGTAATTGCTATGGCAGTTGAAAAATTTTTTAAACTTACAAAATTATACTATCTTCCCGCAACAATACCAGTTATTTGAAATAAAAACAATTAATTTTAATCTAATAAACTGTCAAGACCTCTAACAACTGACAAACTTGCTATAATAACCATTCATTTTTACAAAGAGTTTCCAGAAGAAACAATTCAAATGCTTCAGATACTGCAGGGGATTGGAGGGTGGGGAAGGGAAGAAAGCAATATTGTCCACTGGACTACTTATCATCCACAACACATTGTATAAGCTAAGTAGGAAATGATCAAATAGCTGATGCCTAGGGAAAACAACGAGAAACAACACACACCACATCAGTTGGTAGTACAGGCTGAATGAGTGGACTGAGAACCGAAAAAATGGCAGAGCTCAAATCAGCAGCGTAAAGTCTATCTAGTTGAAGGCCTATTAATAGCAGCGCCCCCTAAGGGTCACCATTGGATCCAATGAAGTTTAACTTATTCACCAATGACTTGGATGAAGGTACAGAGGCCTCTCAGCAAGTTCCCTGACGACACAAAGCTGGGAGGAGTGGAGAGTACCCCAAAAGGGTGTGCAGGCCTTCAGAAGGACTTGACAGGGCTGGAGGGATGGCAAAAGAAGAAACATCTGAAATTCAACAGAGGCCAGTGCATAATCCTGCAGCTGCAGAGGAACAACCCCAGGCATCAGCACAGGCTGGGGGTGACCTGCTGGAAAGCAGCTCTGTGGAAAAGGACCAGGGAGTCCTGGTGGACAACAAGCTGTCCATGAGCCAGCAGTGTGTCCTGGGGGCCAAGAAGGCCAGTGGGATCCTGGGGTGCATTAGGAAGAGCATTGCCTGCAGTTTGAGGGAGGTGACTGTGTCCCTCTACCCAGCCCTGGTGAGGCACATCTGGAGTGCTCTGCCCTGTTCTGGGCTCCTCAGGATGAGAGACACAGAGCTCTTGGAGCAGGTCCAGTGGAGGGCAACAAAGATGATGAGGGGACTGAAGCATCTCTTCTACAAGAAAAGGCTGAGGGAGCTGGGCCTGTTCAGCCTTGAGAAGAGATAACTGAGAGGGGGCCTCAGCAATGTCTGTCAGTATCTGAAGGAGGGTGTCAAGAGGATGGAGCCAGGCTCTTCTCAATGGTGTTCAGCAACAGGCAGGAGGCTGCCTGTTGACAAGAGGCAACACAGGAACACAGGAAGTTCTACCTAAACACAAACTATTTTACTTTGTGGGTGGCTGAGCACTGGAACAGGTGCATGGAAAGGCTGTTTATCTCTTTTCTCAAAATATGCAAAAGTTGTGTGGACACACTCCTGAGTAATGTGAGACCCTGCTTGAGCAGGATAGTTGGACTTGATAACCTGCAGTGGTCCAATCCTACTTTACTATTCTGTGATTCTCCTTTTCAAATACTAGTCATCAAATAAAGTATGCATTCACAACACAATTGATAACACATGGAAAGCAAGAGCGTAACTTTCAGAAACTTTTATCTCACTGGAACTTATGCTATGCATAAATATTCATATTTATCTACATTTTTATGAAAAATAGATGTGTAATTTCAAGTCACACTAATAGTACTTGTTATTTCCCTGCAATTTGACTTGAAAGGTAATGATAACTTAAGTACAAAAGGTTGATTAGGAAATTTTTATTTAACTTGCAGTTCTCCCCTTCTTAGATGAAAGTAGGGTGAAACATTTGGTGTACAGTTTCAGACAAGAAAGGTTAAAACAATGACTGAAATAACTTTGCTGTCACAAAGTCTTACATTACAGCTCTTTTTCACTCCTTGTAGATGAATAGTGTATTCTACTCGGAAAAAAAGACTTTATTTTTTGTTAAGCCTTTTCAGCAAAAGTGCATTATTAAATCCAGAAACATTTTAAATTTTATTTCGGGTAAGGAAACACTTCATCAAGTGAATGAAGGTGAATGAAGTATTTCTATTCACAATTCGTAGAGTCATGAAAGAATTGTGCTTACTATTTGCAAGTCTCCTATCATACAAGACACTTCATCATCTCCTGTGGGCTGAATTCAAAGTGAGAATTTTAAAAGGCAATGTTTAACTCAAAATGTCCAGTCTGTTTTCGACAGACTTCTAGCAGACTCCAAGACATGCCGACCTTGCAGTGCAGGGGGCTTGCAGGGATCTGCTAGAAAGTGTAATCCAGCCAAAAGCAAACACCTATATACCAAGGTAGCTGCCAGTGCACACAGAGGATCTTATTTCCAGTAATTCTTTTAACTTCCCTGTAAAGTTTCCCTTCAAGTATATTTGAAATAAGAGTTAAATATTCATATGTTTGAGGACATCCATAAAGGATCATCTAAAATGAGCTTTAATCAAACTGAGATTTGACATGATATTTTTTCTTTATACAGAAGACTGAAATGAGTTCAAGCTACATTTTGAAACAAAAATAAATTCCCTCCACATCTTCTGTTCCTGTTGTGCTCCCTTATCATGCTTCTTGACTAGTCTCCCCTTCATTCCTTTTAGCTTTTTTATTTCATTCTCATCTACTTCTTTCCATGCTAACTGCCCAACAAAACCATTGTGTCCATGTTATGCGAGACGACTTTTAGTCAAACCCTCATGAATGAATAATTTAAAGATCTTGCAGACAGAAATAAAAGAGCATGGTTGCCAAACTTCATTTGAGAACTTATTATATGCAGGAAGCATAAAGTAAGAAGGGCCATGGGCACTAAGTTGTTGGAGAAGCATTTTGGTAACAGGCAGGTAATACTGGCAAGTCACTCCCATAAAGGATACTTATAAGACAAGTCAAAATTGAAGCAAAATCCAAAGCAAGCTTACCCAGCTGCACATTTTGTAAAGCACTGGGAACGTTTTACTTGCATAGTATTACATTAGCAATTTGTGCTTCAGCCTCACTACCATCTTATCAGAACCAGACGGATAAGCTTTGCAAGCATCTGTTTGACAACAGTTTCACTTAGTTCCAGTCACAGGCAGCAATCATTTAAAAAGAGTTATAAGGAAAGAATGAATAATGTAAGTGACTTCTCCAGTTTCAGTATATAAATATCCTAGTAAAAATCAAATTATTTTAATCTAATAGGAGTTCAGAATCAGTCCCACATTGAAAAGCTTGCACTCATTTTAATAACACCACCCAACTTGTTCTCAAGCATGACTCTTCATTCCACTGTAAATTGTCTTTCAAAGAAAAGGTCCTAGTTTATCATTTAACTACATGTTCAGAAGTTCAGAACATGAGGGAAGCATTGCTAGATACCTAGGGCTGCCTATCTTACACTGAGGTATGAAGTTGCTCAAAAATCTGAAGTGTGTTTTTAGATACATCTTCTTTCAGCTTTTTAATTTTTGCTAGCTATTTTTATTCTCCTTTCTCTTTAGCTGCATGTATCCACATCTATCAAAAGAAAACTTTATGCCTCACATTACAATTTATTAGCATGTTTAAAAAAGGTAAGTTTTAAATGATAAAGCCCTTAGTCAAGCTTCAAGTTTGTCATGTAAAATTTAATTTACTTGAAGATAGGTTTAAGTGTGAGGATTCTTTCATACCTCAATAAAGCAAAGCTCAAGTCCCACTAAATGTTGTACAACCTCTTAGTTTGAAAACACATGTTTATATGAACAAACATGGGGCGGGGCAGGGAAGTTACTGACCTGTCTTCATTCTGCTCTTTATTTATTAACAAATATATTTAAAACACACTTGAAGATGAAAAGAAATTTTTGTATACTGTTACAGTTTGCTTTTAAAATTGGAGCAGTTGAATCCAGGGAAATCCAAGGCTTCTTTATGAAACAGTTTGTAAAGATCATTCTGCTTTCCCATCTGACTGCAATTCAACTCAACTGACATCCGACTTCATCTCATTGTCTTAAGAAGGAAACTAAAATTCCACCAAAAAGAAATGCATATTTCATGATATAGCTTAAAGTGGGTGAGTCTTGTCCTGCTATGACTCACTCAGTCATCACCCTCATGCTCCCAACAGCTGGTGCTCTAACCCCTCAGCTGTAAATTACAGCACTGGACAGGAATGCCATGTTTTCTCCTTCAGTAGAATTTACTGGTTGTGACCTCAAGAGTTGAAAATTGGGGTTTTTTTTATAAGGCAGGAAGGCTTATGCTATCCTTCCAAGTACTTTCAAGTGTATCTTTCACTTTAAACTGAAGTTCCAGTCATAGGCATTTCTCTTAGCATTGAACTGAAATGTTATGATCCACTAAATGTTACTAGCTGAGAATCTGCATCAGAAAGCTCGAAACTGCAGCAGCAGTTTCAATATGAGTGATGTCCAGCTAAGCAACTGTGAGTCATGTCCAACTGACTTCAACTATCTTTTGGGGTTTCCCTTAAAAAACCTGTCAGCGGATCTTGTCTGTGCAATTCAGAAATTACAGAGCCCAAGAGCTTTCAGCACAACTCTGATGAGGGTTCAGATATTCTACAAAGAAAGACCAAAAGGCTTGAGAAGATTCCTCAGATCTGTGTCCAGTCAGGTCTTGAATGTTTACAGGTATGAAGCCTCCACAACCTCTCTTGCCAACTCATTCCAGTGTTTGACAAATCTTACCTAAAAAGGTTTCCCCTAAATTTTCTGTAGGGACTACCTAGAAAAAGACCCTAGTTCCATCTTGTTTATTTCCTCCTATCATGTATTACCTACATTGATAAGACCCCTCCTGAACAGTCCCAGCACCCTCAACCCCTCTTCGTATGACAGATGTTCCAATCCCTTCATCACTTTCATGACATGCACTGCACTCACTGTGTTATATCCACTACATTATGGTACTGAGAAACCCAGCACCAGACCCAAGATTCCTGATGTCTGCTCACCACAGCTGATAAAAGAGGCAGGACTGACCAGCTGATGACTGTCCTCCTAAAGCCACCTTGGATGCTATTGCCCTTCCTTTCATGAGGGTGCTCGGCTTCCTAATGTTCAACCCGGTGTCCCCAGTCTCACCCCATGGTTGTTCTTCCAGCTGATTCCAGTCAGCCAAAATCCAATCTGCACAGGTACAATGGGATTACTTCTTCCCAGATGTAGGATTTGGCATGTCCCTTTGCAGAACCTTAAGAGGTTTCTGTCAGCCCATTTCTCCAGCCTGTCAAAGTGCCTCTGAGTGGCAAAAGACCCATCTATTGCATCAAGCACTTCTCCCAGATTTCTATTGTGTCCTTCCCTTGCTGAAACACCACTTTGTCCCACAGGTGGGACAAAGACACAGATCTTTGATGAAAATGTTAAATAGTTCTGGCTTGAATCAAGCCCTGTGGATGATCACAACAGCCTTCAGAGAGACTTTGTGCTGCTGAACACATTCATGTGAATCCAGCAACTGAGCCACTTTTCAGTCCATCTCACTGTCCAGTTATCCAGCCTGAAATGCAACAGGATGGCTGAAGCACCAGAGATGATGGACATAGGACTTTCTCTAGCTGTCTGGAAAGCTACAAATTCCTTATAATCCAACCATCTGCACTAGACGCCCATACAATATTGCCCATATTGGTCTAATCCTGAACCGGAAGTTCTCAACTATTTCATCATCCACTCCCAGGCACTGCTATATGCCTGTCACCACTCTCTGACATAAAGATCTGTTTTCCCTCCTTACATTCCCAACTTAAAATCTTAGAATTGTAAAATTATTCAGAATTATCTCATTCATCGCCAGCACTGTTAATGGAGACATCTTTCGCTAGATCACCACTCATTATTGGTTTCCAATTAGACATTAAGCCACCAGCTTTACAGACATGCAGCCAATTTCTTATTCAGTACAGAGTCCATTTGTCAAACTATACCACTCTAACAACAGCAGCAGAAATGTTTAGGGAGGCCTTACCAAGGGCCTTACAGAAGTCTAAGTAGATGACACATCTTTTGTTCACTGATGCATTTACTCCATCATAGAAGGACACTAAATTAGCCAAGCACAATTTGCCCATAGCAAAGTAGTGTCAGTCATGTCCAATAACCTTTTTGTCTTCCACATGTTTTGATATGTCTTCCAGGAAGATCTGTTTTGAGATCTTACCAAGCACAGAGGTGAAGCTGATTGGTTAAGCAGTTCCCAGGATCCTCCTTTTTACCTCTTTTAAAAAGAGGGCAACCTTCTTGAACATCAATCAGACTATTCAGTAGTGAATATAATAACTCCTCTGCAACGTAACCTATTTCTAGGGGACTCCTGACAGATGTGTATGTGCCTGTAGTGGGATAGTGGGATGGCATTTATCTTCACTAAAAAGTCATGCAAAACAAATGGCCATGCTCATATTAATCACTGAATTAGCGTCATTGTCTTTAGTACTTCTAAGCCTGAAGTATCCACATCAGACAACACTATATGAACAGGCTGTACTGTTTTCTTGCCAGTCTTAACTGAACAGACCAAAGCATTAACCTATAGCCTTGCACATATAGGACACTCTAAGAAAAACAAGATCCCTCTAAGAAGTCTACAGAAACAGGCAAAATTGACACTAAGACTGTAAAAAAAGCTACCATGATTTGGACCTAGACTTGCACCATGTTATTGACACTTTCTGTTAATGAAAGGAGAGAATGTCATTGTGGATGCTTTGCCTTCCAAACTCTTTCCAATGAGGAAGCACCTCTAGTAAGTTTGAAGTCACAAGCAAGCACCATAAAAAAATCTTACATTTTTATCCTCAGCAATTTTGACTTTCATTTCTCAGATGAAAGCTACAAGTTGAAATTAATCTGCTCCCAAACAAAAAAAAAATAAAATTAAGATATAAACCAGAAGCTGGTAGTTTTATCAGTGTTTGCAGAAATACTGTCAGATGGAGTATTAGCAACACAGTCATATCCTGAAACCCCTCAACTGGGCAAGTTCCTCACTTGACACAACTGGGTTAAGTGAAATCTGTGCAGAAAAAAAATATCAGAAGAGATGGAGCATGGGTCCTCCTATAGGCATGTTGTGGCAACAAGCAGAATTTATTCCTAAACAAGGTCTAATTATGATTAGAAGCTGTGATGTTGAAAAATAATTGATTCTTGACCTAGAATGATCGTTTTGCTAAAATTTATGCTGCTATCCACTTTAATTATTCCAAGCTGTAAAACAACTCTGCATTCTCATCTAGTTATTTTAATAATTCAACAGATTATAAATCATTTGACAAGCTTCACAGTCACCTTAAGACATCTTCTAATGTCAATGGCAAAATATTCTCCTTTACCCTCTGACTCTATTTTTATAAAAAAAATTATCATATTAACTTCATTATTTATACTGCAGTTTGTATCAAGCTTCCTAATGAAATACCACATTTTGCTACATTCGGTTTATTTTTTCTAATTGTTTTTTATTCTTTCCTCCAAATACATACACACATGCATTTTTAATAAGAAGTTCTCTAGGTTCTCATTCCAAGTAAATACATAAAAATGAAATAAAAAGATAACTTACCCTAAATTATCTCCCAGCTTTACTTGAAGCATCTTTTTATTTAAACTAGAAAATTCAGTTCATTGTGTTAACTCTCCAAATAGCTCAGAGTCAGTGTCCTATATAGGACACCTCACAAAGAGCAGTTATGAAACCACTGAGATTTAACAACGTGGGCAGTTTTACTTTAATCTTACTCCATCATTATTTTTGTTCTTTTGCCAACTAGGAATATTAGTAGTAATTAAAAAAAAACCTGTATTCAGAAGCAGTACATCAAAATAGGTTGCAGTAAAGATTGAATTTGGTACAACTGTTCTGAATACAGCTCTCAAGAAAATAATTTGCAGTGCAATGCTACACCATTGAATTTAAAAGTCCAAACTCTTTATAAACAATCTCCTTTTTGTGTATCTTTAATATTTTTTTAGATAATTTACCTTTTTCATAGGCAGGTGTATTCTCTTGCAGCAATCTGCTAAGCTGGAACCCATTCAAGTGCACAAAACGTAGCTGTTCTCTCATTGTCTTGCCTCCAACAACTGGCAATATAAGGTTCCCAACACTGTTTCTGGAAATTGGTAGGCCAAGACCTATTGCCAGGGTGCTAGCTAAATCTGTTTGCTGCACATGTTCAGGTTGGGCTAGAGGAGCTAGAATGAACAAAGAAAAAAGAAAAAAAAAAAAAGAGAGAGGAAAAGAAGTATTTCAATCACAGGCCCATTCTATTTCTCCAGAGACAGCTGGCACCTTACTAGTTGCAAAACTGTTTCTTTGGTGCTAGATCAGCTATTTTAAGTGGTCTGCAGAGAGCTGACTGATCTTTTTCAGCTGCTATCCTCTGCTACTGTAAATCCAATATTGATTAAATTCTTAGCCAGCACCACTCTTCAATGCTAACAACTACTGTAAACACAACATAAATGTTATACAAGTAAGAAAACAGATGGTCCAGGACATCACCTTAATAACAAGTTGCAGCCTACATCCTAAAAGGGTTTCATAACTTTTACATTAGAAATAATAGCACTACAGTAGGCTGATTTAATATATGAACAAAGAATGAGAATCCAAAATCATGTTGACAGCATTCCAGAAGCTTCACAATAAATACAATGACAACAGCGCAAGATTTAATTAATATCAGGTTGCTAGGCAAACAGAATTAGACATCAGGTAAAGAATGTTGAGGCTCAATATCCATGGGTACATGCAGGCAAATCTAGCGGTTCTCAAGGGGTCATGTGTAAGACTCCATTAACTTACTGCAGTTATCAGGATTAGCCTTCAGTCCCACAGAAATCTACAGACATGAATTATTTTATTAACATAATTAACCTTCTGTTTATGATTGTTTTGCCACTTACCACTTCTGTTTAGGACTGTTTTGCCAGCTGGTTTTTTGGTTTGGTTTGGTTTTTTGAGTTTGGTGGTGGTGTGGGGTTTTTTTTGTTTGGTTGGTTGGTTTTTTGTGTGGGTTTTTTTTTTTTTTGTCTTTTGTTTTGTTTTGTTTTGGGTTTTTTTGTTGTTGTTTTGGGGTTTTTTGGGTTTTTTTTTTTGTTTGTTTGTTTTTTGGGGTTTTGGGGGGTTTTTTTGGGTTTTTTTGGTTTTTTGGGGTTTTTTTTTTTGTGCTGAACTAGTTAGGTAACAGTGCTTTTCTACTATGCTTTTATTTCATCCTCTTGTAACTTCAGGCATTGAGTATTTTGACTTAAGTACAGTATAGAAAGAATTCTATATAGTCTTTATTCCTCTCAAGGCTCCTTTTAGGAGCATTAGAATTTCCCTCATTTCTCATCTAGCTCCGATTAATCCCATACTTGTACAGAATGCCATCTATAATCCGTAAAGCCTCTTTGCATGAGTGCCTGTCTGTCAGCAGTTTTCAGATTTTGTTTCTAAAAGCAAGTTCTTAACTGGTTAAAAAAAAGCCAAACTACCAAACACATTTAGCCACTCATGGGTGACACATCTCTGTAGAAGGCTATACAAATAATACTCTGACAGCATACTAAATGCAAAAAGCCCACAGGATTACTATTTTGAGGTCTAACAAATTAACCACAGTACATTTTGTTTACAGTAGGATCATAAGGAGCAGTCATTAGAATCCTGATTACTGTACCAATGAAAAGTAAACTGCTGGATATTTACAAAGGCACTAGAAATCACAAACTCTATCCCAAAAGACAGGTAAATAGATATATTTCACTGTATTGTAAAACCCACTCATTCAGTTTAAACCTCATAGAACCTAATTCCAATGAGCAGGAGACTGTATTTACAGAACCTGTACTCTTGTGGCCTGGCTGTCAACACATGCTAGTGAAATTCATAAAATAAAAATTTAGCCAAGAGCTTTGATCCACTCTTGACTTTGTTTTGTTTACAGACCTGAGAAGAGGTCAGTAACTCCTCAAGCAGTGCTTTGTATTGCAGCTCAATAACAACTTTACAAACAACAGTGTGCTGAGGAACCTCCAGCAAGAAAAATAAATCAAGGTTCTGCACACAGGTTTTAGAAGATAAGAAATCAGATGGAAACGAGCAAGTGGTAGAATGAAAGGCAGAAGGGAGTATTATTTTGGGGGAAATATTCACTCCTGGTATAACTACAATCCACTGATTCACTCAGTCAGGAAGTTTATTTAACCATAACTCTACGAAGTAGACTAGAGATTCTCTAACACTCCATTTTTTTATTGCCTCTTGCCTTTAACTATCTGGCTTTATTTTTTTTTATTATCTATAAGTAGAAAATCAGATTCAGAAACATGTAAATTCACATCAATGATATAAAATTAACCAGTCCATACAGTAAACACACTCATGGTCCATGCTCCATCCTTAAGACTTAGTAATAGTCATGTTATCAGTGTCATCACCTGTAGTGATTCATTTTTCCTAAATGATTCTGTTCTCTCCCAAAATGTATGGTTCATTACTAAGTTGTTGTAAACCACCCCCTAAGTACCCATTCATTGTAACCCAATTGTTACCCAACCCCTCCTACCATCAGTATCCCATTGGTCCGAGCCTTGGATCTGCCCCCTCATTGGAAAGCCCTTTTAAGCTGAGGACAAGAGGCAGAAGGCCTCTTGCTTGCCTCCCTTGCTTGCTCCCTCTTCCCCTTGCTCTTTCCCTCCCCCTCTCTCCTGTGGGAGCCATGCCACTCCCTCCCAGTGTAGGACCCCCAAATAAACTCTGTCTCATCAGCACCCTCGGAAGCTGTGTCATGTCTTGCCTGCCTGTGTGCTGCCATTAGCTGCTACATGCAGCCAAGAAAACTCGCCTGGAAAGCTCTGGTAAAGTTCCTGTACCTCATCTCCCTTCCTGAACCCAAAGAGACTTGTTGCCAGTTCTTCTGCAGCTGCTAGCCAGGCAGGAAGAAAGGCAGAAGAAAGCAACAATCACCTCTCACCCTTTCACAAGGATCAGATCAATTTAATGTTTAAAAAAAATCCAATTTCTAATAGTCTCTAGTCTCCCAAGGGCTTTCTTCCTCTTTCTGGTTAACTGTGTGAGAAATTGTCATTCATTCCTCTATCCTAGCTGTCTGAGAGAGAAGAATGGAGGCCAAGGGAATATTTTGGCCATGAAAGACAAAATTTAAACCCACTTCAATAGGATTTTGCAGCTACGCCTATTCATTTTACCATTACCCCAGTATCCTGACAACAGATTTCATTAGCTCTCAACACTCAGATAGGACAGTTCTGTAAAAGATTATCATCTCAGAAATACACAATTCTCTCAGTAGTTACTAAGTTTGATTCATGCTTTCACCAAGATACAAATGCTAACTTTGGCTGAAACCAGAGTTTTAGATCACGCAAAATGGGCTTTGCCAAACAGCTGTAGAACAAACCAAACCACTTTTCAAGAATTCTAGAATAATATAAATTAGAATTACCAGTGTCTTCTTGTCCTGACTTCAACTGGGACAGAGTTAATTTTCTCCCTAGTATTGAATAGGGGCTGTTTTGGATTCTATATGAGAATAATGTTGATAACACACTGATGTTTTAGCTGTTAGTAAGGAGGGGTTACTCTAAATCAAGAACTTTTCCACTTCCTGTGCTCTGCCAGTGAGCATGAGAAGCTGGGAGGGACCACAGTTAGAGCAGCTGACCTGAACTGGTCAAAGGAAGGAATAGTCCATATCATAGAGCATCGCAGCCAGTACACTGGGGGGAGTTGACTGGGGGCTATGGATTGTTGCTTGAAGGTGAGCTGGGCACCGATCAGCAGGTGGTGAGCAATTGCATTGTGCATCACACATTTCTCTTGGGTTGTATTCCTCTCCCTCTCCTTGGTTTTATTCCTCCCTCTCTCCCCTTCCTATTGCAATAATAACTACTATAATCTACATGTAATTATTATTGGTGTTCTTGTTACAGCTATATACAGTAGTAGTGCTCCCATCCTATTAGAGTACACTATGCACTGGTATCTACTGAAGCATTACACCAAGCACCACGCAGCCACTCACTCACTCACACCCCCCCATCCTGGTGGGGAGCAGAAAGAAAAGATAAACCTCATGGGTTGAGACTAGAACAATTTAACAATTGAAACAAAATTAAATATAATAATAGTAATGAAAAGGAGACGGGGAGAATAAAACCCAAGAGAAATAAGTGATTCACAATAAAATTTGTCATCACCTGCTGACCGATGTCCAGTCCATCCCCAAGCAGCAACTTGCAACCCAAATTTATATACTAGGGATGATGTTCCATGGTATGGAATACCCCTTTGGCCAGTTCAGGTCAGCTGTCCTTGCTATGCTCCTTTTGCACCTGCCCAATGGCAGAGCATGGGAAAGAGAAAAGTCCTTGATTCAGAGTAAACACTAAAACACCAGTGTGTTATCAACTTTATTCTCATATTGAATGCAAAAAACAGTCCTACTGTACCAGTTACTAAGAAGAAAATTAACTTTATTCCATCTGAAACTAAGACAGTTCTAAAAAAGGTCATGCTTCTTTGATCCTCACCACTTCTCTTCTCAAAAGCAGAGCTGATAAACAGCAGTGGTGTGTGCACCTCTCCTTCTGAAGAACCGCCATGACTGCCTGTTTCAGACATTCCATGATCCCCACAAACAACTAACAAATTGGGCAAAGACGCCTCCTCCTGCAAATCACAGAAAATCACAGAAAAAAATCTAGGTTACCATACAAACACAATTCATTTATATCATTTCACTATCTTCATCATTTTCAAACACGAATGTCTCAAAATTAACTTCATGTTTGAAACTTGCTCACCCTGATGCAGATATCAAGAGATGGCTGCAATTAAGTGTAACCTAGTAACAGTAATTTTTAAAAGTTAAGGCACATTCATATCTAACACACTTGTCAATATCTTAGCACAAAAAATCTTTAAAAAAACCCCCTGGATTTACAGTTACAAGAAACTCTCTGGAAGATTAAATAAAAACTATCACACCATGAGAAGAAAATCAGGAGTCACAGAAGAGCATCATTAACACAGAGATATTCCCCCTCTTCATTTCTTCAACTTCACTAAGTTTTAATATACATGCTGAATTATTAATGCTGTAAATATTAACATAATATCAATTCAATATTAAAATATAATACTATTTCAAATAGGATTTCTGTTTTCCTAAGGGCTTTAGGGATTGAATCTGACAGTCAATGAATACTGATTTTTAATGATTGCTGAAGAATGATGTTGAATGATGCGTATGTTCCTGAAAAGTAAAGAGAAACAGAAACTTAAGTGAGGCCTGTCCAAGAATTTTGTGCTAACAAATCAAAGTGGCAGAAAATTAAGTCATCCAATAACAAAGTAGCTTTTTATCATCTCTAATTATCAGCAGTACCTATTCTATCCAAAAATTAAAGTGCTTTTATTATGTCTGTATTCTAAAACTGACATAAAGGCTTGAATATCAACAGCAAAACAAAGACCCTAAAAAAACAGCAGCAAAACAACTGCAACATTCATAGAACTTCCATACACAGGGTTTAACCTTTTTTTTCATGTAATAGTATCCACTTGACTAAAAATACTATTGAAATTTCATGATCAGCTATTCTGAATTGCAGTACCCAAAAACAAACAATAAAAAAGCTTCAGGCCACCTGGAACTACGACTTGGTATTTCAAAATCCAGACTGCTTAGCTAAGTGACAACCAATGTATTTACCAATTTAAAAACAGATTCAGATGTGCTACATTCACAATAACAAAAAAAAAAAAAANAAAAAAAAAAAAAAAAGGCAGCTTAAGACCACCACTTCCATTTGAATTTATCAAGTATCTAAGAATTAGGTATGCCTTCATAATTCTGGACATCAGAGCCATTAGCTACATATGCCCACCACTCCTGCTGCAGAATTTCCTTACCAGAAAGCACACCAACAACCATTTAATTTAAAAGTGATGGGAGAATTTTGGCAGGCACTCCTCTCCTCTTCCCACACACCAAGGGGGAGTTGTTTCCCAAGGCTGCCCAGAGAGGCTGTTAACAGATGTTACTAAAGTCAGCCACCAAATCCCTAAAAATGCTACACTGTGAAATGGCCCAGGAAGAAAAAGAACAGAATACACACTTTAGTCTATGAATAAAGAAGCTACCAACAACAACCAGCAAGCATTTTAATGTCAGTCCACAACTAAAAGGCACTGACCCAAGAGGAAGCAGTATTACCTTTGAGAGAAGGGAAATATGAATCTTCTTCAGTATGTTATCCATTTCACGAAGTTTTGGTCCCACTAATGGGCTGTTTGGCCCGGTCATATGACCGATATGGTCCAACCCCAGGTAATGCAGTATTAGGAGATCCCAGTCTTCTCTCTTTAACACTCTATCCAAATGTCTGGTAACATTATCATCAACCTCAAAGAAAAGGAAAACAACTATAAGGTAAAAAGAATTCCCTCTTGTAAAATGCACACAAAGATTAACTACATTATCCATGAAAATTCCACAGAAGTCAATGAGATTACTGTCACTCTCAATGCTAATAAGAAAAAAATTTGTTTAGTTCAATGTCAGGCTATCATATATATTTGTCTTACAAAATAGATTCTTCACCCCATGGGGCAAATGGGTTGCCAAGCTTCCACAGAAACTTTTAAAAACTGTTCCAAGAATTCTTCAGTCACTTTCACCCTTCACAGTCCAGATTATCACTTCACATGTGATACATCAAGTATCACAAGTACAACAAAACGTCTCAGTTTAGTGATGGGAAGCTCAGGGGTACAACAAAACCTGATCTTTCAACTCCATTTTTGCTAGTATGCAAACACAAGATTGTACAGTAAAAGAACTGACAAAATAGTGAGAAAGAAAGATTACTTGAAAAGTGCTATTTGAGGCCTAACTCACCTGTTCTGCTTAGGTTGGCAATACATTTTTAGCTGCATATATTCCCTTCAGGTCTTAAAACATCTCTACAATATTTCCCATGCGATACTACTTTGTTGAGTCTGTATATAATTTCCAAAAAAAAAACTATAAAAAGCTGTGTTTTTAACAGACCATGTTAAGACTGCATAAGGATTGCAAAAAGAGCTTGAGAGCCACATAACCACATATCCAGTAAGACATTTGTACTTTTTACTCCAGGCTAAAGCTTTTGCAAGTCTTATCAGCATATCCAGTTAAGCATATCTTCCAATTCACCTTAGACCTTTCTAACTCCCTTCAATAATAAAATATTTCAGTCAAAATATTGCAGCAGATCAATGCCCTGAGGTTTTACAAATCATTAAGGTTCAAAATGAAATTTGCCAAAGCATTTACTCTTTTAATGTGCTCAGAGTAAGAATTTTCAGAATTTGTTTCACTTACTTTCTATGCTCCCTCTTTGACAACAAAGCAACACTGCTCCCATTGCAATTACAAAGTGATGCAATAATATAAATGTATACCTCCAAGAGACCAAGCTAATATATTAATGGACCTCTTAAAGATTGCACTAAAAATATCTGATAGCAAACTGAAAACATGGATAGTAGAATTTTTAAACAAAGCAACTAGTCCAACTTCCAACACAATAAGTTTTCTGAGAAAATGGTATGTTTAGGAAAGTTACAGAGTGATAAACTACTGATTACTGTATCATCCCAACACTTTTTACAGCATATGCTGTATGAGGAATTGAAATGCTTAGCTTTACAGTGTCCACACCAAAAAGACATACAAATCAATTTCTATTTAAATGCCAGATAAGTATTCATAACAAGGGTAGCTTTATTCACTCTCAGAAACTGACACTGTTTGTTTGTACTCACTTTATTTAATTTGGGATCATACAAAGCCTCTCACCTCTGTAAAGTCTGACACAAAAAACGATGTTGTTCCATCATATTCCACAAAGTGCTTTGGGAACAATTTGACCCAAGTATCATCACCATAAAATATTATTCTTTTCCCAGCTGTTTTTGCCTGCCATATCAGATTGTCATCCAACAGAGCTGGAGAATTGAGGTTCACAACAACATCGATGAAACCAGGTATGCTACCTGTCATCAAAGCCTAATGAAACAAGAAAAGAGACACATTAAACAAGAAACTTTCAGTGCTCAGAAGACAGTAGCAATGTAAATGGGAGGAAGCAATAAGCCAGATGGCAGACAAATTATATTTTTGGTAAGGAAACATAACAAAGTAAAACACAAGCCATCTTGCCACATAACCTCATCTGCTGCAACACAGTGCTAGCTGATGTCAGAGATAACTGTTTTACAGAATGTAAAAATATTACTGTCTAAATAACTGGTCAGAAAAAAGACTTTCTATGACAGTTGACTTTTTTTTTTTTCATTTACTGGTCATTACACAACCAAAAGACAATTTAGGTGTAAGTAAACTGACTCAACATTAACAACAACAGTACCTTCAAAACAGTAAGAAACTTCTAGAAAAGCAATGAAGTCCACCTATAAGGAGCTACCAGACTGTCTCCCCCTCATTCTCTCACTTGCCTGCTAGTTGACCTACCAATGTCCACTCCCTCAGCTTCTTCAGTGCAGAGTTGTTACTCAGATCTACCACTGACAAGTCTGAATGATCAAGTATTTTGATGACACCATTACAATTCATCTTTTAGTTACCTGGAACTTGGCAGAATTTCCTTTTTAAGCTCTTCAGAAATATCCCTATGACAAAATAATTTTATACTAAACTGGATTATCTCTTGGAAGTTACAAGAACACAGAGAAACACAATAAAAATGTTCCTAGATAGAAGACAACTGGAAAACTGGACAACTAAGAGACTACCACCTTCCCATGATTACAAATAAAAAGGCTATGTCAATCATTTAAGCCTGCACTACAGCCTTATCTGCCCTTAACCTCTTGCCCACAGCAAATTAGGACTCTATAACATGCACTACTACAGTGAAGAGACATTCAGCCATAGATTGCACTAACACAACAAATGTCCTTTATGCCAATTCCAAGCATATGAAACAATTCATACTTGAAAAGCTTCTCCAATGAAACAATAGAAAAAATCCCACTTGCCTTAATTCGAGGCATAGTCACAGTGGGTGGCTTGGCTTCAGCAATGAAACTGTAGGAAGTCCCTTTTTCAACAACTTGAGTAGTATATGGCATGAACTGTTTACCTTTGGATCCAAACACAAAGTCATCTCTCAAAGCATCTATCAGCACAATGACAACTTTTTTGAAAAGTGGTGGAGGAATCTTGGTCCAGTTAGAAACCATTCCTAAGCAACAAAAACAGAGCATATAAAAGTCATCAACAAATTTTACTGAAAACTAGACAGAAGTTAAAGGACAACTTCAGCATATAAATGAATGCTTTCAACTTCTTTATTAATTTTACACCCAGAAATGGAAGCTGCAAACAGAAAGCCTGCGAAGTAATCTGAGAAGATGAGTTTTCAAGCCATCCAGCACAGGAATAACACAATAACTTCAACACCACCTCTAGGAAGTAAAACAAGATCTGAATGAAATGCATGACTTGAATTTGGGAAAAGAAAAGCTTTGAAATGGAGAGTGTTCAAGGTAATAAGAAGGGATAACTGGCTGTTACCTTCTCTCTTTTTACTTCAGTAAAACTGAACTAATTGTATCTTACAGACAACTTCTGTTAGAAAAAAAGACAGAGCATTCAGCTGTGCTAATACCCAATTTTGCACATCACAACATAAAAAATGCCCCTGTATGAAATCTCATCATAAGATAACGGAAGTTTACAAAGAAAGAGACAATTTCACTGACACTTGTATGAAATAGATTTGTGCACATTCAATCCCTCCAAGGCAGAAGAATGTATGACAGGCTAGTTTAGTCACGGTAGCTGCAGGGCCAAAATCCAATTCTAGAATTGCCTGAACAGGGTATATAGGTGGGTACAGAAAAATGCTGCTGTGCATCAAGTAGTAGGCAATTTCATGCCTTCAAGTTCACCTCTTTCTTTCTCTTGCATGGACTTAATTCTGGCCACAGCAACTCCTCATTCGCATTGAACTTGGTCCACATTGGTGGCACTCAAGCCTTACAGCAGCTATTTTGCCCCAACCTCTACAGGTCTCATTTCTCTATCACGAAAAAACACAGAAGGGCAAAAATGGAGCAGAATGCATCCTACCCATAGCCCTCTACCCAGACACTATTGTGTTGAATTGACTTCTCAGTACATGCATTATATAAAGTTAGGGGTTTTACAGTCCTTTAGAGTACAGGGTTTTTTCTGCACAAATGGTTGACAATTTGGAAAGGTTGCAGATAATGGTGTGTCTAACTCAACAACACCAAAAACAACCTCAGATATTATAATTTGGGGTACACAGATAAGCATCAACAAACTGACATTCACAGACTAGTTACTGCTAGTGATTTTTCCAGATCAGGAAATGGGGGAGGAGGGCACAGCAGAGAGAAGAAGGAAATCTCAACAACAAAATGCTAACTTCAAGCAATCCTAATTCAACTGAAAATTTTGTTTTTCCAGGACCTGAATTACCAACTTAGCAGACATGCCTTGGCTCTCCATGAAAAACAAGAAGGCACCACTGGATGTTCTGTTAGTTATATCTTTCCCCTATCCACTTGCTTAGTGAAAGAAAATTTGCAGGACACCAAAAATGTTCAGATCACAAACACGTATACCCTACCCCTCACAAACACGTATACCCTACCCCTAACCTCCTCCTGCAGTGTGATTTATCAGAAAGTCAATGTATTGAGAATGTCAAATGAATTTGGAGTAATTTACAAGCCATTTCAAAATACTTACTATACGACAGTTAAAGCAACACATTGTCCAAGTCTTGACATGGAGCATGCTCATTTATCTCTGCCAGGGTTACTTAGAAAACAGTTACTTTAAATGAACCTGAACTGTGAAGAAAGTTACAGTTTCTCTACCAAGAACTTACAACAGAAATGTGCTGCAAGCATTCAGTATCACAGCCTTCTCACAGCCAAGACAGCATGCACTCAGTGGCAGTCAGGATTCACAAAGTTAAACATTCAGGAGTTACAGAAACACGGGAAAATATCCTTTTCTGAATAGGTCTAAAGTAGGTTGAAAGCCTTCTGGATTATGGTTTAGTAGGCAATACCCTGGCTTTAGACCTTATCATCCAGACATCAATCTGCAAGCACACTGTAACCAAGAACTACAGAAAGTAAGTACTCTACTGTCACTCCATTTTTGCCTACTACGCCTAGGCTTGCTTATGACATGCCCAAATGTAAACTGCTTGTAGAGCCCTGTGGCACACACTTCCTCTCTTCAACGCAAACCAGTTCTTTCAAAACAAAATTGTCTGACATCTCCTTCCCACCCAGTCACTTTCTACATTAGTGTCCTGCTAATAATCACATGTGAAGGCAATATTTCACTCACAGCAGCCTATCAAGTATCTGCGACAGTCCTGGTAAACTCCAGCTAAAAATCAACCTGCCTTTCAGCAGAAACCACTCAGTCTGTTACCAGATTAGACTCTTTCAGTGTTTCTGCTTAACCAATACCAACACATCACTCTCTAAGTCACACAATCGTCTCTTCTCTCCACTGTGTCTCACAATTCAAGTAAGCCTGTCCCCACAGGCATAACATCACACACTTCAGAAGAATTAACAGTAAATATCAGGCAGCTAAAGACCCAGTTTGGCAGTTACAGTCCTGCTCCACAAAGTTAACCATAAGTGGGTGTCCCAACCAAGAGCTTTGTATGAGCAAAATACTACTCGATCCAGCTGCCAAGTGACCCTGAAGTTTCATTCCACAAGCTCCAAATTGGTGAAAAACAGTCCCTCAAGTATATAGTCCTCTTCACATTACTTTAATACAGTCTGCGAATGAACATATAAGACAACTACATTATTAGCACACCCTCTACTCACTCCTTAAAAACATTCTTGAAAAATTAGGTTTCACAAATTCAGCTCTGGAACAGAGCAGGACATGTAAAGACAGTGATTTCACAGAAACGGTGACGGACTAGACGGCAATACTGCACACACTGCAACCTGCATTGCTATAGTTGTTTTGTCACTACTGAGGTCTTAAAAGTCTCGCTGAAGTGGTATTTAGACACGCCACAGAAAAATCACAGAAATAAGGAATCTCGGGCATAGCAGAGCCAGCGAATGATCACAGGAAACGCGTGAGACGTTTTAGCTGATGCGGCATAATTTAATGCCAACAACTAGCCATTGAAGAGGACCGGGTACCACGGCTCCATCAGAGTCAGGGAAAGGGAAACAAAACGACAGGAAAGCACACTCTTCAAAAAAGTGATAGCTCATGCTTGAGGCTTTTCGACTGGGAGCAGATACTCCTGCCTGTGATCTGCAACTACGTGAAAACCAGTTAAGTTCTGAACTACTCCAGAAACTGGTCTGGAAACACGAGGGCGCTACAGAAAGATGTTTCGCGACGCCGAGCGTCGGGGCGCGCCCGGCAGCTGCTCGCGTTACCTGGGCCGGGCGGGGCCGGCTCGGCAGGAGGGTCCGCGCGGGCCTCTCTGCGGGGCACGGACCTGACGGGCACCGGGAAGAAGCCGCGGAGGAACAGCGCGACGCCCAAGGCCTGCACGAGAAGGCAGGAGGAGGCGAACAC
>VWYO01006650.1:200273-226272 GCA_013400275.1 Rhadina sibilatrix
TCATGGCAGAGGAATGAGGAGAAGTAAGTTTTAAAATTTAAATTTTCTGGAAAAGGAAACCGAAGATACTCTACAAAGTGAAGCAGAGTTTATACTGGTCTCACTGTATATAGTGAAATAGGAAGATAGCCTCAATATCTCGTTCTCCGAAAGAAAATTGCTCCTGATTTCTACCCAGGCAGTTTTTGTATATCCCACCACTGCTGGAAAGATGTGGCACATGTTTCTGTCGTGTACACAAGTCCTTGGCTTTGCCTGTGCGTGGCGCATTCTCCCTGACCCCACCAGCAGAGCACCCTGCCAGCTGCACTTCACTTGCGCCTGGAGGTGTCTCGTCGTGACCAGTCAGGGCGAAGGTGCACTGCCACAGCCCGCTGCCGGCACGGCGCCTGTTTGCAGCCACCACCCACAGCTGTGTGCCTGTGCCCCTGTGTCACCCTGCAAGAACCACCTGGCCACACGCTCCAGAGCAGCTTTGCCACTGGGCCTTCCCCGCAGCACAAAGCGTGATCTGTTTTGTGTAAACACGGGCCAAACGTGTCGTACCGTGCTTTGAAAAATGTTTTCCTGCTGCAGTTGGTCAATATGTGGTTTTACTGCCAGTTTCACTGGCCAGCTGTTAATTCTGGGCTTTGCAACACCTCCCACGAGGCAAAGTTGCCGTGATGTGAGTGGCAGGTGTGAGTGGGTTCAAGATAAGCGCTTTGTATCTGGCCTTTCCTAGAGTCTTCAAATACAGAGAAAAAAAAAATCAAGGAGCCTGAGTCCTGTGAATTCATGCTCTTTACATTTGAGCATATCTGAGCATTATGCTACCTTTAGGCTACCTAAGTGCTTTTTCTGGCCACTTTTACCATTTCATGCTTCTACTGAGAATACTGCTAACATTTTGATTTCTTAATATGATCCAAGCCCATTATTTTTAAAAGAAATTGCATTTTTGCAGACATTATTCACTTACTTCTTTGCAGGAGCATGAGTCTGAAGGCCCATGAAAGTATAGTATTCCATAGTTAACTTCATCTGATTATAAGCAGATTATAAGTGCAATGAAATTCAGAAAAAAAACATGTAAGGAACTTTGCTTGAATCAGTAGGAAATGGCAAAAGGCAACTTTGGGCCATTGTATTCAAACTTTAAAATGGCTTTAGGTAATGTGCCTTAAGGTTACATTATTTATATTTCCAAGAAATGCTGTATTTGTTGCTTTTCATGGGTGTTTTTCCTCTCCTTTATACCTTGAACTAGTGAGACTCTCCAGTCAGAAACTAGGAAAGGTTGCCTAACAAATACAAAGCGACCTTATAAAGGCAATGTTTATGCATCACAAAACACCATCTCAGAAATGTCTGTCTTCCTTTTATTTCATGTGTAAAGCTTGCTTTCCCTTTCAGTAAGTGGAAATTCCCCAAACTGCATCATTCAAACCTTCAAATCCCCACATAAGATCAGAATTTCTGTGTTCAGGCAAATGGACTTCTCCACAGACATAAAAACAGTATCTAGCATGTGATTCACACTCCCTGAGACCTATCACTAAGTATTTACTGGGTAGCATCACCATTTGGCAAGTTCTTGCAGCAACATGATTTCAAGTCCATTACTGTAGCACTTAACTGCAGGGGTCAAATACAGGAAGCATCCTGAGTGTTGTACAAGACTTTAAATCTGACTGTCTGAGTCTACAAGCATGTTACAACATAATATATTGACAATCACTGCTGTGCACTGCTGTGACTGTTTTACAAGCTCTTGGGTATAACTTCCTCTGTTGTGGATAATACATTTATGCCTTGTGAGCTGGTGATTTCATGAGCATTCAGAGGAGGTGTTTGTGTGCTTCCCAGTTTGCAAGCACACAATCAGTGTTGCATGCATCACTGGTTGACTTAAATAGCCTTTGGAAGGTTTAAGGTTCATGTGTCAGGAGTGTCAGGAAAGGTGTTGTATAGTGCAATTCGTGTGAGTCAGAAGGCTTTTGTTTCATCAGAGCCAGCATGCATTTTAGAGCACAGTACAACCCATCCCTGTAGGAGATGAATTTGCATCTTTCCCTACAGGAGAGTGCATTGCTACTGCTGCTGTTGTGAAGAGCCACTCAAGCAAACATACCTCACTGTGCGTTGAGGAAGAAGAAGGAATTTTGCACTCTGTAAAGCCCTCTCTAGAGGCATTTTCCCAAATCTGCTGTGTAATTAGCAGACCGAAAACCAAGCACGCTTTGTCTTCAACAGGCATATGTACCACTGGTTCTGCTAAACCATTAGGAACACATTTGGGTGAGTGTCTTTGCAACCAGCATTTAAAGCAACCAGGGATATTGTAAGTCACTTTGGCATCCTTTGGTTTGTTTTTTGTTTGTTTTTGTTTTGTTTTGTTTTGGTGGGGTTTTTTTTTTGTTTTGTTTTGTTTTGTTTCTTTGAGGTTTTTTGTTTTTGTTTTTGTTTTTGTTTTTGTTTTTGTTTTTACTGAGGGAACTAGTAAAAAGTAGGTAAGATAAAAATTTGGTATGCCCCATGAGGGAGGAGCATACCCCTTTCCAAGAGTCTCTGTGTCCTCTGCCAGCACTTAATGAAACACTGCACATTAGTCAGCACTCAGCATGTCTGCTTCCCCAGCTGCTTTTCTCCTGATTCTTTCACTTCTTATGTTTCACAATTTGGCTAGAAAATCAAGCCCTGTCTTCCTTTCTCCTCTAATTTCAAATATAGACAATATGCAGTCAGTTTTCTCATGTTTTTTTCGACTTTCCCATTCTCTTATTTAGCTTTATTTTGACTAATTCCCTGTAGTTTTGCTCTCAGGCCTGTTTACATGCTGCTGATAAATTCTGAGCATCTGCAGCTCACCTCCTTGCTTTTTGGATTCCCTCAGTTATTCTCCTTCTCTGGGCCTAATTTAACAGGATTTCACATCTGAATATGTGTGTTTATGTGAAACCTGCACATTTCTTCTGACACTGATAATGTCAGATATGTGAACACCTCATGTCAATGGTTTAAACAAGCATCTCTTTTCTGTAATCAGTGATACCTCTTAAACTTGTCCCTAATATATTTAATATTGTATTGAGGGACACACAAGTGGAGCAGCAATATGGACAGTGGCAAAATTGACATGTATGAATAAAAGCAATCATTTTTGCATACAAGGGGTGTGAGGAAGAATTAATTCAAAATTAAGCAAAGCTGTAATAAAAAATGAGACTTCCCAAGGTGATCTGACATTCTGAAAGCACTGTGATGTAGTTAGAAATTCAGAAGGACACAGTAATTTTTTCTCTCATTTCTCCATTCTTCAGTACAGGGCAATTTGAATGTATGTCAGGTCTCTGTCGTATTTAAGCCACAGTAAAACATCAGAAAAGGTTATAAAAGACTGTCTGCTGAAGTGTGACTCTCGCTCCTCCATTCTGGTGCACTGCAAAGTCTCCAGAGATTTGTAGTTGCTGAGGCAAAAGACAAAGCAGAAGCACTGCATTGTAAATCCAGCTTCTGAAATCTGAGACTGAACAGGAATTTCTTCCCATAGAAAAAAAAAAAAGTTAAGAGATAATTAAATAGCTTTATTCGCATCAAATAATTGATTGTGTGTCTTTGTGCACACATGCACGTGTGCACACATGCACAGAAGTCTGCCTTCAGATTTAGCTATTTTAGAAACCCTGCTTGCAGAGCTTATGGGATTTGAGATTGAAGCAGCCAGGGATCACTGAAGAAGATAACCCCTGATAACCCCTGAGCTGGTGAGCTGTAGGAAGCCAAAGCCTGGCTTGTTTCTGTAGGCTGCAGACTTGTTACTTGCTGCAGTATGAGATTACTTGCTTTTGAAGGGGAAGCAAAGCTGCAGAGCAAGAACTAATTGAAGAAAGAAGCTGCTTGTTAGTTTCCCCCAGAGCCTTGCACTCAAAGCTTACATGGTTTAGTAACAATATTTGCATCCCTCTTTCTCTACACAGGGTTGTATAGAGATGTAACTAGTAAGTAAGTAAGAAAACCCTGGCTTTAGAGCTGCATTTGTGCACTCACCCAGGCAGGTTCTCTCAGAGCTGCTGTCATAAACTGGGGTCACTGAGCATGAACTCTGTATGTGCTGCCGATTAGAACAGATAGTAGGATGCTGAGCCAAGGTAAGTCTTTCATTCAGTCTAAATGAACTGGTTAAAACATGAATGAAAAAGGGTAAAACCTCAAGGAAAACTTCCAAAACCACTTAAGTAGATGGACTGATTCTGGCAGTGTCTGAAACTTGACCCAAATGTCAGCAGACCCCACAAGTTAGAGTAGTGCCAGTCGTCTAACCTTCAGAGCAGGCACTGAGAGAAGGAGCTAAATCAGGGCTCAGCTGAACCAACATCTTTTCATGACACATGAAAACTAACCATAATCTCCTCTCCCTACAATTTTACCCACTTATCTTTCTGTCCCCTCCTTTAATCCCATTTTCTTTCCTTATCTGCGTTTTCTTCCTAAAGTAAAAGCTTTTGCAGTCATGCTTTGTGTTTGATAGTCTCTCTCCTGCTCTTCCTGACAGCCTTCGCTATGTTTTAGAGAGGTAATGAACAGCGAACCCAGTGATACTAGGCTTTTCTAGATTTAATGAGGACTGGAAACAGCGAACAGACTTTGTCAGTACCCCTACCAAGGAAACCGCATGTTATGTAAGCTAACTCTTTATCAGGTGCCAAAGCATCCCATCCAGAAACGTGCAAAACAACCAAATGTTTGCATCTTGGTTACCAGGGAATCCAGCAACTCCTCCCTGCAACTGCAAAAAACCAGACTGTTCCCCTTCCTGCTTAGCTACTGCTTTTCCATGACATTAGTACATTATACTCAGCATGCAGGTGATAACTTCAACTCCCTCCAGCCCTCCTTGCCTGATCCTTGCCTGATCTGCCTAGTGCTATAGGGCTTTCTTTAGTCACATGGTCTCTGTCCTACTGAGAATTTCTCATGCTGCAGAAATCCTCTCTTTCCATGTCCCTATAAGCAATGGTGATAAACAATTACAACGATGAAGTAGGAAATGTAGCTACATTCTTCCATGACATATGACTTTACTAAAATAATCTTCCTAAAATATCCTGGTAAAGCATTTTTTTTTTTATCTTCACAGACTTCTTGCCTCACATCTTTCTTCTCTAGGCTGAAGCCTTCCTTTTAAAGTGATTAACCTGCGGGTGCTAGATGTTCAATGACACTGCCTCTATTTACTTTAGGCCTAGGTATTTTTTACTAGCTAAGCACTACATTGTGTTAAAAAATACCAATGTGTAATGTAAGCACTTCTTGTTTCAGAAACCAGCTTCTTCTCTGACAGCTCTTACTGCATTTGTTTCCAGGATAGAGGTCTTTATGTGTTGCTTTTCACTGCAGGGAATTGCCATGCTGTACCAAGCCAGCATCATAAGCCTGCTCATCTTAATGCTCAGATGCTCTTCAACTGTCTGAGCTAAGAAAGCAGAGTGAGGAAGGCTGGCAAGCGTTGAGAGTGCAGGCTGTTGGTGTGCTTGCCAACTGAAGTGTGCACTTTGTCAAATTTCACGCTGAATAGCCAAGTCATTGCCAAGGGAGAAGCTGAAACTATAGAAGGGGCCTTAATAAGATGTGTTAGTGTCTGCAGGGAGGTCAGGAAAATGAGAAACTGTCAGCTGGTATATTAACCAAAGCAAAAGTGTTTGTGAAGGGGGAGAAACAGCAACTTAGCTGTCTTTAGTCACCTAGGGTAATTAATCAGCATCATCAAGCCCTGGCATCAGTAAATTCTGAAAAAAGGTTTTCAAGTGTTTATAGTTTCAGGATAAATTTCTTCCAGTGCTGTGTACCTAGAATTTCTTGCTCTGATAGCTTTGTCACAGAGTAACAGCCTGCCATGCAGATGTACCCATTTCCTCCCCTGTGGGAAAAGTCTACCTGCTCGTTCGTGGGCCAGAGTCATCACACCTGAGCCCTCTCTCTTCCACACCCTGAATCAGCTACCTCTCCAAGACCATTGATTTTGGTGTTTTCCCAGCTTGCTTCTGCAATGGCAGAGAGGCGTGTTTTCCATGGGGGGAAGCTGTCAGCCCACCCTGTGAAGGAGCATAGGGGATCAGAGGGAACTTAACCTGCCTGAATGGTCGCAGGGGGCCAGGCCTGGTGCAGTGTTGCCCAGTGGAAGTAAGATCCTGAGACAGACTATCTGCAGTACCACGTTTCAATTGCCTGTCCCTGTGTTCACACCTGACCACTGCAGCCAGGCCAAGAAAACAGCACCAGGCAGAAAAACTAAACCAGCTAGGTTTTCTAGAGTTTCATTTCTTTATATGGCTGGACCTCTTGCTCCCCTGCCTATTAATTGAGCCAATTATAATGTCTCATGGATTCCTAAGGTCTAATAAGACAGAAGTTTGCTTTAGGGCTTCTCTTGTCCCAACCGCAGGATCCTTCTGTATTGTGCAGCACCAACTCACACAGCCAGGTGAGGTATTTCTACCTCTAATTCTGGTTTGTGCAAAGTGGGAAGCAGAGTCGTAGCCCACAAAAGGCTGATTCACCAATCATCAAAACTTTATGCCATTTGTACATTTTAACATAGCATCAGCATTCATTGCTTAGAGATTACATGAATTTCATTAATTAGTACTCAACCCCCTATTTGCCATGCTAATTACTCTGCAGGTGCAGTTCTTCCCTCTGTCTGACTCCGGGGTCTGGAGTAGGTGGTCACTGAGTTGGTGGTCCACTGCTGGAATTACCTCTCCCCCAGTTACTGCTCAATCCTGACCTTACTCCTGGTGGCTCTCATCCAGACAGTCCATTCATCTTGGGATCTTCCCTTTTCCTTTAAATAAACACTAGCCAAGCATATAATGTTCACAATGCAAATACTTAATCATAACTGTCTAGCTACATCTACTGATGGACAACAACAACAAAATTGCAAGGCTGGCTTCAGATCTTGAGAGGCTCGATATCACTTCTAGCCTTTCATAGGTCCTCTCTACCTTACTCAGCCACCTTTCTCCTCAAGTCATGCAACACTGCTGCCTCTCTGCATGTTTCTTTGTACTTGATAAGGAGAATAAAATGTTAAGGTGGACTGACACTAACACATAGAGATATTATAAGCCTATAAATCCTATTTCTAAAGGAAATCAGCAAAAAACTACTTACATCTGATTGCAGGCTGTTAACTTTATCTGCACTAATAAACTGAAAAAGTTTCCTTGTCTGAGCTTTTTTTTTCATTTCCAAAACAGCTTCTGGCATATTCACCAAATGAGACAAAGCTTAAAGAGGTTTTTTCTCTTACTCAGGCTGTTCTCAGTGCCTGTGTTCTCAAAATGTAAATGAAGAATGAGACTTGGGTCTCAGCAACACTGGAATCAGCTGAGCATTTGGAGGATTTTCAAAGATCGCCAGGGCTCCTGAGAGTAGAAAAAGAAAAATAATAATAATAGTTTTGTGTCCATTTTAATGAACTTTGAAAGCTTCCAATGAGCACAAGAGTTACTATTACCAAGACTCAAAAACTGTCAAGAAGACGAGATTTCTTCAGTCCTTATTAAGAAAGGTTTTTCCTTCCTTGAATGCCTGTATTATTAGGACAGGATCTGAGTATCCTCTTTTATTGAAGTAGGAGTCTTCCTTACACACTCCATTTTAAGCTGCAGCAGACTCTGCGGTGAGTTTAATTATCAACATAGGCAGAACACCAAAACCACACAGTGTAATAGTTACAACAAGAGGTCAAGATTTTTTTTTGTTGGTTCTTTTCCCCTCTGGTTTGTTTTTGGAGGGTTCTTTTTCTATTATTGTACTTGTAACAGTGATTAAGCTCAATCCCAAAAACTCCACAAGGAAGAATAAACTATGAAAAATCATGTCTCTTTTTTCCAGCAAAATGGCACGGGGAAATAGATGAAGAGGCCACAGCTCATCATTTTTGTATCATCTTAGATACTGACTTCCTTAAGTCTGTGATACTCATCTTGTTGTTATTTGGGCTTCTAAGGTTGTTCCAAGAAAATGAATTACAATTGCTAGGAAGCTGTGAATTTCCAGCCTCAGCATATTGGGAATGCCTTGTTCACATGCCAGAGCCTCACATCATCCAGCTTAGTTCCTCTCACTCCTAGCAGGTTTTTCATGCCCTGCACTGGTAGCTTTGTAGAGAACACTGTCTCCACACTTTGCCCCCTTCTGGCTGTGCTGCACCCACTAAGGTTATAGTTTGTCACACTGGGCCTCATTTCAATATTGCAAGTGACCAGCACTGCCCACAGTGTTTGAAGAAGGCCTCAGTAGGTCACGAGTGACCCTGAGAGTATCTTTCCTCTCTGCTGGCAATGGCCATGGTATATCTGAAGATCTTCTCCCAGCTGTGCCCCACCAACTCTCTGATCATTTTGTAACTGGCATGCTATCATGCATTTCGTTTCTCTACACAACCTCAGATGTATTTCCAGCTGAACACAAAGATTCTAACTGCTGGTTCTCACGACTATAATCTTATCACTTTGGGTTACTGAAGCTCAAGTCGTATCACTGCTCTCATCTCCTTGAACAATCCAGTTCTAATTCTTGTGCCAAAAATTACTAGTAAAAATGTAAACAATTTACTATCCACAGGACACAGATCAGTCCTGTCTCTGAATGAGCTATAGCAGTTAGCACCTACTGCCTTTGACTTCTCTTAATCAGCTGTTCCTCAGAATTCCAAGCTGAGTCCTGTCTTAGGTGGCAATGCAAGATGTAACCAAAAGTTTGTATTCTATTACCATAGAATTACCATTCTGTAGCTGTTAAACTAGGTGTGGCAGTGTTCTTTATCTCTTCCATGACCCATCCTCCCTCCAGGGGGGTATCTTCTGTTAATGGGCCGAAGAGGCTCACTGCATGACTGATACAATTACATCATCCCATTGGGAGATGCTCCACCCAGGGGGAGGAGCCAAGCATTCCTACCTGGTTAAAAATCTGAGAGTCAGAACAATGGGGCAACCTGTTTCCACTGCATTCCCAGAGGAGGACTGGACCCATCTACGCCACCATGGGACCTTCAGAGGAAAACCATACCCTTCTACAGGATCATTCCCGTAACAGAACCACATCTGTCACTCCAGGAGGATTTGATTGGACTGCTACCAACATATTGATCAACAGGGTGTAAGGTTGTATTCTGACTCTGTCAGTGTTTTCTTTTTGTTTGTCTGGGTTTTTTTCTACTACTACATTTTTATTTCAATTTTCCTGGTAAAGACCTGTTTTCCTATTCCCATATCTTTACCTGAGAGCTCCTTAATTTCAATATTATAATAATTTGGAGAGGAGGTTTACATCTTCAAGTGAGGCTCCTGCCTTCTTTAGCAGACACTATCTTTCCAAATCTAGACAAATATCTATAAACCTGTCTCCCTCATTTTGTTGTGTTAACATGACTTTTCTGAATAGACACATTCTTCCCTTCTGAAGCTCATCATTTCTCTTACTAGATGAAGAACTTGATTCTTTCCACCCAAGAGCAGGTTTCACTGCCACTGTGGGTGGCATCCTTCCCCAGCTATTTCTGTCCGTTGTGTTACCCTCTTTTTATCTGGTTCTGGGTCCCCTTCCTGAGTACTGAATGCAACAAGAAAAATTATTCCTTGGCTTTCTCTCAAACCATAGCAGTAGCAATCTTATAGTTTTTAACAGTTTAGAAGTCTCTTATTACCTTGAAATTGTGTCTGGAGAAAAATGTATCAAGGTCACCTCGGCTTTCTTATAAGTAGTTGAAGTGTGACTTAACAGTGGAAGCAGTCATAAAGAAGACATTAAAGAAAGAAATACAAAGACCCTTGACAGTATAAGTATGGGAATCTGGAGCTGCAAAGAAGGATGGCAGGTTGTGAATATGATGCTTTAGGATATGCCACCTAGCCAAATAAAGCAGGCCCTTGCTGTCAGCTTCTTGCTGCCTGCAGTACTTGAAGATCATTCTAAGGTGAGAGAGGAGATCTATCAGGAGAGGAAGGGGTTCCTGGAGAGCAGAGAACTGTAGAACACTGACATTCAAAAAGAATGAAGCCGTTTCTGTTGGGAAGACTCTAAAAACAAGAAGAAGCAAATAATTCCGTCACCAAGCCATGGCTCCGAGGAAGCAGTCCCTTCCTTTTCTACAGAGAGAACCTGTAGCATTTTTTTCAAGGACTACATTGCATATGAATCTAAAAAAAACACCAAAAAAACAGACAAAAAATCACATTAAACGGCCAAACAGTGCCATCTGGGGACTACTCTCATAAGAATAGCATGAGCAAAAGGCAGTAAAGTTAATGAAGGACCTGCTTTTTCACTCAGAATGAGCAGAAGTTTATTCTGTGGGAAGTTCTGATTATTTGCACGGGGCCAGTCTTGGGGTCAGGTACTGAGTGGCACACAATTCTCTATTAAGAGTCAGGACTGCACCAGGAAAGGAGCACCAGCACATCTCTAATATCAAGAGCAGTGGTCAAGCAGCAGCTTTCTTGTATGTTCTTGATACAAAGAATTTTTTAATTTTAATCTTGCAGGAAACATGAGACTAAATGGAAATCAAGGAAAGGACAATATGATGTAGCACTAATGGAGAAAGTGCTTTCAGAGCTTCTTGGTTTACTATGCTATACAACAGAAATATATTTTACAAAGCCTCCAGGGCACAGTGATCCCCCATTCAAAGCGGTTCTTTTCATATGAGTACCTGAGACTTTGCTTGAGGACTGCAATAAAATCACAGAATCATTTCAGCAGAATTGTTTGGGTTGAAAGAGACAAGAAAGATCATCTAGCTCCAGCCCCCCTGCCATGGGATACAGTGAGCACTATCACGTAGCTGTTTGTACAAGCAGTGGGAATATGCAGCTTTCCAGGCTGGTGCAGATGATATGAATTGAAGCAGAGATCTCTTGTAAGGACAACTGTGTCGTTTCAGAAGTGGCATGAGGGAAGGGAGGGTGCAAGAACAAAGCACCTGGTGCTGCCTTCAGGCAGGCAGATTCAATCTGGGCTCCTGCAGGAATGCAAGCTTGATGGCTGCCTTGAAAATGCAGGCTTTTCAGCAGAATGTAGAAAACCCAGAGATGGACCAAATCTGCTGATTTGGGTGTTGTGCAAACAAAAATGAAGAGCAGCTGCTTTTAATCCCAAGCTGCATGTACAAAAAGGGAAGTGGGAAAGTAGCAAAGGCAATAAATTTTTGCATTTCTTTCAGAGCCTTAGATTTCTTTGAAGGATTAAGAGTATTATGTTAAGACCTTCAGTTTAAGCTGGATCAAAGAGGAAAGAGGAACCAGAGAATGTGGTTGTCAGTAAGAAGCTATGGAAGTAACATAGACTTTTTTTTTTTTTTACTTTTACCCTCAAACTGCCTACAAGCCAGACTAACTCTTCAAAAACCAAAGTAAAAAAAAAACTTGGCTGCATCAGAAGTCTGTGCAATGTTTGGCTACCCATCTGTGCTATTTTAACATTTTCAAGATTTCAAAAGGTTCAGTACACAAGTATTCCCTTCTGTTATATTTATAGGATTTAAATTACATGCTATTTATTTTATTTAGTATTTATAATGCACTCATTTTAATTCACCTGCTGGAATACACAATTCATTTTTAATACATAATTTCTAATTTCAGTTTCTTTGCTTCTCTTGAGCTAACCCCTGGAACTGAGTTCTTATCCAGAGACCAGCACCTGGGAAATCTGCTAAAACAATAGCACATGATCTGCATCCTCATGAAACTGCCTGACATTTAGGGTCACCACCATGCTGATGTTAAGCCAGCTGAAACTGGAGTGATAATAGTAGGCACCAACCTCTCTCCTTCTTACCTTTGCAAGGGAAGCAGAATAAGTTATCCAGCTACTAGGGTGGAGTGACTCCCACTTTTCCACCTTCCTGCTCAGCCTGAAGAAACATAAGAGATATTTTGACCATTTCTCTGTTGTGGTTACACTCACCATGGTGCACAAAGATACCATGGACCTTACTGGGGACATATTTTTGTCAGAACAGGCACTGAACAACATGTTCTTAAGGAAACTCATAATCAAATGAACAGAAGTCAAGGCATAGTAAATTAATTCCCTCCAGCTTGCAGCAGTTTCCAGGCAGGGTAGGTAGTTCCATGGCACACGTCATACCAGCACTCAGTAACTCCCCTCAGACTCAGCCAGAGGCCCCATAGTCCTTGGGGAAGTTTCTGTCAGCATCCTAAGGTACAGCTGTGGGTATGTTCACAAGGGCTCTTAAGCCCGTGGTTGAACCCTCTTGCACTCTCCACTGCTCCTCCTTCTTGCACCAGCTCCCTGGACAGTTTGACACCCCTCTCCTCCAGCACAGTGATGCCACATCCTCTGTTTTCACAAAGGAATGTTGTTTAAAAAGTGTGTTACCACGGACAAAACAGATGCTATACACCAGCCGGCAAAAGATGCTTTTTACTGGTAAAACTTCATTGCAGGTATACCAGAAGAACTAGACTAACAAGAAAGTTTTGGATTGTTGCCAATATACAGTGTCAAAAAAAAAAAAAAAANAAAAGAAACATGTATTCAGCTCCTTTAGGAATTAAACTATTGACCTTTCTGAATGCCAGAAAGCATAGAAGTAGGGCAGAGAGAGAACAATTATCATATTTTTGAAACAGAAGAACTCCCAAATCTACTAACTGTTAGACCTGACACTAGCTGGGAAAAAGGACGAAGACAGGATGCTGTTGTTAGAGCAGAATCTGTTGGGGGTCGGTTGCACAGATAATCCAGGGTGGCAGAGGTTTCTCTGATGTTTTTGAGGGCATTTGATTTGTTTCAGATAGCACACACAAATAAGTCACATTCTTACAATAGTTGTTTGCAAGATGCAGGAAGTAGCATTGACCCAAATTGGCAGGGGTTTCTCCTCAGAGGAACCCTCAGAAATGTGTTTCTGATAGAGATGCTCAGGCATATTTTCTTCCAGACACTGGAAGTCCCTGTGATGGTGGCACAGTGGGAGGGGAACACATACGCTGCTGCCAGAGGACTTTGTCTCAGGGAGTTGCCTCAGCTCCAGGCCAGACAGTGCAGAGCCCCTCACTTTCCCTGGCCCCTGCAAAGCCTCTCGGAAGGGCACGTGAAGACCCCCTTATAACTCCTAGCAGGTACAGAGGCACCCCATGACAGCACACAGGCAGGTTGCTTTCCCAGCCCACTGTGCAGGAGGGAGTGCAGTGGGCACGACTTGAGGACACCACCACTTCTGCTAACTGCTTGGCAGCCTTCAATCATCCATGTAAAGCCAATTTCCTTCCCAGGGCCTCTGGAGACGAGAACTCAGTCCATGCCTGGGTTTCAGGTGGTACAAGAACATCCCTTTTAACTGTGTGGGTGCCCTCACCAACAGGATTCACCAACACTTATGGGAGCAGCAAGCACCCCAGCTGCAGAGTTCTGCAGAACACACAAGAGTGCAGCTGCCTGTGGAGATGAGGACCCATGGCATTTTCATTTTGATAATATCACACATACTGCAAGTGTCCTCCATGACTGAACTAGAGCCATTAGGGGAGCAATTTCAACTGCAGTGACAAGGGAAGCATTTCCTTTCACTGGCCAAGATCTAGTCATCTTTTATTTATCCATGGCTTGTGTTTGTTTAACACGGTATTGCTGGTAACCAGACAGCATTAATAAAAGTGACTTCACCTTGTATTTCGGTTTGGTTTTTCTAAAATTTCTTTTTGACTTTACTGACACGTGTCCTGTGTGAGAAGGCAGGTTCTGAACTGGCAGTGACAGCAACAAAGATCATCTGTTTTCACTGGAAGATTTTACTATTGTACAATCCAAGATGAACTAAAATGATGTTAGAAATTAAGAACTGCTAAAGAATTCTGCATCCAAAAAACCCCCCTCAGACGCTGTGCTTATACCCAGTGAGGCAATCTAATTCCTTCAGCAGCAGTGGTGGGATGTACATAATATTTGTAAGAAACTAGAGCTCCCAAATACATTCTTGTCTGTTTCTGTGCTTCCAGGAAGCACAGTGCAGTGTTTTCAGCATAGGAAAAACTGCTTCCTAGGATTTCTGTGAACACAACTCCCTTTCCAAACTGCAGTCCTGCTAATTTGACAGCAGGTGAATGTTTGCAATAGAGAGCTGCTGTGTCATGGTCAAAGGGGCAGAGCTAAGGCTGAATAAATATTCAGACTCCCCTGTGCCTGATTTAACAACTGACTCTTGCTTTGAAAGGAGTTCTCTGAAATAGGAGATCCCCTAGGGGAGTCCCTCCAGGTAACAGCTGCTGAATGCCAGGGTGCAAAATGCCTGAACCCCTGGTGTCCAGATTCATTGTCAAGCAGCTTCTCTCTTTTTGAAAGTTGCTTTGATTAGGATTCAGTGACTCTTGCAGTATCTCATACACTAAGTGCTCAAACACCAACATAAACCAGAGATCTGAGAACAGCTTTTGCACTCCTGGGAGAGTTTTTGTGAATCTGCTGAGGAACCACTGTGTTTCACAGCTCTGCAGTTTGTCTTTATCTCATCTTCCCACTGCCCTCTATTTCCAAGGTAAAAAAAAAAAAAACCAAAAGGAAGGAAAGCTTGTGATGCAGTCGCAAGGGAGAGGCTGTCCAGATCATCTGTAAGGTTGCATTTGTCTTGCAAAGGCTGCGGGAATGATGTTCCCTCATCCCATGGTGCATGCAAAAAGCACTCTGCATTTGGGAGCTGTGGTTTATGCACATTTGTGCATTGTAAAAGAGCTGCTTAAGGAAGGATGGTGGTTACCTTTCCACCTCCTCCACTGGTGGGGAGGTCTCTTTCCTAAATGAATATTCATCATTTCTGAGGTCTTGTGGTAGCAATAGCTGAGGGTAACCATCTACCAAGGCATACTTCAAGGCAGGTTTATGACTCTGTGCATCTATGGTGCCTGAGGATGCTCAGGAAGGCTTTGCATCTCCCTCCTCTCTCTCTCCCCCTCTCTCCCTCCCAGCTGCATTTTGCTAATCTGCTCACGAGGCAGCTGCCTGGGGAGAGCATGGGGCGGGTACTGCCTCCTACAGCAAGATCAGGCCAGGAAATTGTAATTTTTGTTTCTGCACAACTAACTCCTACCCAGAAACCTACTGAAAAGGCAGGGGGGGAAACAAATCCTCTTTATTCCCACCAGCAGAAAGGAGATTTTGTAAACTGCTAAGTAACAGGTGTGAGGGGATGGTGAGGAGTTACTACCTGCATAAGATTATTCTTTTAACAGCTGTGTGCTCGTAGCATTGCTTGAAACAACTGAATATGAGTATGAGCTCTGCCCACTGGGGCTCTCTCTCAGTGGTTAATCCACAATACAGGGATCCAGAGCACAGCTAAAATTTGACTAACGACTTTAGGCTTTTCTTATATGAAGAACAGAAACTATAAGACATTCACCTCAGGGACTATTATGCTACTGGTACAGCTCTAGACAATTTGAGACCTGCAAACAGGCCTCCACAGCAAGAATCAGAACACCAATTTTGTTCAGTGGGGGCTCAGAGGAAAGTGGCCAAGCTGAGGAGGAACAAGCCTCAAGAGAAATGTTTGTCATTACTGCTGTCCAGCTCTCCACTCTCCTCCTTTTGGGAATCCCTTCCCAAGAAGAACTTGGTTGTGTCTGATGGATGCAGCAGCTTCTCATGCCTCAAGCACATCTCAGACACTGTGTTTGTGCAGATCTTCTGCCATTCTGCAACAGCGTTTGAGGCATGTGGTGAGAAACCTGCTGCCCTAAGTTAGTCACAGGAAGCAGTTTCCTGTTTGACTGTAAAGCAAACCCAGATCCCTGGGACTAACAGTTTCATCCTGCAAGGAGGAGAAGGAAGCATTGGATCTCATTGTCATTTTTGCTCTGCCAGCCAAAGGAAAAACTCTGTAGCAGGAACTAGTTCCTGACAGTGGAGGAGCTGGGTCGGGTGCACCTGAGAGAGAAACATTGCTCTGCAATGTAATTAGTGTAATACTAAAAAATGATACCCTGCCTTCCTTTCCAGCTGAGCTGGACAGTGATACAGCTCACGGAGGAGGGGTACAACAGTGCCCAGTGAACCTATGTGAAGAGACAGAGGCCCTACCCTGTATCACCCAAGACCCATCAGCTCCTTCAATATGTATGGTGGGGCTCTAAGCCACAGCTCCAATGCAGAGGCTGACAGTGGAGCACTTTGAAGATTAGGCCAGGTGGGAGAGGCCCCTTTTCCTCACTCTGACAGCATTTAGAAGAAGAGAAGTGACTCCCAGACATGTAAGGTTTCCTTTAGGAGACTTTCACAGTGATGAAGTTGGTTGCCTCACTTTCCCAGCCACTCACCTGTTGTGTCATTTTTGTATGTTCTGTTTATTTGAGAGAGGATTGAGCTGTGAAAGGGAAAGACAAGGACAGCAAAGCAGATGATCAAGTAACAAGATACTAAGCTGTGTAGTCAGGATGTCCAAGGACAGCTTCCACACAGCTGTGCACCTGAGCACCACAGCCAAAAATAAAGCAAACCTGAGCAGAAAAATAAACCAAACCTTCTTTCTCACATCACATGTGACTGACTGCAGCCAGGAGGGTGAGGTGGAGTGCAGGGAGCAACAGAGCACTCGGGACAGACAGATCAAGCGTCCCCAGACCCGTTCTGGACCTGATGGCCTCAATATCTTCCTTATACCAACAAGTCTCCGAGTGTTATAGTCTTAAATTTCCATTTTCTTGTGTGGGCACATCTGCATGCACACATGCTTTACACCTTCTCACAAACACATAATCCCTTGGCAGCTTCAAATGCATCTGCAGGGAAGAAGGGAAACCTTTACCGTGTGAGACGTTCTTTAGAGATCTCTGGTTAGGTTGATCTTGTCAAATGTTGCAACCATATAAAATCATTTTGCTCAGGTGTAATTTTAAACTGAAACTCTAAAAGCAGGTTTGAAGGAAAAACAGCCACTGTTATCAAACTCACTCATCAGGAAAGCTGAAGCACAGAGGGAAGAGATTTGCTTGCATTAACGAGGAACAGAAAGAACAGATGACCAAAAGGAAACCTGGAGTCAAAACCAGTTGATGAGAGATAAGAGTGTTTATAAAGTCTTTCTTGGATCAAAATACAAGCTGAAGTGTTAGCAGCAGCAAGCACCTCTTTAAGCCAGTATGAAATGTTCCTATTTTCATACACAATTAGCCTCACTAGATCAGTAAGAGCTGCTGCAAGTCTCCTTAACCTAATCATTGCTTATGGAAGTTTCCTCTTGCATCTTTGTTACAGTTTCTCCCACAACATATCTTTCTGAATAGGTGATCATTTCAGTCAGAGTGTGAGGAAACATCTGGGCCCATCTGGCTCAATTAAAGTGCCTTGTTCTAAAAGCATAACCCATAATTTTCTGCTCATCTTGTTGTATTTTCACTTTTGTCTGAAATTAGGACATGCTCAGAAACGCTAATTATTTTATGAATCATCTAACATCAGACTCGATACATCTTTCTTTGTTGTTGCTGCTATGCGGAACTTTCAGTTCTTTTGTCCACTGATACCAACGTAACGCTGTCTGGCTTATCTCGTTTCACAGGCACTAAATAAGGCCTTCCTAGCACTGAAACTGGCCATGCATGTGGCAACGTGCTCTGCATCCCCCAGGCGTCTGCTTGCCGGCAGAGTAAGCCTGTGCCCTCTGGAGGAGGCGGATGGCGCCGGGGGCGATGACAGGAGGGTGGTGCTGTCAGACGCTTCCCTCTGACAGGGTACATCGACCCAGGGCTCGGCATCGTTTGCAACATAACAAGCCTTTCACCCATGCATGCACCAGGGCTCCAAAGGAAACACATAAAAGCTGTTCTGGGGCCAAAGCACACTCAGTACTCACTGCTAGGCACAAAACCCTGCGGCCTCAAGCCCAGTATCAGGTCAGCTCCTCAGCAGAGGGTGAGAAGCTTTAAAAGGTGTCGTGCCCCACAGCTCAGCACGGCTGTCAGGTAGGGCAGCAAGAGGGAAGCCTGTGGGAAGTGCCTGTCCCTCTGTGGTACCAAGGGAAAGCCAGGCTGAGCAGCAGGGCCACTTGTGCTGTTGTATGATGGAGAGGTGGGTCTGTTGCAGAAGACTTGAGAAGTACAACTTTGGACCGTAAGGAGAACATTATGTCCCTTGTCTTTTAGCTGCTGTGACAGGACGAAAAGCAGGGGCAGGCCTCTCCAAGATATTTGGGACAGGATTTACAGGACATGCAACAGTAGGCAGATTCCTCTGGTCTCCTGCCCAAGCTTTAGGTAACACAGCAGGAGCAGGAGAGCATAGAGGGCTGGTTGAAGGCATCCAATTCCTTTTATTCAGTTCATTGTCATATGGTACAGAAGGGCTCATGACCATGACACCAGTCCCTGGAGAAAAGGACAGATCCCTTCTCTGATGCTGAACTATTAGACCTGCATTTTCATGGTCAGCTGTTCCAATGTTTCACGTTCACAACATCACAGACTCTGTATAAAGCTTTCCAGAAACCTCGGGATATGATAGCCCTGGAGCCAAAAGAACAGACATTCAGACTCTCTTCCAGGGATCCACACGAGGACGGGTGGATCTAGTTCAGTGTCCCTGAGCAAGCAATGTGCAGGTTCCCAGCTGTTGTGTGCCTTGCTTCACAAAGGTTTGCTCTGAAGTCAGAGGTCCAAGACCACAGCAGGTACCCAGAACCCCAGAGCTGCCCTGCTTCCTGCAGAACCTCTGTTGGCCCTGGAGCAAGCTCCTGCAAGCAGTCCCCTGCAGCAATGCAGGAACCAGCTCCCTTCTCAGTTCCTGGTGTTGAGTCTGCAGCAGCAGGAGCAGAACCAGTTCTGCCTAGCAAAGTTTCTGCCAGACATCAGTCCTGGTCTGTGCAGCTGCTCACTGCTCACGCAGAGCCTCGGGGTTCAACTGGCCAGCAGTAGCTCCCACTGCAAAGGATGCTCCTGGTCTTGGTGACTATGCAAATTGTCATTACAAGTAGAGAGGCAGGAAATGGCTTGTGCCATCTCATCCTCCATGTCCCCAGGGCTGAAATATCCACATTTAAAAGCAAGAAAGATTCTAGCTGCATGTGTTATTTGCTAGAGATCAATTACAGATCAGTGTAAACAGCTGATCTCCCACTGAATTCACTTCTTTATTATACAATTTATTAGAGGATTATCCAGACAGCTCAGCACATTACTAGCAACAGACGTTACTAGCACATCAATATTTATTCTGCCCTTTAGCAAGAAGCAGAAATGCAAAGCATAATTTTCTAACTAAACTTTCAGGACAAACTTTTTGCTCTTTTCCTTTTTTTTATACTGGAGAAGCCAGCTCAGGAGCAGTGCTGTGCCAAAGATGAAGCCAGGACACGTCCAGGTTCTCAAGCTCCAGGAAAACTCCTGCCCCTTGTCCTGTCACTATATGCCCTTTCCAAAAGTCCCTCCCCCTCCTTTTTATAAGCCCTCTTTAGGTGTTGGAAGGCCACAATGAGGTCACCTCAGAGCCTTCTCTTTCCATGCTAAACAATCCCAGCTCTTCATAGGAGAGCTTCTTCAGCCCTCTGATCATCTCTGTGGTCTCCTTGGAACTCACTCCCACAGATCCATATCCTTATGCTGAGGGCTACAGAGATGGACCCAGTACTACAGGTGACATCTCATGAGAGCAATGTAGAGAGGGAAAACTCATGAGACTCAAGCCATTTCTAAGAGAAAGATAAGGAAAAATTGCTTGGTTTTCTTTACCTTGAACTCTAGTGGCTTCCTGGAAGAAAATGCAGGGGTGAGTGTGGAAGGAGGACACAGCTGGCACAGTAGGTAGGTGTGTGCCTTCTTTGTGCATTGTCCAGTGGGGGTTATAACAAATCATGCAGCCTTTTTCCTGAGATACAGAGGTACACTGCTCTGCAGAACTGGAGCTTCATTTCACAGTTCTGGATAAGAGCATGGTCTTCTACATCTCCTTCTCTGGATGCTTCTGCAGCAATTGCAAACACTACCAGGAGAAATGTCTTTGGGAAATGTATTTGCATTTCAGCCTGTCCATGGAAAAGGATATGAGGTATTAAATACCACCATGGATCACAGCAACAGGAATTCCAGCCTGTGCTAAAGATTTGCTGAAAACTTCATCAGATTCTGATCTTCCAGCATCGGGAATAATCTTCTAATACTATTTGCATCACACTGAAATTAAAGAATTGCATTTATCATTTCTCATTTGAAGCAGAAACATTACACTTGACAGCAATGGATTTAGAAGTTGAAGCTCTTCAGATTTTGTTTATCTTACACAAGATGCTTGATCATATTAAAGATGCAGTTTCCAATTGTTCATCCAGGTAAAACTCAAACTTTGTTTTTGAGGTCTTGTTGGTATCAAATCCTCTTGGATTTCTGTCATTTAGGCTGAGTTTTATACCATCCTGCACAAGGATGAATAAATGCATGTACATTTTCCTTTGAAGCTGTGGACATTTTTTTTTTCAGACAGGAAACATTCCAGGATAGAACTTGATTCAAAAGCTGAGTTTGAGTATTCAAGATGCTGACCAGATGAATTTTGTGGCATTCATGGTGGGGACACAGCAACACTGGTGAGAAATGGGCCTTTCTATGAGAGCACTTGATGAGGATGCTAACCCTGGGTCTAGTGTTGGACCGTGCAGGCAGGTAACCTTTGCAGTTGCTTAGGAACTTACACCCAGTCACCTCACCAGCCTCCCCACGGGTGAAGCAGCCTGGGCTGAACCTGCAGGGCCTCACTTCACAGCCTCATTTACTCGGAGCAAATGTTAGGATAGTACAGCAGTTTGCTCTGCCCAGAAGCTTTGGGTGCTTAGTCTGTTCTTCCTCCTCCCACTGCAGCTGTCCCAGTACCTGCATTCTAAAGACTGTGTGTCTGTACTGAGGTCACACCTACTCACCACAGGCTGAGCACATGCAGGGCACAGCCCTGGGATCTACCTGGATGCTTACTGCCAGCCCCTTGCTCTCCTATGCTGTTTCTGGTCTGTGTGTCCACCCCCACCCAAAGTTCCAAGACTCCTGTGGTGCATGCCTCCTCTTCCTCATTCTCCAGCATAAATTACTTGCTTCTGTCCACTTAGCTGAGCATCTGTTCTCATGGGCTGAGCTCTGCCTCTGGCACTGTCAGCCTGTGAATTCAGACATCCAAAAGCAGCTCTTTTTTGCAACATGCACATACAAACTGCACACATTCAAAATGCTTAGTATTAAAAAAAATCCCTATGTGGCATGAGTGTGAAATGGCAATGAACACATCATTCTGCCAGCAGATGGCAACCAAAACAAAGATGATTACTGACAATAAATAATTCCACATGAAATCAGGTGTGTTTTACTCAGGAGAGCAATGCAGGTGCCATCCACCACAAGGCGGTAGATAGCAGAGCGGTGGGTCACAGACAGGCCTAAACAAGCTGCCCACATTAGTAAAAGCAGAGCACAGAATGATGTCCCTTCTGCCTCTCCCACTTGTGTGAATTCCGATTTTATAAGAAGATTTTATAAGAAACCCCTAAACGTCCTTTTATACATCTGGAGATGGTAAACAATTGCAGTTCAACCCTCCACAGGAGATGTGGTCCTCATGATATCCCATACCTGGGAAAAGAAATAAAGAGGTCTGAGAGAGGCTCATACCTTACACGTATGAGGCAGCAGCTGCAGTACATGCACAGAAGCAGGTAAGCAGGTGAGGGATTTCCAGGTCTAATAGGTGTTAGGCTCATGGTGGTAGGAGCAGTAGAAAAGCCTAGTGAGGAGTGAGGGAAGAAAATAGGAGGGCAGCTCCAATAGTGAAGATAGCTGAGAAAATAAAACCCATTGGTAATAAAAAGAAAATTTAAAAAACCCTGCATTCATCCCTGGTTTCATGATGAGTCAGTAAAGGCATGAGAGGCAAATTTAGCCACAGTATATAAAAACATCTCAGTGTGAAATGAGATAGAATGTACACTGGGTTCAACAGCCTTAATTCAGTCCATAGGAAAAACATGTAGGAGTCCAGTTCTTGTGGTTTGTAATCCCTAGAACAGAACCCAGCACCTTATTTACCTCTAAGGTGAGCCACTGCTAGGATGTGGATAGAGCAGGTGTGCAGCAAGAAAGGAAGAGCCAAGAGACATCATAGCAGCTACCTGCTGTAGGTTACCAGTTTCTGTTTCTGCTTTGCTGGAGGTCAGTCGCCACATTAAGTCTAGTGAATCCATTGCTTTAGAAACCTCATAAGACCAGAGAAAGATGACATCTTGGAACTGTTGACAAGAGGGAATCCTTTAAGTCAAACACTCCTCTAATGCCTTCCAGGAATGCCGTCAGCAGCATTTTTGAACTTCATCATGAGACTGACAGTACTAGGCTAGCAGGGATCAGGAGAAAAGCAGACTCAGAAGAAGTACCAAACTCAGACTATGGAACACTCAGTGCTTCACAGCACACACAGCAACATCCCTGGAATGGCAAACTAAGTTTTGTAATTTAAATCAGCTTCCTGAGCAAGCTGGATGAGCTGTTTCTTCAGGTTTCTTCTGGCGCATTAGAAGTGTGCTGGGCACATTGCATATTGTCAGAGCAGCAGTGCACTGATGATCCCTTGTCCTGCAGAGTACTGGTGTCATACTGCTCACCACCAGAGCTATGCTCAAAGAAAGAAACATTGCAGTTCATCAGTTAATAACGGCTGGGTCTACCAGCACCATTATATACCAGGAAACTTCACAGCTGTTATTTTGCATATGCCCAGAGCTTTGATTAGGATCTGAAGCCACTCCAGAACAGCCAGCAGCTTTACAGATTAAAGGAGATGAGGAGTTCCTTCTAAGTTAGTATTAAAAGGGATCCTTTTGGATCAAGTCCTCATCTACCTACGTACTCCATTTTCCCTTCTTCAGTGTTTTTTGCCCAAAAATATACCGGAAGTTCTTCTCTTTATCCTCCTCATAAGGGAGGCAATGCTGAGGCAGGGCAGATCATATCCTCTCTAACATTACAGTAACCAGGTCAGGTGTCTACAATTGCACACTTGGACGGCTTTGATTGCTACAGGCTGCTCTGCATACCACAGTACTGTACCACAGTACACAGAGTGTTTCTGCTGCCTTTTTAAATCCCCCATTCACTCTGCCTTGTGTGCTTTGCTGGATATTGAATTTATGGCCAGGCTATTTCTTTGTAATGCATTCTGCTTACCTGGTGTAATTACTGATGCTTGCTAGCTTGACTCTTCAGGATTTCTATCTGCTGTGTTCTCCCAATTCAAATCTTTCTAAGTACATGTCAGAGTAGCCAGAAGCCTTGCATATGGCAAAGAAAGATGCACTTGACTAACATTATCCTCCTCTGCTGCAGTGAAGGACCAGAAGTAGGTATCAATACATTTTTCAGCATCTTTGCATGTTAGCAATAAACTGATCAGCAGCAAAAGAGGTAGCATGTTCTACATGTGATACAAGGAGAAAGGTCTTTTAGCATCTTGGCACTGAGTAATCTATCATAAATTCTTGTAAACCCATCAGATTATTCAAAGTAGTAAGCAGAATTTGAATAACATTATCCAGTAGCAATGGCCTTTGCCTAAGAGAATTCAGTTTGCTTGCTAGTGCTTCTTTTTCGTAACCCATGCACTTCCACCCATCCTTCTTTGGTCATGTCTGTCCATTCTCTTACCTCCCTTCCCTGTTTTTCATCCTTCTCCTTGGGGATTTCCAATGGTAATCCTATACTTTTGTGCTTTTTACTTTAAAAGAAAATTTCTCAATGTCACCAAGTGGCTTTTTCACCTATGAAAGATCCTGCTTGCCCATACTCTTGCAGAGTATGGAGTCAAAAGATGCTTGCTGGGGACCTTGTCAGTATGCTTCCAGCAGCAGCTCACCCTTTGCCATGCCACATTCCCTCAGATTCCTGCCATCTGCAGTCCTTCATCACTACATGTGTCCCCCCACCATCCCTACAAGCCGCTCATATTCCTCTCTCCTGCCTCAGTTGTGTCCATGTACTCCGGCTCTCTTCCCTTTGATTACTACTGCACACTTAGGCCAGAGCTTCCCTTAGGCAATGGAAAAGCACCAGATCATGTGCAAGAACCCCCTCAACCCAACACAGGTCCTTAGAAAATGCAGCTGCCAAACCCCAGGGCACACTGCAGCAACACATCTCCAACAGAAGAGACACTTATGAAAAGCCACTTAGCTCCTAACAGGTCCAGTCAACCTAAATATAATAATAATAATAATGAGAACCACTTCTCTAACATTTGCAGATTGTTCTGGAAGACACAGTGGAAATGCTTTGGGTGATCAGGCCATTTCTCTCTTGCTAAAGAAGAAAATATACAAAGTTATTTTGTTTGTTTTAATTGGTTAAATTGTAATACATTTCAAAGCAAAATATTCTGTTCAAGGACATTTTACCAAACATGAAATCTAATTTTAAACAAGGCTTAATTTGACTATTGTACTTTATATACATACAGGTATAAGTTTAATTTCACTAGTAGCAAAATTACACAGTACATTGCATTTCCTGAAAGATGGCAAAACCAGGAATTGAGTGTCTGTTCTGTCCTTCCACACACTCCCAATCAGAAAAAAACACAGGCATTGAAAGTACAATCACAACTACATGTAAATACAAAAAGGACCTCAGAGCAAGCCAAGACCTTTTGAGAGATGACAATCACGTCTAGAAATCTACATTGCAAATATACAGTACATTCCACTAAAGAGTTTTGGGAGTTCCCACAATGCCTCTTAATCCCCTTTTGGTAATAAAAGCTTCTATGACAACACGTATCCTTCATAAAAAGTACTGAATTCGTATTTCTGGAGCATATGTTGGAAGCTTAATGCTGTCTAAACTGCAGTCCACAATAAGCTTACCCAAAGAGAGAGTAAGCAAGCATTGCAAGATTCATCAAGTTCAGAACCAGAGCTCAGCTCTTCGTCATTGGGCTTCTGGGTGTGACAGCTGCTCTGCACCACGGACAAGCTCAAAGGGTGGGAAATGATACATTCCTTTTACAGCTTTTGCAGGGCAATCACCTGCAAGTTCTTGACAGAAAATGTCAGCTGAGTCATACAAGATTAATTTGAACTTATTTACAAAGCAGCCATTACATTGCAATTGTTAGACAATTAAGGACATAGCTAAGGAACAACAAGACTTCCACATTTATGCTATCCCTGAAAACACTTCTGTGAGCAGCAGAGAGTTGCAGCGGCCAGCAAGTATGCAAGCACACTGCCACAGCTGGGGAAGCTGCAGCCTGGCCTCGGGAAGTGGAATGGTGCATGGAACCCAGCAGCCCCAAAGGCCTGATGAGATTTCTGTTACACTCAAACTCCGCTTTGGTTTGTGCAAAATATTAATCTTGTGCATGTCGCTTTCACAACCAAACTGTTGCTCTGTGCTTGGCAAGACAAAAAGGGAAGAAATGTCCAAAACCAAGAACATGGAGGTAAACAAGGCATTTTTCATGAGCACTAGTTACCCTCACAAGTACAACACCAAGGATTTTGCTACTGTTCCAAGGAAACGTACTTCACCAGCACTTTTGGAGGTTTTCTGTTCCATACTTGCTGAAGAAGCTACCACTGATTAGCAAAATAATTGACCCAACTAACAATGCTGAGGACCTTTTCCTTCCAGGCTTTATGTCTAACTAACCACTAACAATCTTTGCTGCTCCTAAGGAAGCAAAGTGGTGGGAACACCAAACAGGCATGCCCCAGGTTGAAGACACCAACTGATTTCCTCCAGTTAGAATACATCACTTGTTTCTATTCAGCAGACTTCAGCCACTCACTCTCTTAATACCAATTCTTGTTCACGGATCTCTTTTAAAAGTTATGTTGTTGGACTTCCCAGATCTAACAGCAATGTAACACAAGCAATGTAATTAAAAAGTAAATAGTGAAAACCTGCCCAAACATTTTTTAAACTGCTTTATAGAAACTTCTGGTGGGGAAAAAAAAAAAAAA